>VZRS01011873.1:518508-630788 GCA_013398055.1 Ifrita kowaldi
GCAACTTTCAGCAGGGCTCTCACATGGATTACCTAAAAAGCTTATGACAGGGAATCAGTCTTTGCTGCTGTGTGAGCTGCACGTCTGAAACGGGATCTCCGCCATGGAGCTTGCTGGGGCTGAGCATGGGCTTGAAAGACTCCCAAGCTGAATGAGTCCTTCCTAGAAAAACCTGTGTGTTTGCAGAATTTCCTGGAAGGTACTGTAGATACAGTGAAAACAGGTTCACGCAACACCTTTCACTCTTTAAAGTGGTGTTTGGGGGAAGTGTTAATAAAAAGTGCGTCCAGTCTGAACTACAGCGGAATTTTAAGTAGGCACAAGTCTGGTATTTGCACGTTAGGGTTGCTGCTCTTGCAAAATAGATCTTATTACAGCTTGGCATACTGTATAGCAAATTCATCAGTAGAGAAACCAAAATAGCTGATAGGGCAATACAGTACGTAGAGCACTCAGGTTGGAAATGGAAAGAATAATTCCAGGTCCCTGATGCAGACTGGTTCTCCAGTTCCTCTACTCATGTTTTTATTTTATTTAAATAATTAACTCATTTTCACCGTATATAGAGACTTCATCAACCCTACCTTAGAATAGGTCCACAACTAGTTACTCTTCAGTTTTCTGGCCCAAATAGTGTAACATTGTTTATACAAAGTGGCATTTATGCAGAAGAAATCTTCAGAGAAATTCAACTCATATCAGCATTATGATTGAAGTCATTATTAAGTAGAGAAGTTGAGGGTCAGATTGTCATACAGATTATGTGATTGAAGCTAGAATTCCAATATGTTGTTTGAAAGCCTAATTATCAAGCTTCTGGATTTCCTGGGATAAGGAAGATGTTCTTGCTGCCCAATTATTCTGAAAGATCATGATGTCATGACAGTGAAGACAACACTTAAAATTTCAAAAGTTTTCCTAGAACAAGAAAAATATTTTTAGCCCAGATGTAACTGAAGCATTTTTCGTATTGCTTGTCATAACTGTCAAGAGGAAAGAGTCCCAAGTTTACTCAGTCCTTCAAAACTGCAGCCAATGCTGATTATTACAAGGATTTGTTTGTTTGGCACTGATGTGTGACTCCTCTTAGGAAGAAGTGGGCTTGACATACACACAAATATAGCTCCAAAAACTGCTCTGGCACTACATGCTCAAGAGATATGTTGTGCCATCAGCTTGGCTCCAAGGCTAGCAAACTCTCTTCTCACCCTTAAGGACCCCTTTATACCCTACTGGCAGTGCTTAGTGAATTTCCAAGAAAAGATTGAAACCAGATGGAGGAACAGGCTTTGTTTGAGCTAAGGAGAAGAGCGAAGTGAGAATTTCAGGGGATGGGTCGATGTGAGAGACTTGGCTGGGCACAACTAGGCAAGGAAGTGGGACCAAATGATCGAGTACTGGGACAGGTCTGAGTGACCCTCTGGGGCTGGGTGTCCTGCTGAGCACTGTTCCTCAGAGCTACCTCTGTGAAATCAAGCCCTGTGCATTTGTTCCTAACAATGTCATTTTTACATTTATTCAGCAGCTTAAAAAAAACACATTTCTTTTCCATCTCTTTTTTGAAAAGACTGCAGTTCCCACTGAAGTTCAGTATGCTTTCACAGTTATTTGCAGTCTGCATAAGAAGTTTCACCCTTCCTAAAGGCATTACTGGTGTCATTACTCAATACATTCAGATTAGTGCATTTAAAGATACTTTTCATAACTATTTATAATAGAGAACTAAATTTTGGCTTGAGGATGTGTGGTACTTGGCTGAGCATACACAAAGTGATCTGAGCAAACAAAACAGTCATGATCTAGTGCTGAGCCTGAGTTTTTTAAACATCTGTAGTTGACCATAGTTTATATCTCCACATGGCCGTGGCTGTGACACTTGAGTTCCACCAACAAATCAGAGCATGTTGGCTTCAAACAAAAGGCTTCACATTTCCAGAAAGAGTGCAGTAATGGTTGTGCATGGATTAGAAGAGATGGTTACAATTGCCTAAAGGCCTGTCTTTGCTGACAAAAGAACTTTCCCTATTGTTGATTCTGAACCATGCACATGGAGCAAATAATAACAATTGTTTTTGTTCATTAGGCTAAGGAACTAATCCCTTGAAATGTTTCCACTTTTTACTCCAAAAATGTTAAAACATTACTTCATGACCTACTACTGCTGCATGGATTGATAGTGTTGTCCTTAGTCACTCATATAGACCAACTGATTATGAAGAAAATTAAATATTTTTTTCACAAGATTCACTCATACCTAAAAGGATACATCTTGAGAGGCTCAAGATATTTTTTAAAAAGGTACTACTCCCTCTTTTAAATGAGAAGACAATAATCTTTGCAAGGACTTCAGTCAATATAAAAATGTTTTATAGCAATTAATTTCTATGCCATTTGAAAGGAAATAAGCAGAAAGAACATGCTACTTTCAAGATACGAGGGAAACAATGTTAAGAATATCTGAAAATTAAAAAGCATATTAAATCGAAGTTTGATTTTTAAAACTGTATGATTTGTATTATTTAAATTATACAGATGTATGATCTGCATTATGCAAATATATGATTTTTGATAATGAATTATTTATTTTTAGGATACTTTATTGTGTGCTAATAAATGGAAAATGAGAATGACTACTTCCAAGACCAGCTTGTGTGCCACACAATATCCAAGTATGCTATCAGTCATCCTCTGATCTCGAAGACCAAGTAACTAAAGGTTTTTTCTAACACAGAACCAAAGTTTCAGAACTATGTGAGATGTTTGACTTTGTCAGTTTTAGTACATTGAGATGTTGACTCAATCCCCACAAGATGGTTATCTCTACACTGCCCAGCTCAAAGCATGTTCAGTATTTTCTGGAAATTAGAAATTAGTTTTGTCTTTTCAGTGAGGATGCATCTCTATTGTTGTTTCTGTTGATTTTCAACAGTGAATCATATAAGGATGTTGGGAACACATTCATAGATACTGAATAAGAATTAAATTCATTTTACAATGTGCTAGTAAATTTTAAAGATAGGAAAATTAGAATAATATTTTATTCTCTACATATCATGGTATGTGTTTGTTCGTAGGGCAAGTGTTCCCTTTTTAAATAAAAACCCAACTAGCTGAAAAATAACAAAAGAAAAAAATAATCTTTCTCTGAAAAATGTTGGCCTTTTAGGACATCTTAAAATTATGAAAATTGATAAAAGTCTGGGCATGAGCTGTTAGAGAAGAGAACACTAAGTAACTGTGGTTCACTGATATGATATATTTTTGGTAGTACTGTTTCAAAAATGTGCTTGCACTACCTACAAGACCTAATATTTTACAAGTTCTTAAAACTCATGTGCATAGTGCAAAATAAATTCTTTGCATAAAAATCATTATAACTGGTCTTATTAATGCAAAGCTTCAAAATCTTAAAGATAGGTGTTGGTGTAAGGAATTTTATAATTCGATTGAACTGGTAAATTAAAATATATTGAGATGTTTAAAGATTATGATATATGTCATCTGACATATTAAATTAATGCTATAGTTAGTTGCACTTTTCAGGCTCTAGGAATCTACATGTGAGAAAAAAAAGACATAGTAGATGGAGATTCCCTTTTTACAGGGAATCACAAGGAAAAGAGGAGGGGGGATGGGTACAAGTTACTTCTGGGGAGATTATGTTTTGACACAAGAGGAAAATTTTTCACACTGAGATCAATCAACCATTGAAATAATTTCCCCAGGGAAGTAAGCGGTGGATTCCCCAAGGTTGGATACTTTTAAAGATTTACCTGAAGAAGGTGCTGGGCCATCTTGCCAAGACAATGCTTTTGCCAAGAAAGGTGGGACCAGATGATCCTTGGTATTCCTTCCAACCTGGTATTCCGTGATTCTATGAAAATAAGGCTTTGTCCTTGATTTTTCATAGCTGTGGCCCTATTTTTCAAAAGGAAAGCTGGTTACCTTGTTGCTTTTGGGAGGGCTGAGCCCTATGTTCCTCTCCTTCGCTGTCATTTCACACATTTGACTGACTAATTTCCTATTCTGTTTTTCCATTCTTACCTTGTGATGTAGCTCCACCAGCACAGCGATGCCCTTTTGTTCAAAAGGACAAGTGTTACTTTGCAGTGGTTGTTGTAAAAGCCCATCCAAGCCTGAAGGCAACCCAATAAATCTGTCCGATTAAGCATTATACAAAGGACAGCCAAGAGAAAATCTTCCTGTTCTCAGACTTCCACTTCCCCCAATACCCTTCCCTTCCCATGCAGACACTTGCACTCTTTTTCTCTCTCCCAGGGGATGAAATTCTCCTGGGGTGTGGAGGTTTGGCTTTTTATTATTCCTGAGGTTGCCTGGCAAGGATGTGGAGGTAAGCTATTCCAGTGCACGGTATAACCACCAAGTTAGGATACACACTTGAGAGACAGAAGATCAAAGTTCACATCTCTGAAAATGTATCAGGATGTGAGCCCTTATCCTTGAAAGCTGAGGCAAGTCTTTATGGAAGCAGTGACCTAACTCCACAAAACAGACATGACTGAGTCCCTGTCAGCTGGTCTCCTTTCCTCTGCCTGCATTTAGGCATGGAAAATCTAAGAAAGTGTGAAGTGCCAGCTTTCGGATGGTGTTTCTGTGGGTTATTTTAGGTCACAGAATAATACAATCAGAGAATGGGTTTGAAATCACTTGTAGCTGAGAAATCGCTACACTTGCTGAAATCCCTCGCTGTCCAGGGAGGTTTGCCTTAGCCCCTAGAAGAGCTGTTCTTTGCAGGACACTCTCTCTAGGAAGGCCGTGGCACGCTGGTGCTCGAGCGGCATCAGAAAACCCCCTGAGACAGATGAGACCTTCAAAGACTATCTAGTTCCAAACCCCCTGCCATAGGACATCTTCTACTAGACGAAGTTGTTTAAAGTTCCATCTTTGAACACTGTTAAACATCCTTGAACACTTCCAGGGATGGGGCATCCAGAGCTTCTCTGTACATCCTGTTCCACTGCCTCACACCCTCATCATAAAAAGTGTCTTCCTTATGTCCAGTCTAAACCTGCGCCCCTTTCTAGCCTCATGGCTTTCTCCCAGGCTCCCAGCTGGGCGCTGGGGAACCCCGTGGTTCACCCTACACTCACCTGGGACAATTATTACCTGCTGTAATTACCTTCACCTTCCCGTCCCTTTCCTCCCCTGTACCTGTGCATTTGCAGGATCCAGGCTTGTCCTCCTGATTTCCAGTAGCCAGGCAGCGCAGGGAAGCTGAGCTCCCGTGGCTGGGCAGAGGCAGGGAGCAAGGCATGGAGAGGAGGGGTCATTTTAAAGAGCACCCGAGCAGAGGCTCCGGTCGCTTTTGCTCACTGTGACGGCGAAGTGCCTCACTGAAAACCAGTGAGCTGGGACTCACCAAGTGGCCTCTGATCTTTCTCACTCTTTTTTCCCACAATTCCTCTCTTTTTGTGTTTGCATTTTCCAAGGAAGAGGCATTTTCAAGGACAGCTCTGGGACTGTATCTTTCTGAGGAGGGTAAGAGGTTTTTAACTCCTCGCTTTGATAGTTTTTAGAAGGTGGCATTTTAAAGTGGGGGGGAGGCTGGTTGGTTGAATGCATTGTTTGGGGACCCCAAGCGTCCTTTGGCATGACTGGTACTTAAGCTAAAATAAATTAGGTGAAAGGAAACAATTATAGAAGACCAAATCATCCAGGATTTTCAAAGTTCAGTAACTTGGTTTTGTTATAGGATTGTTTGATTTGTTTCACTGGGTTTACATGTCCCGTCACTTACAGTGCTTGTACACTAAGCTAGCATGTGAAATTTCTGCTGATGAGAAAGTGTTTCTTGGGAAAAAACTTCGGATAGTGAGAATTTTTGAACAGAGAGCTTAAAGTGTTGCATTTAAATGAGCTCTGCAATGAGGCAATAAACATTAAGTGCTACATATATTAGAAATTTTAAGTTACAAGTCTCTAAAAATACTTAGAACAACAGATACGGCTGCCAGAAGAATACGTGCTCGCCAACTTTAAAATTGTGACTATTAATATGCAAAGCCATAACTATATGTGTATAATAGAGAAAGATATCCAAAAGCTTTGTTTCACTTTTTTTCCATGCCAACAAATATATGCAACACTTGCAACATCATAGGTTTTTTGCAACAAAAGTTGTGTTAAACAGCCAAGTATACTAAAACACCAGCTCTGCCTTCAAGTGAACCTGTCTTAAAATGGCAAGCTGCTGGGAGGTTGCTATTCTGGGAGGTGACTCTGATAGGTCTCAACAGATGCAGCTCCTGGAATGCAGCCGGAGCGGGGGAGCCGGGCAGCAGCTGACCCCTGCGCTGGCACACTGGCATATCAGGGATCGCAGCTCACGTCAGCACGGGCTGACACTGACACTTGGGGCACACATGGCCCTCTCCCTCGCCTGCTCTGCACATGGTCGTCACCCAGCAGCAGCAGCAAGAAACTGCTGGTGCTCACAGGCACCAACCATTCCTTTCTATAATTAAATTACCATTTTGTTACATGCTGTGTGCTTAAGGAATAAATGATGTGCTGAGATTCTAGATTGAAATATTACTGAAGTCTTTTTATTAAGTTATCTACAATAAACCAGTCATTTGATTTATCATTAATTAGCATTTTTTCATGTTCAGCTTTTTATGACTGCAAGGATGACGAAGAAAATTAGCATGTGTAAATTGTTTTAAAATCAATGGATATACTGGAGATAAATGCTATGTTTGAATCTGTTTGAATGCTGTTCTCCACAATTCTGTTTAAATTGTGTTACTGAAGATCAGTGCTTTCCTTCAAGTATATTTGCACATATATATTTTTGTTTGAAGTAACTCCTTTGTTACTAGGGGCTGTCTCACATCGCATTTGACAAAAATGTGGCTCTTCATTTCATTGAGAGCTTGCCTGGAGCTCATACATATAATTTAAATATGTGTTCTAACATAACTGTATGGGACTGATTCTTACCTTCACATACGCAGAACTTGTTTAAAATAACACATCCTGATAGTTTGCATGACATTTTTTCAAATAGAAGTTAGACATCTTCTCTTCTCCCTAAATCTCCACAGAATCCTAAAAGTAGGATTATAGATTTCAAATTACTGGTACTGAAAAGCAATCAAAGTATGCTATGAGCAGAAAATATTTGCACATTTGACATGGGAAATAGAACACTATCAGTCCATAAAATCAAAAGTTACAAAAACCTGGAAGCAGTTTGGAGCAGAACCTAAATCTAAAATCAGTATGACTTCATATTAAAATCCTCTTTATGTCTCATCTCACTTTTGTTTCTTTAAGAATTTTTCCTAGTCTTAGTATTTCCTGGTCAAGTTCTGAACTCACCTGTAAGTCTGTACCAGCCCTGGAGTAAGGATGAACTAAGTTGAGGGCCCATATTTTTCCTATATTTCAGGCTAATGAATTCAGGTCTAGAACCTGTCTGATTTAAATAAATATATACAAAATTTTACACTCTGGCAAACCCATTTACAGAATTTACCTTTCTGAATGTGGTGATAATAGGTGAATGTTAATTTATGACCTTGTTATTTAAAACAAAAAGGAATTACTGAATTACTTGTGGGTGTATTCTTCACAATTGGAGTATTGATTGTTATTAATAAGCAGCCATGCTACAACCTAGAATTTAGGAAGACAGATTATCCTGTGTGGATTTTGTGATCTTATATGTATTGACAAAGGTTAGATTTGTTGCATAATCACATAGCTATTAAATTTCACAACTGTGGTGTTTAATTTTATTTTTAGCAAGTGCTTGGCTGTAATATTTCATTGCAGTCATGGCCCCTAAGAAGAAGAATGTGAAAAAGAACAAAGCAGATATCAATGAAACAACTATCATTGTGGAAGATGGCCCTCTCAGCAAACTAAATGGCTTGAATGGACTCTTGGAAGGAGGAAATGGGTTCAGCTGCATCTCATCTGAGGTTTCCGACCCATCATACTGCCCGAACCTCTTGGAAGGTCTAAGCAAAATGAGACAAGAAAATTTCCTTTGTGACTTGACTATCAGTACCAAAACCAAATCCTTCAGTGTTCATAAGGTAGTGATGGCTTCAAGCAGTGAATACTTTCACAACATCTTAAAGAAAGATCCATCCACTCAAAGAGTGGACCTCAATGATGTGTCCCCATTGGGTCTGGCTACTGTTATCACTTATGCTTACACTGGAAAACTTACTCTCTCACTTTACACAATAGGTAGTATCATTTCCACAGCAATTTATCTACAGATTCACACCCTTACAAAAATGTGCTGTGATTTTCTAGTCCAAGAAATCAGTGTTGAGAACTGTATGTACATTGCCAATATTGCAGAAACATATGGACTAAAAACAACCAAGGAAGCAGCGCACAAATTTATTAAAGACAACTTCATTGAATTTTCAGAAACGGATCAGTTCCTAAAACTTACTTTTGATCAGATTAATGAACTTCTTGCAGATGATGACTTGCAGTTGCCTTCTGAAATTGTTGCATTCCAGATTGCAATAAAATGGCTGGAATTTGACCAAAAAAGAGTAAAGTTTGCTGCCAATCTCTTAAGTAACATCCGTTTTGGTACCATCTCAGCCCAAGACCTCGTCAATTACGTTCAGACTGTGCCAAGAATGATGCAAGATGCAGACTGCCATAAGCTCCTAGTGGATGCCATGAACTATCACTTGCTTCCCTATCACCAGAATACACTTCAGTCCAGAAGAACAAGGATCCGTGGAGGTTTCAGAGTCTTAGTTACTGTTGGGGGACGCCCTGCTTTAACAGAAAAGTCTCTTAGCAGAGACATCTTATACAGAGATCCTGAAAACGGATGGAAGAAGCTAAGTGAAATGCCTGCTAAAAGTTTTAATCAGTGTGTCACAGTGATGGATGGATTTCTCTATGTGGCTGGTGGGGAAGACCAGAATGATGCCAGGAACCAAGCCAAGCATGCAGTCAGCAATTTCTGCAGGTAACTGGCTATTTCTTCAAAAGGGATTGAGGTATCTATTCCACAGAAGGCAGGTAGATAGACTAAGCTGTTTTCTGTCATGCAACATGGACCACTTGGATGAAGAGAAAGGGGACAGTGTGGGGGAGGTACAGATGCTAGTCTATATTAAACTTTGAATGAGCAGAAATATGCAACTGGAGTTCTCCAAAAAACTTCACCATGGTTACACATGCACACTGAGAAGTGAGGAAAAACTGAGAAAACTTATTCCAAGTGGAAGAAATAGATAGGAACATAAATAGTAAGTCATGGGATGTTCTAAGGAGACTTCTCAAATTTTTGAAAGCTTTTGATGCCTCACAGAAAGTTCAGAAAAACACTTTTAGGTATTATAGACTTCACTTTCTATGCACCATTCATCATATTTTCAATAGCTTTTATATTGCATTTCATATCCTTTATTTTTTTAATATTATTATCTAGAGTTTAGAAACAATGGTGCCATTGGGTGAAGGCTGTCTTTTACAGTGTACTCCAAATAATACCTCGCTTCTGAAATACTGCAGTTCCTATCTATAACCATCTGAGACTGCACTGGTGATAGCAGGGTCAGAAGAGTGCACACACTAACATGCAATGTCACATGGATGGCACTAGTTCTTAAATAGTTCAGCCTGAAAGCTGGCAGTGCACAGTAGCTTGAAGCAAGGGCTGGGGGTGAGAAAACTTTTATCTACCTTTTATCTACTAACAGACTATGGACATGCAATGGCATTACACAGCCACAATCCTACCAGTGCTTCCTTTTCTGCTCCCAGAAGGAACAGTCAGCTTCTCCTGAGGACATCAACCAGTACAGGAAGTTAATGAATGAAGAATATTCTCTAGATCAATTTTATTGTGTAACCTACTTTGTCAGAGAAATATCACACATAAAAGAGGTTATGCTGTTGCTCTTTTGACCTTCTGCCTTTGAGCTGTGCCTCACATTGTCACAAGGGGCTGTGTCCTCATTGCACACCTTGGTAGCAGGGAGGAGGTGGGGGAATCCTCGTTGTGCCCTTAACTGTGAGCATGTCAAGTCACATCAGTATGTCTGTGGACTTGCAGATGACAATGCTGAATGACATATAACAATTAGTATTTACATTCCCATAGTCTTTTTCTCATGTGATTCTCTGGTCCCCTTAGCATGCAGCAGAAGTGTGTGGGTCTACTAATGCACCTCGCTTAGCATCTTCAGGAGTCATAATTTGCCATTTCCTATTTCAGAGTTGCTTATTTAAATGTCAAGGGCAAAGAATGTTATTTCAGATAGGAATGGTGTTAGAAAGCTCTTTCCACATAAAACTTACTCCATGTGAGTGGCAGGGAAAGCATATTCACCATTTAGAAGGCACTAAGAGGATGCAAGTATAAATCACCACCTAAAGTTTTTAAAAACTCTATGAGTAAATTTAGACATCTTTACTGTGGGTGTAAATTACAAAGAAACTTCTAAAATTTCTACTGTATCTTGAAAGTATCTCTTCCCAGTATTCTAATGAGATTATTGTACAAAATCAAATTACAGAAGAATCAGATTTACGTCATTAAAATAATACCAGGTTTGAATGATACAAATGTGTTCTTTCTCCAATCAAAACCTATATTTATTTGGAAATTTAATCAGCAATACCAGTTTCATTATGCTGACTTTTAATAGGCTAAATAACTAACTAAAGTTTTAGCAACTTGGCTCTCGCAGTAGTGGCATAGGAGTCCTGTATAGTTTAGCAGAGCAGTATAGAAGTCTGTTACCTTCTTTTTTTTAACCTTTCAGATATGACCCTCGTTTCAACAGCTGGATTCACTTGGCAAACATGAATCAGCGACGCACCCACTTCAGCCTGAATGTGTTCAATGGCCTCCTCTTCGCAGTGGGTGGCCGCAACTCCGAGGGCTGCCTCTCCTCTGTCGAGTGCTACGTGCCTGCAACTAATCAGTGGCAGATGAAGGCCCCGCTGGAGGTGCCCCGGTGCTGCCACGCCAGCGCAGTGGTGGATGGCCAGATCCTGGTCACGGGAGGTTACATCAATAACGCTTACTCTCGCTCGGTGTGCATGTACGACCCCAGCAAAGATAGCTGGCAGGATAAGGCCAGCCTCAGCACCCCAAGGGGCTGGCACTGCGCAGTGTCCCTTCTGGAGAGGGTCTACGTCATGGGTGGGTCTCAGCTGGGGGGGCGAGCTGAAAGGGTCGATGTTCTCCCTGTGGAGCGTTACAGCCCGTACACGGGGCAATGGAATTACGTGGCGCCACTTCAAACCGGAGTTAGCACGGCTGGCGCCTCCACCCTTAACGGGAAAATTTACTTAGTGGGTGGCTGGAATGAAATAGAGAAAAAGTACAAGAAATGCATTCAGTGCTATAACCCAGACCTCAATGAATGGACAGAGGAAGATGAGCTGCCTGAGGCCACTGTGGGCGTATCCTGCTGTACTATATCCATGCCCAACACCAAGACGAGGGAGTCCAGGGCCAGCTCAGTCTCTTCTGTCCCAGTCAGTATCTAGACAGGTCTAACCAGCAATAAGTAAAACTGTTTACCAGCACAGTTACTTAACCCTTTAAGTAGAATTTTTGTGCTTATGTGGAAAAAAAAAAAAATCATTGGCTTTGCAAATGTTTTAACAGTGCAAACTGGCCAGTTTTCATGAACTTTAGTACAGGTGGCATGAAACAGCACATTAGGGATAAGATCAGTTTTCTTAGCAGGAACAGAGAGTTAACCCATAATCACAGAACTTCATTCTCTTCCTGACTTTGCCGCTTTTTCCTGACTATCTGTGGCAAATCATTTCATTTCATTTCTTTATGCCTTGGTTTCCTTACCTGTAAAATTGAGATAAACTTGCTTCAGAAGATTTTTATGAGGCTTTTTAATACTAAGTTTTAAACACTTTCAGAACCCCATATGAAAGTCAAATATGAGTAGTAATAAATCTCAATATAGATCAGAAATGTTCCATGTTGTCATAAAATTGATCAGTTTTGTTCTTTTCTAAGCATTTTCTATTTTCACAAACAGAAGGGGGGAAAAAAAAGGCAAACCAAAAATATTGCATGTAACATGTGCTTACTTTCCTTTTGGGGCAGGGGTATTCACAAAAAATTCCCAAAGCATTTTCTCCTTCAGAAGGTAGAAAAAGACCCTCCATCTTCTGCCATGAAACCCATTAATTCCTATATCAAATGCTGTGACATGGCTTTCAAGATCTGAATCCACAAAATATTTTCGCTCCTGTAAGCACTATGGGCCAGCCCCAAGGGCTACCTTGGGTGCTGGATGGCTCTCCTGACCTCCGTGTACACCGAGGAGCATCACCTCATCCTCCTCCTCATGCCAGGGAGACACCCCTCTCATTCCAGGTGGAACATCCTGGAAGCTGAGTTCGTTCATGCCAGGAGACACCAAGGGCTAATGGCATCTGAACATGGGGAAGATGCACAGAGCAAACTCCCTCACATTACTCCAGCAAGTAACCAGTGGAGTGAGGAACAAAGATGGAATAAAGAGTTCAGGATCTGCCCTTTAGAATTTGTGCAGAAAACAGGGAATCATGGGAAAACTCCCTTAGTAGAAACTAAGAGATAACTTAACACCTTCCTTGCCAGGTGTAGGCACAACAACACCCAAAGTAACCTTCTCCTGGGCATACCATTATGCATCTCCTTCTGAAGCCTTCATTACAGCCCTTTTTACGGAGATTTCGTTCACATTATTCCAAAGGCTAGACTAATGCTCTTTGTGTTGAAGTTTTCCCAGTGAATAGAGTGGAGTCTTCACTCAACTTAGTTTACCTTCCAAGAACTTTTCTTCCTGATTTCAGCATGAAGTGGGGGAATTAAGCATGAAACCTAATCCTATTCCCATAGCCAAAGGGATATGCAGCCCATCATGACCCCTGAGGATTTGATACCAAAGGACTGCTGTCAGCACAAAATGTCTACATCCTTCTTTTGGGAAGAAAAGAGGGAATACAAGGAATTAAAATGATTTAATAAAACCAAAAGGGCAGCAGTTCACTCACCTTAACCAATTCATAGAGGCTTCACATTCAGTTTCCTCAGACTGTCATTGAGACTTCCAGGCTTCAGTGCCAATGAGAAACCATGCTCTCAGCAATGCTTATGAGGCAGACAATTTTTTATCTCATTTGCAAAAAGGGAACACTATAAAATTGTCTGTCAGTGCAGATGTTGTTGAGGCAAGCATTTTCAAGACCCAAGGTCTTTGTAGCTTTGTTAAAGCTGTATATTGAGGATCGGGATGAGCGTGACATGGTATTAGAGATGAAGTAATTCACTCTGTCAGTTGGGATTAAATTCCATGGTACTCGGTCCTGTTTTCCAGTTCTAACTTAGGGCTCATGTTTGCATCCTGACTGCACAATTTTAAATTTCAAATTGTATTTTTGAGTGCTGCATGTTATTAGAATATACTGCCTTGCAATGATTTGTGGGCAGAGTAGCACTGTCATATATATTTTGATTCATTTAATTGACATATAGTGGTCCTCTACCCCGTATAATTCAAATTAATAACAAATGTGGAACACAGTAACAGAGTAAGATTACTTTAAGTATGAAAATTCTGTTCTTGCCCATCCCAGTCACCAAAAGCTTTTCCTGAAGGAGAGAAAAATTTCTCTTTTCCCAAGTCATGACCATGTGTTCCACATGAATGCATTTCGGAAGCTCTTTAGAAATAACCATCTGTTCCAATATTTTTTTGTAAATTTTTTTTTATCCATCCAGTCCAATGAAGGCACCTGTACACATGCAATTGTAACTGTATACATGGTGTAGTTATTTAGTTTTTATAAGGTATCCATAATGCTGTATTTATGAATTGAAAAAAACAACTCTTATGGCCTCAAACAGACATTGGATGGAATTGTCACATGCAAGTGTCTCTTTTTCCCTTTAGGAATTCAGTTCCAAAATGCTATGAATTTTCAGACATTGCTGCATGCTTTCCTGTTTGTGAGCCAGCGCTTCATATACATCAACAACCATCTTGTTCTTGAGTAGTAAATTATTTATGAATGATGGGCTAAGTGCAATGAAACTTCTTACTACTTAAAGGGTTAAAAACTTTGGGGGCCAAATCCTTTTCATCTTACTCATGCAAAAAAGGTTCCATTGATTTCAGTGGGACTACTGAATAAGATGTACAGGATTTCAAACTCTTGGCCAAATTCTGGCAGAACAGTAGATAAAACTGTCATACCCAGAAGGAAGACTGCTCCTCTGCCTCCAGTGCCCTTGGCCACGACAAATCCGTGAAGACATGTCCTAGGACAGGAGCTGAATACCACTGGCCATGTGTTCCTTCTGTAGCACAAGTTAGGTACATACTTCAGGCCAAAAATCTTAGGTAGATTAAGAGATGGTATTGTTACCAATATAACACTTCAGGGTGGCTTTACATTTTTTCTCTAAACATCTGTTTAGGCTTCAACTGCACACCGAGCCAGGATTTGGCCCTTAATATGTGACACTATTAGCTGGACTTAACATTATGTTGAATCATACTATGTACTGAGCTATTTGTGACATTTTTATGTATGACCTTCTTTTGTTAGAACTGTGAAAATTATTTGTATGGTCTGTTTTATGGGATGGTGTTCTTTCATTGTCTGGTATGGTATTATCGATCTCTAGATGTTTAGTAACAACATCTCAGTTGAACTTGAAATATTGTATATACCAAAAAGAAGTTTTAAAGTTTTTAAAGTACAGTAATATTAAGTAGAGCAGAGGGCTTCCAACTGTATGAGATGCAGATTGTTAAAGCACTACAGGGATCTTCTTCAATGCTATACTAGTAGTAGGAAAAAACAAACAAACAAAACAAATTAATATAAGCTGTTATCCTCAAAATTCTGTATAAAATGCCCATGCATTTTATAGTCAACACCTGTGCTTCAGATTCAGATCTGAAAAATAAGCTTTCTTCAGTCTGTGAGTGAAGCAGTTTGCTAGGGTTTGTTTTCTTGTTTATTCCTGACTGTTGAGGTGCATGGGAGAGTGTGTTAGAGATTGTGAGGCAGGAACTTACTGTTGGAAAGTTGTGCTGAAAGGAAGATGTTGTGTTTAGTCCTTAATCAAGATGAGATCATGATCATTGAATCTCTTCTTGAAGTTAACCTGCAAGATCATCTGTGGATCACTCAAGAGTCCAGTAAACTTGAATCCCTCAAAGAGGGAAGCAGGCAAAATTAGCATCAATCAAGCCCAATGAGGTGTTGAAAAGTGCTTTGTGATGAGTTTTTTAAATGGCAGTTCTTGCAGGAAAAAGGATGCAGTGAATGAAATGACTGAGTAAGAACATTTGTATTATCCTGAAACCTAGATTAGTTTATCTCACAGTTTTAACTCTTACCAAACCATACTGGGTTTAGGAGCAGTTTTTCCTTAGTAGCAGCTGGGCTTGGTAATTCTAGTTGCAAACCCAGCAGTCACACAAATAGTTGTACAAGCTTGCGTACCTTCTTGAACTCAGTGGGACTTCTGCTACAGAAGTTATTCTCAAGGATTTTTATTTGGAAAAATAAAATATAAGAGCTAAATCCATGAGTAGACAAACATCAATGTCTAATTATAGCCAACATGAAGGTATTAGACTGATCCTCAACACCGCCATTCACTTACCATACCAGCACAGGGCATTTTTTTGAGACTCAATTACTCCGTAAGGATAGTACTTCCTTGGAATGGCTGTTCAGTGAAATCCTATATATATTCCAAGGGTTTTTGTGCAACATACAGGATGGGAGGTGCTCCAGTCCATGGAAAGGCCAAAATGGAGACACTTAGAACCATCAGCAAACTAAGATTTTGTTCCCAGTCCTCAAGGATGTTTGAGAAAAATATGCTGGAAAGAAGCACCTACTTCAACACATACCTTTCCATAAGCAGCTTTCCTTATGTTCCATAACTGAGATTTTCATCACCTTTCTGATGAAAAGCAAAGCTCAATTTTCAATTGACTGTAACTTCAATTCTCAGTTGAACTGAATTTTCAGTCCACTTTAACCTGTTTACCCAAGCTGGGAGATCTTTTTCAAAGTCCAAATTCACCTGTTCAGCGAATGCAATTGAAGCAAATAGTCCTACTATAGGTCCTTGACCTTTTTGCAATGAATCTTCTCATCTTTTTTGTCAAATATCTGCTTTGTATAAGTAATCAAAAACTTTGTAATGCACAGATTTATACTTTGACTTCTCCTTGAGAGGTAGGTCTCTTGTCTCTTTTAGTTTCTCTTTTCTTATCCGTAACTGAGTGACTATCAGAGCACCAAAGAAGATGCACAGATGTGAACAGTACATAAAAGCTCAACTGTGAATCTGTAAAAATCTCATTGCTGGTGGCCACAATAAAGAAAAGGACACATTCTGAAATGCCTGCTGGATAAAAAAGAGTGAAACATCACAGAATCACAGAATATTCTGAGTTGGAAGGGATCCACAAGGATCACGGAGTCCAACTTTTAAGTGAATGGCCTGTATGGGGATCAAACCCACAACCTTGTTAATAAATGAGTTGCTGGTGCTCATTTGCAAGTGTCATCCCACTCAGAGCTCTGTTCCCAGAAATTTCCTAAAGAATAAAGGAAAATACATGCAATTCTATACAACTGGTGCGAGAGATTTGGTAAATACCAGATAAATTTTGCCATGCAAAAGGCATACTTGTCTCAATGAAAATTTTCAACAATATAAGCAATTAACAAGCTTATGAGGAATAGGCAATTTCTGTTAGGAAGCATGGGAACACACACATTTAGATACACTGTGAAAGGAAGATGTTGTTACTCTAGTTGCAGTCTTAGCAGTTTCTTCATTGACAAGAAAAGTTAAAAACATAACTTATTTGTATAAAGCATTTTCCTGGCTTATAAGTGTTAGATTGCTCATACAGAAGGGTTTTCTAAGTGTACACTTCAAAGATGGACTGTGATAACACAAGGGAACATATTACAACAGAAAAAAATCTGTAAGTGTAATGTGAGAATGTTACTACTTAAAAATTGAAATTTGTAGTGCAGCAAGTTGTCATTAAGAGGAAAACAGCATGTTGGTATTTTTCATTGTGTGCTTTAAATAACACTCTTGACACATGGCACAAACAAATTATTGTTATTGTAAAATCAGTTGGAAACTGCGAGACTGTCTTTCTGATAAACACCTGGTTGCAGTTGAAATATGCTTTGTTTTCTGAGCCCCGGGCTGATCCTTGCTTTCATATCAGCCAACTGGAATGTTTGTGACACCCAGGCTGTCAAACCACTTTCACAATAAGCTGCACAATGTGACACTGGAGCCACTTTTATCTTTTCCATTTTATTACAAGGAAAACAACTTGCTTTTTAACAATGATTTTCACAGTCTTTTGTTGTGATCAAAATGCCTAACAAGAAGTGATGATAAATCAGATGTCTGTTTAGCAACTGAACATGTTTTCATTTGGATTGTATGGGTAACAGTACCAAAAATAAAAACATCTAAATTTCAAGGAAAAAATTATTCTATATTCTGAAGAGAAATTAAGTTGTGCCACAGATGAGAGGGTTTGAGATGCCAAGAATTGTTCCGTGTTTTGACACCAAGGACTTGGTTCAAAGTGTGATTCTATAGGTCACAACCTGAAGGGTTGCCTGGCCTGTGGTTGTGCAGAGATCATGACTGTGGGTTCCTAGGATTCCATAATACACAAGGACACAGAGGCTTTATCCTCTAAAATGTTCTACTTCATTACAGATTATCACAAAAATAGCTGCTAGCAAGTATACTGATAGTTATTACAGCTAACATGAAGATTAATAAAGTGAATATGAATGAATATATGTCAAGCTACTACAATTATTATCAGCAATCAGTAATACAGTATCAGTCAATTGTATGGTGTCAATCAATACTAGCATCAAGCAGTATGGTACACCTGATGACAGCACAACCAAGTAGGTATGTACTATTACAATTACTGCAGCTTACCAGTGAAACAAACTGATCAACAATCATAAAACAGCAAATACGCTTAAGGTACATAATATTTACAGTCAGCAAATTAGCCAGACTTTTAAAGAAGCCAAGCAATCCCAAAAGGAAGGAACAAACTAATCCTGGAGGGGACACCCAACCATCCCCAAAAGAAGGGAAGAAAGAAAGACCCAAGCAAGTAAGAAAACAGACAGAGTTTCCCTTCAAAACAGATCCCTGACACAGAGTCTTGCGTCAGCCAGCATTCCCACTGAGTCCAAGAGAGTGGACAGTTCATGTGGGATTCAGCTGGGAAATTCTCAGAGGGAGACAATTTTAGTCCATTTTATAACAGAGAGACGTAAGTGTGTGTAGGAAATTCTACTTTGAGCAGTTAATAGATGACGTCAATTTCTATTTTTCACCTCTAACAGGCAATAGATGATTCTGTTTTCTGATTTTTTACAGCAATTTTATGTTGTTTTCCGTTTTCCCAGACAGTAAATTGTCATTACAGTCTCTTGGGTTTGTGCTTATTCCTGGTTCCTTGGGATGTCTCTGGTTTCTAGATCCCTGGCTGCACTTTTCAAGGATGCTGTTGTTCCCAGGCCTAGTCTTCAGCCTCGCAGTCCCAGGCTGGCAGACCTTTCTCTCTCATGATTTTCAACCAATAATTTCTTCTGTACAGCAATTTCCCCCTTCTGACCAGGTTGCTCACAGCTGGGTGAGCCAAGGCAGCCAGGTGAGCCTGCTGGCTTGAACCAGGACCCATGCACATCTGGAGCAGCAGCTGGGCTCCTTAGGGCACCTGAAAAGCCACTGAAAGCATGCCTGTGGGTGTGCTTACCTGCACATCAGGGCTGGGGATCAGGACTCAGTTGTCTCAATGTCCCTTGTGCAGATGGCCCAGGTGCTGCAGAGCATTTCAAATGGCACCGGGTGTCCAGCCTGGAGAAGGGGATCTGTTTGCCCCTCTGGTCTCCACACTGCAGTCCAGAAGTGAATGGCTGACCTGTGTGTGTGCTGGTATGTCCACTAGTCCTGGCTGCCTTGGGTAGTGGTGATGATTATGAGACAACAAAAGGGCCGATTTTGCTTCAAAATTCAGGGATGGTTTTGGGGAGTCAAGCCAGACTCTGTATTGTAAGAACTGCTAGAAAGACAGAAGTTACAATTAAACCATGTGAAAGTATTGTGAGCAAGTCTTGAAAAATGCATTATTTGCTAGCACTACTAAGGTAAACATGGATTAAAGTAGAAACTATCTGGATCCTTTATTTCTTATAATATTTGCCTTGTTTATTAAGGGTTTGGGAAAAGTTATTTTTCTGTATTGCAGCTATATTTCAGAGCTTATTATGTCATCATTTTCCTTCAAAAACAGCTAAATAATGTGACTGAAATATTTAGTTAGCAAAAGCTGGTTTTCTGTAAATTATCCATAGTTTAGCTCTAGGTTTTGCATAGATTTATGGTGTCCATTATAGCAACTTAAGCCCAGTATGTAGAGGCCTATAAACTGGTACCCTGCTTATTTTCATGGAATGCTTATAAGATAAATGTTACCCAAGCCTATGGCACCGCAGTCTTTTTTCATTTGAAGGACACCGTGTATTCTGTAAGTAAAATTCCTGTGTAGCACAGGAAGTTCCACCTGAATATGAGGAAGAACTTCACTGTGCAGGTGACCGCGCACTGGAACAGGTTACCCAGAGAAGCTGTAGAGTATCCCTCACTCAAGATACTCAAGAATCATCTGGACACAATCCTGCACCATGTACTCTAGGATGATCCTGATTAGGCAGGAGGCTGGACAAGATGACCCTCTGTGGTCCCTTCCAACCTGACCCATCCTGGGACTCTGTGATTCTGTGGTGATGTGAGAATAGCTGAGTAGGGTCAGAATTCTGCTGAATTTAATTAGAAAGAGCCAAATCGAACAGACTGCTTTTGTTTTGTGTTAAATTTGTGTATGAGATTATCCTGAGCCAAACAGTAAATTTGTTGAAGTTATTTCTCTAAAGGAAGAGAATAAATTCAGATTAAAGGTCTTTCAGTCTGCAACTTGTGATCTGTTCAGTGAAAGCGGCCTCAGAACAAATCACAACTTCTCATTCGGTGTTGGGTAACGCCACCTTTTAACTATGGTGCAAATGGTTATGCAGGGAATATCTTTGATAAGGCTCCTCTCCAAATTGTTACACAGCAACACAGGAATGCTGTGTTGCTTTACTGAACATAGCGAAGCTTGTCTTTCTCAGCCTGACTTAATTTCAGCTGGGCGCTTCTATTTTTTGCCTTTAGTCAAGGGCACAAGGCTTGCCGAATTAATTTCGTTTCAATCTTCAATTCGGCACCTGATGCTCACGCATCCCGAAGCAGCATCAGTCTACGCGGGATCTCTAAAGGGTTTTGCTCTCCTGAATTGTTCCGGGAAGGAGACACTGGAGGGCACCAGAGGCCGGGGATGGCGCCGGGCTCCCCGCGGGCCACAAGCAGGGACAGCCGGGGACGGGCCCTGCGGCAGAGCCGGAGCTGACCCGTCCCTGCCCCTGGGCATGGGGCCGTGCTGCGGCCGCGGGGACAAGGGTGTCCCAGTGGGAAGCTGACGGCACTACCGGGGGAAAGGCAGAGGGAAGGCCATCAAGTGCTTGTTTCCGGCAGCAGTTCTGGGGAAGAGGGAGAAAGAGGGGAAGAACATTCAAGGCAAGAGTTACATCATGTAAAAATGTGTATTTCAGCAGTGGTCTGCCCGCTTTCTCTTCCCTCATGTCCATCTATTGTCCATAAACATCCTGGGAGAAAAGATTCGTACCTCTGGATGATCCCAACAGGCTGGTGCCATGATGCTAAAAAAGCAGAGCACAATTCAACAAGGATGAGCTGAAAAAATTCCCATTCGCTAAAATCAGAGGGCACAATGGTGCATGAGGTTTGACAGCATTAGCATCAGGGAAACGTTTCTCAGATTCAGGATGAATTTCTGGTCACCACAAGAGAGTACCATCCCTGCTTTCACAGGGAAAAGGACATAGTCTTGACTGGGGAGGACATAGATCTGTAATGTTTTTGCTCACACCAGGGACTTGGTCTTTATGTTGCAGCTATGTGATCTCACCACCAACCTATCTGAAAGTTTTTCAGTCTCCTCTGTCAGAGCTGTTCCAGTTTGAATATATAACTTAATATTTACCACCCTTGTAGAGAATACATTTCTTTTCAGCTTCCCAAGCCAGTCTGCTAAATGCTGATAGCTCAGTTCAGGACAAATTCTTGCAAGAACATATTTTGCTTTCATCCCAGTGCAGTATGAACACATTTTTTAAATTACTGACATTTAGCAGATGGGAAAAACAGTTATTTCCCATGTTGCTGGGAGAATGGTGCAGCCAACAGATTCCTGGCCCAGCTGCTGCTCTAAAGCTGTTATGCTGGTCACTGCATACACTTGAGGGTTCAGCCAGTGAATTATGGTTTGCTATAATAAGAATATTTTGCTTTCCATTAGATCACACTCAGTGGAACAACAGCGAATGCACTGAAGCAGCCAAAATGGCTGTCAGTGACATTTCAGAGTCCCTTTGCTTCATTGCTGGTGTCAAACAAGTTCTGGCAAAAGGACACCTTGGCCACACTGTCAGAAGTAACAGATCAACTCTTCTGAAGGAGGAACAGATGTGGCAGGCCAGGTGAACTGCAAAGCTCTTAAACTGCAAAGGAATCTTAACAAAGCTGAAAAAATGAAAGCAAAGATCATAAATCATGTATTAAAACTCAATGCACAGCTCTCTTAAGGTGTTCCGTGAGTAATAACACCCTAAGCTGTTAGCAGCAGCTTGAATTCTTCTCTATCACGCAGCATCCTTTGAAACAATAGATGCACCTGTCTCCTGGACTGAAATTGTTGCAGGGAGTCACAGCAAAGAGACTGGTTCATGCAGCGAAGCAGAGCAGGAGGATGTCAGTTTGGGTCACTACCAGAAGTGGGATCTGTTCATATGAGAAGCAAGTGTTCAAAGAATTCCCATATGATCATATCTCTTTGGAAGGGCAGAGCACTTTAAAAAGGCCAGATCAGTCATGCAAGTCATGAAGCTGAGGAGTTGCAGGCATTAGCTGCTGTGTAAGCTAAATGTTTTCATATCTGCCACTGCTCCTTCGAAACACTGAGGACAACCCAAGGTCAGGAAGGATAAATTTAGGCATCTATATATGCACTAGATATTAAACCTTCAGTTACAGGCAGTACAGTCAAAGGTACACTATCAGCCACTGCAGGAACACAAATGATTTATTCGGTCACCCACAAGCCCTACTGTAGGGTAACCCGAGTTGCTCCTCAGGCTTTACTGACTGTATTAGCTAGAGACAAGATTCACACATAAATGTCCAGCACTGCCTGCGTGCTGGGAGGGTGTCCTGTCTGGCATCCCGCCATCCCAAAAGGACATGGGTTTCCCTTATCTTTTAAGTGCCAAGCACATCTCAGACTTCTGAAATTCTTCCAAAGGCACTCACATTTAGGCAACTGAATCAAACCACTGCTCTCCACTGATCCATTGATGTCCATAGCCAAACATAGACAGCAAGCATATTTTTTTCTTTACCTACATGTAGGCATGTTAATTTAAGAGCCTCCATCTTGAACTAATTCCACTCCAGATATTACCTGTTTTTCTCTGCCCTTGAAAATTTTGTTGGCTTGAAGTTTCATTTTGAGGCTGTTGTGTCTTTTAATTTTAGAAGTTCTCATGCTTTGTTTCACTCACCTGAAATATGTCCATCAACAGTTCACATTCTTAAGCCCTAACAGGCTAGTGCAGAACAAATACATGTGCACACAGGTAGCTCAGCGTTTAGAGACAGCACTCAAACTTTCCTAACTGTGGCTTACTTGTGTTTTGCATGAAAATCCCTGGAAGGCAGCCCTATGGCCCTCCTTCAGCATACAGGCACAAAAATTGTAGTTATGGGAGACACAGGAATGAATGTGTTTAAGAACATCAGAAAAAAACAGTAAAATGAGGGCAAAGGAATGGTCACTATTAATAACCAAGGACATGTATGGAAGCAGTCAGACTGGAAAATGCTGAGGGATAAGTTGTTAATGTATACCATGACCAGAAGGCCTCTGGTCCCTCTGCAAGAGGATGGCAACAAGGATGTCACACGGGCCATGCTTCCTTCTGCTGTCCCATGAGGACGATGAGGATACGCAAAAAGAGGTATCATGGACAACAGACAGCAACCTTGCCAGAGTTTTATGGAGAAGGAAGCTTTTGAGGATGAAATGAGGATCTGGCATTCACTGATCGTCATTCAGCGTCGGACTCTGGACCAAATTCTGGTCAAGATCAGATTGGGAGTGATTGTTCCAGTTCGTTTGTTTTGAAGTTTTTCTCCCAGCCTGCATTCTTTTGTTTTTGCTGGAATGAAACACAAAACAAAACCTGCCTGCCATTCAAACTGCTCTGCTGATGACTCACTGACCCACTCAATGGCTTTAAGCTAGCAACTTCCTCACTTGCTATCTCATTTGTGCCTTCTGAAAAACAGGGTAATGAGTTACACTTTGCTGATAACGAAAAAGTGAACATGAATGGAATTGTTCCCAGAAAGTAAATTACTAAATAAATATACATTAAGAAGTGATCCTAAGACAAGAATATGCTTGCGGGAGCAACTGCATTTTCACTGAGGCCAGTCTTGAATAACAACCTAACTTACAAAAGGCTGAGAGTCACCGTGACAAAGCACAAATTGTTGCCACAGTTATTAAGGTGATAGTGACTCTTTTCATTCAGCGGTATCACAGCAGTCAGCAAATGATGTGGCACATTCTTCAGTTTTGTTTCCTCCTTTTGTTGTTGTCCGCGGCTGCCCCTTCGAGGTCCAGCTCAATCCTGTTTTTCAATCTCCTTCCACAAACAACTGGGTGCCGAGCTTAACCAGGAAACTTTGCAGTGGTGAGCGTGTTTTAGAGACATTGTCATAACAACTTCAGACCCTTAAGTTTAGAAGGAACACCACTAACATTCACACATTCAGGACAGAACTAGTACAGTAATGCATTCACATTTATTTGCTTGCATTACCATAAATTTTAGAGACACAGGTGTGTTGACTAAAGACTTCTATTGTGCTCAACAAAGAAACGCTCTGAACAGAAGCACTTGGACTGGGGGCCATGAGGTAGAAACTAACAGGAAACAGAAACAATCAATCTGAGGCAGCAGTTTTAGTATGGCAACCACTCAACCATCATCAAGAGTTTAGCGGGCCTGAGGACTTTCAGAGAAAATAATTAGGTGGCTATGAGGTGTTTACAATGACTTTTTCAGAGAAGAGAGAATGCTTCTTGGAAAAAGCATCAAAAGCGCGTGCTTGAAAATTATCAGGTTGGAAATGGAAAATTACTAAGTTGCATCATAAGCTGATCAGAGGTAGGGCTTGACCTCTAAATACTGAAAGGGTTATTTTAGAAGTTGTTTTATCTGAGCAGTCACAGCACACAGAATTGTAGTAAGTTCCTGGGAATAATCATTTAATTCCATGAGCAGTAAGCCTGGTGAAGCCTTGTTTATTTTGAACTCGTGTTTTATTTTCTTACTCACCCAACACAATAACCTCTCCTGACCCTAAAGCTCTTTATGACTTTCTCCTCACTTCTGCTGTACTTCTTCAGCATGTTTCTTCTCATGACCTCTAAATACCACCTAGGTGAAGGGCTCCCTGACAAGGGGCATGTTCTGTCTGGCAGCCTGATACCCACGGTGTGTGGCCCAACCACTGCTGCTGAGCACACACTTTGCCTTTGCCTCATTAAACTTCCTTTCTTATGTAGAGACGGTGTTCAGAAGTTGTGTTGAAAATCCCACTATTCTTCATCTCAGATGGTCATCCTAACTAAGCAGAAAAGAGAGAAAGGCACTTTTAGTCCATGATTCATCCCATCCCAAAATAGACATCTAAATCAGGTCACTGGAATCGTGGTTAAACATGCCAGCTGGTCTCCACTAACTGTAAGGACAACCAAAGGGATTATCTCAGATGAAAACATTGGTACTACAGAAGTCTAAACTTAGGTGAAATGAATCCTACTCTAACTCTTTTGAGCTCTGTGTCACTTCATGATGTTAAAGAGTGGTGGTTTGTTTAAAAGTTTTTAGAGTGGGACAGATGGATGGACACTGGGATCACTGAGTCTTCCTTCATCTGAATGCTAGGCTGAAAAATAAAAAAATCTTCCCAATAGGAAGAGTGAAAAAACAAAAATATATTTGTGCATATTTTCACAGTGGAAGATGCTACATTTTGTACCACTTTTTTGAGCTCTCTCCATCTGCTCAACAGCCCCTGTACATGTGTGAGTTAGAGCAAGGCACCTCGATGCTGGTGTCACCACCATCTTCCCAGCAGATAAAATCAATGCACACTGATAGCAAGTACCAACAAGTTGCCCTGTTCTACAAAGGTGAAATTAGTTCACTCACCTTTTTGGGTTTTGTAAGCTTTTCTAGGAATTAATGTATATTTTTCTAGTCAGAGATAAAGAAAGCAGGTGATGAAAGAAAGAAGATGAAAGAGAAGTCACACAAGATATATTGGCTCCAACAAGATGAGAATATTTAGTTGTTCTGTATTGCAAAACAGAAAAAACAACCATTAACTAGTAAAAGACCTTGAAACCTTTTCTTGCAATACCCTCTTCTGAGGACAGTCTGAGTTTCCACATGCCTCTGTTTCTCTAGCCCTGGAGCTAGCATGCAAAATCCCTACTACAGGCTTGTGTGTAGATGCAGAGGTGCCCCACAACTCTGACATGGTTTCTCAACATACAAAAAGTCAATTTTATGCAGCTTCATTGTGAAAAGCCACCCTGAACACAAGTTGTACAATAAATGCTCATGACTTACCTCGTGAGTGAAATTCTAGGACAGCTGGGCTGGGGGCACCTCCCAGCATCTCCTATACACCATTTCACATACGCATCCTAGGTTGCTACATGCCCATCTCCACAATTTTTGTGGCTGCCTGGGGAATGCTGTCTGAGGGCTCCTGCTCATGCTTGTTGCTCCAGCACTTCCATCCTGCTCATGGCATGCTGTGGTGTGGGGCTTGGCGCTCATGTGAACACCATCCCAGCACATGGAAGTAAGGATCACAAAAATCTCCCGAAGGCTTACAGAGCTCTGCTGGAGATAGGTGTCATTGTCCCGAGGTTAACAGCCACCCCCAGGCTCGGCCATCCCATGTGACCTCACCTTGTGAGGAAGCACAAGCTCCCAGAGACCACCTTGAATCCTCCTCCCCAGTTCCCTGAAAGACAGTTCTCTCCCTCCCCTCCAGCTCTGCCTCCTGTGGGCACACATGTCCACGTGGCTGGATGGAAAACCACATCACAAACCCGAGCCAGATTACAGCTTGTGGTTTTGTTCCTATTGGCTGAGACTTCAACTGGATTCATTCCTCTGTTGTTCAGACCAGGCTTGTGCAAACTCAAGGGAGAGGGTAGGAATGAGCAGGCAAGAGAGGCAGCACTATATCTTCTAGCACCAATTCTGACAAATGTCAGCTTAAAAATACAGTTCCTATCCCTGAACCAACTTCTCAGCCCTAGCAGATCAATCCTGTCCAGCCTTCTCTCCATGAGTGTGGAGGGCACATCTGCTTCTGCAACTGGGCCACACAAGTCATACAGCCCACAAAGAGAAGCTGTTGTTGGAACTGGAATGCAAACTGAAAGTGCCAGGAGAGGAGGCTCTGCAAGCATTCTCTTCAGAAAGTCACCAAGTTTTTGAAGAGTTAAATGAAGCTGTCAGCTGCCTGCATTGCATGGGAGCCTCATGGAAACCCTCAGGGCACAGTATATAGAGCTTTTTGTGTAATTATTTTAATTAAGTTTCAAGTTAGTAGTGACTAAGCAACATGACAAACTCTCGTTCTCCCCTCTGCAAAATTAATTACTAGATTTGAGCTGTATCAGACCATGACACGTGTGATGCTGCTCACTGACACAGGCAAGAGAGACCCAGACAAGGTGCTCTTGCTCCAAGAGGGCTCCTGGACCAGCCTGGCCCTGTGCTGGTGAATTCATGGAAAACGATGCTGCTGCACAGTAACCTCCCCATAAATACTTTGAGGCTGCCTCCTCTGTCTGTGCACCCCCCTTCTCCCCACAACTTTTCAGTGCAATTAAAAAGAAAGTAACCTGAATTTAGTTCCTGAAACTACTTTTTTTCCTGAAAATCCTCTGCAAGCTGTGCTCTGTGGAGTACCAAAATTCTGTTTACATCTGCATTTTCCACTTGAAGCTTTTGGAAATAATTGATAGTGCAGAAGATTAAAATAAACCAACTTACCAGCCAGAAGAGAAAATACTTCTTGCCATAATTATCCCTTTTTCTGTTTTAGTATGTTTCCTACAGTTTTGGTAGGAAAGTGGCAGAGTTGGTGGCAAATTTGATCTGTCAATCCAAATGAGGAATTAAAGTCATCTAGGAATAACAGGCGCCACCTGAAAAACAAGCAGAGGATTTAAAAATAATTATGGCTAAATGTATTAATTTTTTGCATTCTAGAAGGCTCCCTTTGGTCTCTCCTGAAGATAATACATTAACATTAGGATGAAATGTTGGTGTGCTCTTCAAACTTTTCACCTGAGATTGAATTATAAACTACAGATGCTGAGTCACTGGTCTTTTTTATTAACTCAGAGAAATAACATCACTCACGGATAGAGACCAGCCAAATTTTTCCAAAGATAAGAAATGGATGAATTTTCTCTGAAAAAAATAGAACCTTATCTTTCTAGCTTCATTTGGTGATACATCAACAGAAAACCAAAATGAATTGATAAAAAGCATCTGCTCATTTATTTTCTGACAGTATATTTGATCCTTTTAGATTATTTCAAATAGCACCATATTGGGTCAGAAATTCCTGACTACCAAGGAATTGGAAACCTGATTTTCATAGCACTGCTGCCACATATTGATGTAACTTACCATGGAAAACACACCATATTGATTATATATAACCACAGTATGGCCAAAAAACAATACAAAGAAACACATCCACAAATTTTAATTGTTTTCAACTCCAAGCAGCCTAAGATCAAAGCAGAGAGCAGAGATTTTAGGGGAGCATGAGAACAGCTATTTTGTTCAGATGGAATTGTTCAGGTTGACAGAGGGAATGGGGAATGTGGTCAGTATTTGCTAAAATGCAGCATCTTATGGGTTTGGTATAAAATAGTGGTGTTAAACTTTCAGAAGCAAAGACCCTACTGATGGGTCAGTAATTAACGTACAGCTTAATCCAGGAGAGCTCCTCTATTTGGTCAGTGCTTGCTGAAAAGCAACTAAATATTTCTGTGTATTTTTGGCAATTACATTTACTTTTGGTACCATCCCCACAAATAGCAGTGCTCCATTTCAAAGTTGCAGTATCTACTTTTAGATCTCTTAGTATTTCAAAAGGATGAGAATATTTAAAATAAACTACATCCTTGGTGCAGTGGAGCAAACATTTCCCCATCAACTAGGACAGTTTCTATCTTCTGATTCCTCTCTTGGGTTTAATTCTATTTTGGATTCTGCTACTGAGCAGCTCTGTAGATCTTCAAGAAGTCGTTGTGCAAGTGGGGCAACTTATCAAATGCAGAAATCTGAGATGCAGAAACTTGCTTCCTTCACAAGTACAATATGCTACTGAATAGCAGCTATTGTCTTTATTTTACAGCAGGCAAAAGTAAGTTCTATTCCTTAAGGAATGATAAAATCAGGACAGAAATCAATAATTTCGTGTTTTCTGATTGGTACCATACACAAATCTGGCCTCAGTGTTTACAGGAAGAAGTGTCCAGCAGTTCTCACATGAAGTTCTTCATTTGACTTTGCAAGACTTCCACACAGCTGAAAAACTTCATCCTTGGTATCACTAAGAGTGCCTGTCATTAGAAAATGTTGACAAAAATAGTTGTCATTACTGAGAACAAGAAAAGACATTAAATACACCTTTTTGGAGGGGTTCAGTCACTGTTGAGAACATGACTGGGTGGGAAACATGCTGTTTCCTAGGTTGACAAGACTACAACTGGTTCCTTGGAAAGCTCTTTGGTAACTATGAATTTGATGAAGAATTTCCCATTTGGAAAGGTGAAGGTTGTACGATATGAGAAACTCCTCACATTCCAAGGACACAACAAATATGGGTTGTAAGTGCTCAGGAGGCCTGCTCCTCCAGTCTGTGGAGGTTTATGAGCCAAGCAGGGACTGACAGAGGCGCCATCCCCATGCAGCAACGCTGCAGCTGCTCTGCCTGGGCTAGCCTTATGCTCTTGTGAAGGCTCCAAGGCAAGGATCAGCACACTGAGCCAACGGCACAAGATACACACTTATCACAAATAAATTATGAAAAGCAAATAGCCAGACAGTTCTGTACTCAGTTCATCTCAACTTCTTCTGGAGTTGGGAATAAACAAGTTTGATTTATCAGCATATTATGTGTTAAAGGCAATGGGAACACAGGTGTCTTAGCATCCTTTTGGCACTGACTCCTTGGGAAAGCCTTCTCTGAGCGCAGTTCAAAGGGCAGAGGATGTGTTCTGAATCAAAAACATCCTAACTTGCTGACTAACGCATAAATGCCAACATGAGTATACATGTGTATACACAGGAGGCCTGCATTTTCACCTTCCCAATTTTGTGAACCTATGAGGTTATTCATACACACCACCCAAGCAAAAATGGCCCTGCACTGAAAGAAAATTACTATTGCAAAGTCAATCCCTTTAATGTCATGAAATGCCAGAATTAAGCTTGCCTTTAATGTGACATCCTGTTGTGTACATACTATACTACACTTTTTTAATTATACAACTGTATCATGCTTCTTTCAAGAGATCCCTACTTCATTCAATACACAGGAACAGATGAAATTTCTTAATGAGATTCTAGGCAGGGTTTTTATTAGCACTGATCTTCTGCACCCTCTTTTGTTTACTGAACTCACTCCCAGTACAGCTCTGAACAGGAAATTTAAAATGTAATATTTTATGTAATTATTCTCAAAGTTCAACTCAACTGCAGCTGAGTTCTATGACTCAGTAATCCAAGACAGTAAACTAAAATATGCAGACTGCAAGCTGTGAAAGCAAGCTGTGAAAACCTAGTTTTCAGGTCTTATGTCCCCAGGCTGTGTGACACAGTCATGTCCAGCTGCATTTATGGTGGCAGTACTCCTACCCTTGCTGAAAGTTCTCCACTCAACCCTAAAAGCTGACCTTTCAGAGAGCAGCATATTTCAGCTCAACCCCAGAAAATACACATTTTTTACTCTCACTGGGCACAGTTACACCAATGTCCTCAGGCTGACTGACTGACTGACTGTAGGATATGTTTTCACAGTACAAAGAATACCTGAAGGTATCATAGGGAAATACGAAGTTGAAAGCTTGAAATTCCCTCTGATCTATGCCAGGACAGACCACTGTATCCAATGCCTACATGCACACACAAAGACGGAACTCCTTTCCTCAAAGGAGATCTGCCTACCTGAAGGACAGATTTGTCCTTGAGTTTTGGCTAATCTGTCTACTTGAAGGTGGACCATTCCTCCAGTTTTCCAGGAGACAGAACATGAGGGATGCCTTTGTGCACCCAGAAGCACTGGGCTGAGAGCTGCCTGTAAGGCAGTGGCAACTGCACATGGGAACCTTGACCTTCAGGCTGCCAAGAGGTCCAATATACAATGCCAAAGATAAAAAGCAGCACAAATAGCCTATTTGTTAAAAAAGAAGAGTAAACCATAATCCTTTTAAAGGTTTCAGAAGATAATCTGTTAAGGAAAACCAGCGAGTACACTCTCTGTGTGGGTTAGCTCTTTCACCCATGACTTCTTAACATACCAGCTCTAGGGGAACTTCAACAAAGATGCAGGTTTTCTCATGTAGATGCCCTCTTGAGTTCTCTGGCATATCCCACCCAGCCTCCAGCTACCAATGCAGAGGGCAAGGAGGTCCAGTAATTCCTATGTTGTATCTTCAGCCCTGTGTGGATGTCTTGGCCACCCTCCGCAGTGTATGTCCAGGCATCTGCCTTGTTCCCCACGTCAGTGTTTTGGCATGAATTGCCCGTGTGCTGCCATGCACCCGATGCTCCCACGTACCTGCCACTGCACCTGCCCAGCCAAAGCAGGGTGCCAGAGGCAACAGTGAGTCATTGCTGAGTTCACCCCAAGACACTGTTTTGTGAGGAAGATGGGTTCTTGCTGTGCTTTGTTTATAATAGAGCTGTACTTCCCACAGAGCTTAAAAAGTGAAAAAGAAAGCCTCAGATGACATTTCAAGGGAGGGTAGCTTGGGAGGTGCCTTTTCTTTTAAACTAACCTCAGCAGAAGAATGAGGATACAATCAGATAAGTGTCAAAATGAATGATGAATCCACACATCAGATAAGTGACCCAGTTTTGAAAGAATATCGTACTTTATTATTTTAGATTGAAAAACAGGACTGTTCAAAACTTATGGGATTAAAACTGCCCCAACTGCAGCCAATGGAAATATTGTCTTTGACTTCAATAGAAACAGAAAATGTCTTCAGTTAATCTGGAAAAAACTTTGAAATGCTGGAGTGATTACTAGTTGCTGCCAACCATGAACTTTCCTCCTTTCCCCCCAACTGAATTATGTTAAATCTTTCCTGGGCAGTACATTTCATTGCCATTTATTTATTTCCTGTCTTGCTTTTCTATAGATTTTTGAGAGGAAGATGGAAAGCTGATCTTTTCCCAGAATTTATGATAGGAAAAAAAAAAAAAGACCCAGAAAAAAAATATGAGAAAAAAAAAAGGAGAAAGAAAGCCTACCTTGGTCCCATGGAGCTGGCAAGAGAGATTGTTACCTTTTGGAGAGAGCTGAGGGGCAAGATTACAAAATATGCCAATATTATTGACCACCCTCCCTCAGAGCAAAGCCTTGCTGCTGGTGTCTCACTGACAGAACTGTTATATTGCAGTCCCAGCTTTATCCACTTGTACCCACTCTGTGAAAGACAAATCCATAATGACAAACAAAGATAACATGTATATGCAGGATGATGCTGGACTGTGCAGGAACAGAATTTGGCCATTTGTTATTCAGGAGTAGTGGCACTTTACCACAAAGAACATTAACCAGATTTCCATTGTTATAAAGTTCTTGTTTACTTTTTCTCCTCTTCCTTTCCCCAGATCCAGATCCAGTCACATCCCTTGCATTAGCTTTGTGCTCATCAGTACATTCATGCTTTGAGTCAACTCCATATGCCATCACAAACGATTCACCTTTTTTCCAGTTTAATATTCTTCTCAATTCCGGTAATTAGAATTGGCTTGGTGCAGGGTCAGAAAACACAAGCCAGTGCATGTAAAGGGAGGTAGGCCAAGGCAGGAGGAGGACAGGGAGAAGGGCACAGAGCCTCTTTATGTGGAAATGAGCTGTCAGACAATCTCAAGCCTAAACATGTAACTTTACCTGTGCAGCTGTGCTGCAGACACTTTAGTTCTTTGTTATGTGTCCTGCAGGCTTCTCCTAATAGCCATCTGCAGCCTGACCGTAATTATACAGCCTGGCTCAAAGGATTGAGCAATAATGTGATAAGGTGAACATCAAGAACTCCAAGAGAAAGCTGCCTTTTCAATATTTTTAGAGGCCTAAAATGTCAAGTAGTATCTACGGAGATGTTTCCAAAGCACTTAGCCACCCCTTGAGAGATGCATGTCTGCTTAGTTGTAGCATCTTTGTCTTCGAGAACCTATCCCTTACTTACCTCTCAACAACCTCCTGAGTCATTTAGGACCACATCTTTCTACAACAAAGGCTGAGAAACAAGTGTGGTAACACAACCAAAGACCCTGCAGCCCATGATCCACAGCTACTTCCAAGAGTGGTGTTTATGCAGTGTGTGGAAGCAGCAGTGAGACAGCAGCTGGGAGCTGTTCCCTCACACAACTCAGTTTCTCACTGGGAAAACGCAGATCTGTTCAGTTTATATTCCACCCATTTCTCAGTACCTGAAGCAAAAATACAAGCTGCCAAAGAAAGATAAAAATGGAATGTAAAATTATTCGAATACATGAATTATTCAATGGAAGACCAATGTCATCTTTCTTGATATAGCTGGTCTACTTGCAAATTGGCATTTCAGCCTCACTAGTATTTGCTGAGCTAGCTAACAGCATGTTTTACTCGAGATGCCTGGAACATGTTTAGGCTTATTAATAAATTCAATCTTCTGTTACATGTAGTAATACACAGGTTTCTACTTGGGAATTTGAACAACTATTTCATGATATAGTTAAAGGCTTATCCTTGGTGGAGTGCCACAGAATTATACAGCTCTTACGAAAAAGAAGATTAGAGCAGACTGGAGTCATGAGAACTTTGAGAAGAACAAAGGTTTCTCAGGGAGTGATCCGTATGACCAAAACCTGCACCCATCCATACACTAAAAGGGAGGTTATAACTAGCATTAGACTGAATTATTTTAAGCATGGAATCTTTTGGCTGTATCTGCTGTTCTTCCTTCTCGCTCTGCTGCTGTATGCCCCCAACAGCCTGTACTGAGGGGACCTTGCAGCTTTCTCTACCCCTTTGCACCATGCATGGATCTGTGGAGGGCGCAAACCCAACAATGCTGCCTTGGTGCTGCCACCCAACAGCTGTGGCTTTGGAAAGAACCAGCTGGCAGCAGCTAATCCAACAGGCAAAACCTGGGAATCCTGGTGTCAGCGCCATGGAGCGTGGGAGCGCTGCAGGTTTGGCAGGCAGATGGTTGCTCTTTTACACAACTGTGCAAAGTACAGTTCTTGTGATAAAACATTACAGTTCATGACAGGTTATTTGGGGCAAGGGTTACATTTCCCTGAGTCTTATCTTGGTGCCTGATGCATTCTTTGGCAGAAATGGGAATTTGGACAAAGATTAAAGAAGTTACGGATGTGAACAACTGGGTTACCACATGGAGGCTGTATTGCTATTACTGGCAGTATTAGGAGAGGTAAGAAATGTGAGGCATATAATCATTTACAGGCATAGGAGAGGAACCAGGCAGTTGTTTTCTATAAACCTCAAATACTAGAACAATGGAGCCTTGGGGAATTTGGTAATGCAAGCATGGCTTGGGTTCCAACTCTTACCTCACGTGCTCAGGTTTAACTGTTTCTTCCTTGAAGTAAAAATCTTCCTGAATACATATATATATTGTTATGCATATATATATTAGAGAGCTTGAGCCAAAACAGGGAATATAAGCAACTGAAACATGAACCTTATGCAAAGCAAGGCTAGAAATACATACTCGATTATATGAAGGTGTATCACTATTTTAAAACCTTTTTATGTATATTTCTTACTTTATCATCATAGGTTTAGTATAAGCTGGTGAATGGCCAGGAGAATATGGTTTGTCAGCCCTCCCAAGGCAATAAATCAAAGAAGAGGTGAGGACACAGTACACACTTCATCTACCCGCTCCTCTGACCTTCTGCACAGCGAAATAAGTAGGGCACCATCCACCTCTGAGTCCGACATCAGGGGTTTGCCAAGGAATATACAGCTCGGACCAACACATCCCCCAGCAGTCCTGACCTTTCCAATAGTCCTCTAACCCAGTGCTCTCCCCTCCACTTCTCAGTCACTGGTGTTTCTGCATTAAATGCCTTGCGGGGTTGCAGCCCACCAATTATGCTGTTTCAGGAGTGCTTAAATGCTGCCATAGGGCAGGGATGGCACTAACCAGTTCCTGGCTCCTGTTAGCTACATAGATAAATGCAGTTGGATGAGAGAGAGTAGGGCAAAAACCATACCTAACAAAGCATTGCCCAGTTCACTGCCTGGGGGTCCCTGCTGGAAGGGGGGCACGGCAGTGGGCCACAGCGTGGAGGGAAGCTGTGTACCTGCCTGCAAAGCCCTCTGCAACCCACAGGCTGCCTCTCCTCACAGGCAGGCTTGTCACTCGCCACTGCCAGCATCCCTGGCAGGCTGTCACTACTCTTTCTTAGGCAGTAATGCCATGGCAGACTTTATGGGAAACTGAGGCTCTCACTCAAAGAGAACTGCATCAGCCCCTGGAGCTGGGGGCCTACAGTAAGGTAAGCAATAATTATTTCAGGTATTTAAATTAAGCCTTCTGTATCCCTCACAAAGCAGCCTGACATCTCTCTTCCTCTGCTTGTCTACCTGTACACAAAACCACTTACCAGTTCCTCAGCAGTGCTATAAATAACAGCAACATATTACAAAGTGCAGTAACTCTAAGTACTAGGCCAACTTTTAAAATTGTATCAACTAGTCCACCTAGAGAAATTTCACAAGAGGTATTTTCAGTATCTTAAGTTTGATCTCTCTTTGAAATGGAACCTCCAAAACATTTGTAACTTGCCTCTGGAAGAGACCCTGAGAAGTACTGATCCGGTGGAAACACCTAGAAGGTGTAAATGGTGTTAACAGTAACTTTCAAAGGGTATGTCATGGCAAATACTGAGTTTCCCTCTAAATGTTCTTTTGCCACGGTTTCTTCTTACTGTTTTGATTTGGCATTCATCTCTGTCTAAATTCTTCTAAAAATTACCAACCAACCAATTTAATTCATAGAGACAAGGGGAATGCATTTCCAATAATTTTCAAATTTTCAATAGAACTTTATACTCCATATAAAATCAAATATACAATATGAAGTAGAAGAAATGAAAATACTTTGTCATTAAAGATTTGGAGATATGGCCCTTTAAAACACAAGAGGATTATTCCCATTTGGTTCATTGTTACCTGACCAAAAGCCTACATGATGAGCAGTCTTGTAAATATTGACTACTCCCACCAGGAACCATAACTTACACTGCAGTAACAATATTGAAGGATGAAAGCACACAGAACTGTAACACACAAGCTGCCAGGCAATGAACAAATACATGAAGGGGGGGAAAAACAGATCCTGTCTTGGGAAATTTGTGGCATTTCCAGATTTGCAGATTAATACTGTGGCAGTTTAGTATCTTGAGCTGGACCTGACCTGAAGGAATGTGGGTATGGAAGAATCAAATTCATATACGGTATCTCCACAGCTCTCAGCTGTCTGTTTTCTCTGGCAGGGAGATTTCACTACATTAAGGCACATCAAACTGCTCCCAGGATGGGAAAAGCTTGTGGCTCTAGGTCACTGCCTGGCAGAGGAATATGCCTGCAGGTGGGACCACTGAGCCCAGGCCACCTGACCTGGCCCACCCCAAGGCTACAGCCCCTCTGGCTTTTGGTGGCCTGGGGTACACCTGGCAGTGTGGCTCACTGGCTCTGCTTTTACTTCCCAGCCTGTAAAAAACTGAAGGCTGAAAACTGGTATTAAAATAGATGTAAAAGCTGCTACTAATGCATCTTACTTAGGAATTCTACTATTTTTTTCACTAAGGATCAGTACTTTATTCTAAGCTGCTAAACTTCTTTATGTAAAAAATATGCTACAGCTTGAGTGTGGCAAGAAAGATGACACAGTTGCTAAAGGGAAAAATGTGATTTATTGATTCTGCTTTTCAACTAACTTTTGAATCTTCCGACCCACATTCAACTAATATTTGTGGGTTTGTGGATTATTTTCAGGAGATGATGATGATGGAGCTAGGACTTTCTGGTGTATCATCCTTCAAGAGGATACACGTGTGCAAAAAAAGTGCACACACCTACACTCCTGTCTGTGGTGGGAATTCAAGTAAGCAAGGAACTCAGTCACTTTGTTAAAATGCACACTGAATTCAGGCTTTTGTAAAGCTTAATCATCAACAAAGTCTTTGGAAGGACTTTGCACTCAGCCCCTGTTTTTCTTATGTCTAAAAATGAATTTCACTGCTTCTGATACTCACAATGAACAAAGTGATGCATTAAAGACAACAACTCAGCATGCAGAGGATGAGAAGGTAGTCAGTATTTGGCTTTGCTATTGATTTATATTACACAGTTTTGTATTACACAGTTATCTTCTAAGAAAAAAAAAAACCCACAGGTCAGCCTATGGGAAAGAATATAAAGATAATCCTATAATAAAGGGTCTCCATCTTAGAAGATGTTGGAAAGAAAATAAACTGGAAAATAATTTGGAAGTTCTTGCTTTCTTTGGAATACTTTGTATCTTGTGGACATCATCAAAGATGATGTCATCTGTCCTCTTTAGGACAGATTTGGACACAGTGAGAGCTGAATTGGTAGGAGTGCACTTCCAAGGGAACTGGTAGTGGCAGGAGAAAAGGTGAACAGAATGCAGTGGGCATCAGTCACCATGCCAGACCACTCTGAGAGGAAGCAGCTCAGCAATTTGCACACAGAATAATTCACACACTACAACTGCTATTACTGCCAACAGCATTCACGGCATTATTAGATATGCCCGGCTCAGTCAAGGCACCATAATCATGTCCTGTGCACAGACACAGCAAAAGAATATGTGGGCTACTCAGAAATGAAAAATTCAAGTTCCTTGCAAAAGGAACATGCTAATACAGACCAAAGTGGTGAAACAATGTGAATATATTCACTTTTTACATAAATGCAAGAAACTTTATAGACTGAAATGCACAACTCATTCTTTCCGAAGTAAAAAATTCCAACCCTCAAACCCAGTTGTTATCAATGAAAAGTCACCAAAAAATCCTAGAAATGTACCACTCAGACTCATGACATAACTTAATGCTGCAACAGTCATTTCTACATCAAGTAACAGCAAGAAAAATAAATTTTAAAGCTATACTGACAAACCACAACAGTGTCTTTTATACACTAATTGAGAAGTTAGTTTGGAGAGGAATAAGCATTATATAAGCATTATTAGTTAGACCAGAATAAGTCCCCATTAATCACATTTCTCAATGCAGAGGAGGAAGACTTTAACTGGAAGATACATCAGAAGATCCTTCACTTGAATCTTTTCAGTGTCCTGACTTCCTTCTCCCCCCAGACAGATCATTTATTCCAACTTGCTAGTCAGCAAGACTTTCTGCATCAAGAAATAATTGCCTGAGCACTGATCTCTCCAGTGCCTGAGGAAATGCCTGGAGGCCTCCTCACTCAAAAGGAAACAGTTATTGCATCTGCTGCTCACCTGAGTCAATTACACTGGATACAAGTGCACATCACAACTTACAGACCTGGAAGCATAAAATTTTGATTAAAAAAAATTTTTTTTTTCTACCAAACATACCATTCCAAAACTTTGAAAGTGGATTATTTCATTTGAAGTCTTTTCATTTTACTCAGAGAATAACACAATATACAGCAATGCCAGCTCAACAATCACCTTGAACAAAGCTGCTTTAAAATTTTTTGCAGATGATTCATGAAGTAAAACAAATCTTTCTTTCTTCCTTCTAATTACAGCCTCATCACAAGATGTCTGCTTGTTACTTATTACTTTTAATGACAGACAGTAAAAGAAAGGATTCTGTAGGAGTGGCCTCACCTATGAGTCTACATATCTTTCATCTCTCCCAGTGGGTATATTCTCAAAGAGCCATGTCTCAGGGGGTTTTCTGATGCGGCTCGAGCACCAGCATGCCACAGCCTTCCTAGAGAGAGTGTCCAGCAAAGAACAGCTCTTCTAGGGGCTAAGCCAAACCTCCCTGGACAGCGAGGGATTTCAGCAAGTGTGGCGATTTCTCAGCTACGAGTGATTTCAGCTCTTGTGATTCAGCTCTTTGTGAAATACCCCGAAGCTAACACGGGGACAGAGAGACAGGGACACCTGTATGGCAGTTCCACAGAGAAAGGTGGCTTTATTGTCCGGCAGTCTCTGTGAAGGGAAGCCCAGGGACACACTTCCCCGCTCACTTTCAGGGCAGACCCGGGCTCTTTTTATGGGAAAGGCTGGGGGAGGGCACAAACCAGTTAGCCAACGGGATACAATGTATTACCATAGCGAAGCAAAGCGTGCTGGGGGTGGTTCACTGGTCACCGTAACCTAAAGGTGAGTTGCTCAACTCAAGAGTCCTTATGGCCTCAAGCATCCCTTCCCTAGGGGAGCACACAGAGCTGCTGGGCTAAGAACTCACAGCCCTCCACAGAGCCAAGCTACTCTGTTAAGATTTAGTGGCAGCTGCTTTGAATAGCTTTGCAGCTATACAAAACACAAAGTGAGTTATGCTGTGTGGAGAAAGGCAGGAACATGTGAAACAGCTCCTCGCTGTGCAGGCTGCAAGTCACATATGCTCCTCTGATCAACTTAGCAAATTACAGGTACATCAGCCTTTTCCCTCAACGATTTCCTTTGGACTGTGCAGAAAAAGTAGTTAAGTCTTGGGGCTGGGGATATGGGTATGGAATAAACTAATAATATCATCCAAAGTACTGCATGTATGTTCAGAGATGCTTTTTTTCATATTAAGTGTATTGGAAGTAATTATACATGATAGTCAGTGTACTGGAAATAGTTATACAGCATTAAGCATGTAGGCAGATATTATACAACGGTGGTTTGTCTTGAAGTCGTATTTTAGGTGATGTGCAAATGAACACTTCTGCATGTGATGCTGTCAACTTTAGAGCGGCTTAGTCCTCCACTATGGATCAGCCTGCACTGCCAGAACACATACATTAGAACTGGAGGGGAAAAAGCTTCAGCTTTTTCATAAACAGAGCTGACTTGTCACACTGCTAAGCTAGAGATTACAGTGTGAGAAGAGTTCACATCTTTATCAGTTTTACTGGTACAGAAGGAAAATACCTTGATTTTCTGTTATAAACAATGTATTAGCTCTATAGTTGATAAGACTAAGCACACAGAACTGGAAATACAGCAGATATTGGCACAAAAATAACACAAAAATGAGCTGAGTTTAAATATTGAGGACAAGACACTGAAAACGTGCTCTTGAATTGCAGGTCAAAGAGTAGCATTAGTGGTCAGCTGAAGAGTACGGACTGCATAATAGCAGCCTGTGATACAATAAAACTGATCTTAATTTTGAAATGTTGTGTATGTTGCTGGAAATGTTTACAGTCCATTATACACAAGCACACTCAAAGCAGCTGGGACCATACCAAATACCAAATTCTTCCAGAAAAGTTTCTCAGTAACACAGGGCTCTTGCTGTCAGCCAAGTGAACCCAGAGCACGGACCCTAAACAATACAGACAGGCTGGCCCAGATTCATAAGATGACAATGTTAACTTTGATCTCATACAAAAAAGTTTGCCACGCTCACTGCCCCAAGAGCCAGGAAGGGGCTAACAGAGCTGTTGGCTATCAGGTGCCACTTGCCACTGCCAGGACTCCTCAGGTGCTTCAGCTCTAACTCAAAGCTGTGGAAAAGCTGAGGCCAGATGGCAGCATGGTGGCACCAACATGGAATCTTGGTATTTTGGTGCAATTACCCTCAAACATGCAGGGTGGTGCATAAAATCCCTTTGCCCCCTTAGATCTGAAAAAAAGTACAACTTCGCTTTTACATGAGGGATATGCCTCATCAGGCTGCCATTGCCAAGTGTGCGACTTTTGGCCTCTTGATGTTTCAAAAATAAAAAAGGCTGTGGGATTTTTTAGCTAGAAAAAAAGATTGTTTTCTTGTCCCTCAAACTAACTCAACCATCCACCTCCAGATCTACAATAGTTCAAATAACAGCACTGCTTTCAATCAGGCGGGCCTGTACAATTTCAGCCAAAAACATGAGGGTTTTCTTAAAAAAACAAGAGCTCCTAAAAAGCAGCTCATTATAAATTAAATGTTTGTAATTTTAATTATTACTGATTGTTCTTATTCTGTCAGTACTGTCCTTTGTGTACAAACTTATGTTATTAAAAATACTTTTGCGTCATTTTACTTTAATATTTGATATCTTCCACTAATGCATTTTAGTTTTGTTATTCTACTATCTTGGGAGCTTATCCTATCCTTTAGGCACCTCATATCCTGGAATAAAGACAATTAAGCAGTTCTTGTAAGTATAGTCATTCAGGTAATGAAATATCTAATAATACAGTTCATCCACTAGTGGGCTATATGACAATTTAAATACCTTACTAATTCTCAAAGCCTTAGCTTATCCTAGTACATACCAGCCCTGCTTGTCCCTGCAGCCTATGACAAGCTCTGTGGATGTAACAACGAGGCTCCAGGAGTCATGCATTTCTGCTTCTCAGCAGTGAGAAACTTTCCTTTCATGTTAACGTTCAGTGTCTTTTGCCTCTTCATTTAGTAAAGACTTAACACTGATAGGCCTTCCTTCCACATTTTATCAAATGTAAAATACGCGCCTTGACACACCCCCGTATCCCCTTTCCTGAGACAATGCTGTCGCAATTCCCTCCAGAACAATTCCCAGGTAACAAACTCATTTTCAACATCTTCACGAGCTGGGCTTATGCTTGATACCACAACAGCGGGTCTTCGCAGCCGGAGAGATGCAGAGGAGGATCTATGCGGGGTGAGGTGTGACCTGTCCGGATTTCACTCCACCCCCTCCGAGCATCATGCTTTAGCACCGTGCTCTGATCTGTAAAGTACACAGCAGCGTTCGCACACTGTCCAAGCTTTGGCGCCTTTCAGTCAGGACCTTTATTTTGGCGCTCTCAGACCCACAAGGGTCCCTTTCCCCCAGGAACACGGGCCCGGCCAGACGCGGCCCGTCCTGCCCCGGCCGGCCGAGGGACTCCCTCCCGCCGCCATGTCGCCTCGCGCAGGCGAGCGGCGCCTCCTCCCCCGTACCCGGGGCGCGCGCCCGGCGTTCGGAGCAGCGGCGCTCACGGGCACTGCCGACGCCGCGGCTCCCCGGGTTCGCTTCCCCGGGGACGCTGCCTTGCCTCCTTCCCNGCGGGTCGGGCCGTGGTGCCCCGGAGCGGGCCCGGCCGCTCGGCCGCGGTCGCTGGGCGGGAGGGGACGTTACGGGCTGCCCGGCGGGGCTTTGTTTACCTCGCGCACACACACGCGCTCGCCGCATTTCGTTGCGCAGCACGGCTGCCCCGCTATTACCCGCGGTTCTGAAACGCTAGGACAACTTTCGGTGTTTCCGCCTGGCACCAGTCGGTTGCCCGGGCAGCCCCTCGGGAGGTGTATTCCCGGGGCGGTGATGCTCGGCAGCGCTCGCTCCTTCTCCGGAGTCTTTTTATGTTCTCTCGATGAATGTTATGTTATGTTATCTCGATAAAGCATGTTTTTGCCTCGAGTCCAAGGCAGTGCCTGCTCAGACTCAGACTCCGACTCCGACTCAGTTTTTGGTAGGAAAGCAGGACCGGGGATGGGCGGGCGGCTGTGCAGTGGCAGCTCTCTCGCCGCGCACCGTGTTCCTCCTGTATCCCTGTGTGAAAGGGACCTGCTGAGCCCTGCCAGCAGCCAGAGTTTCCTGGGCGTTTGGTACGTGTCAGCCTGTCTCCTGAACAAGGATCAGGATGATCGCTCGGGTCATGACTTGAACTTTGTTACAGGTGCTTTGTACCCGAGGACCGTAACTTTAGTCTTAGGTGTGTTGCCTTGTAAACCTGCTCTCAATTGTGCCACAGCCTGACAGCACTCGGCGAGGAGCAAAGGCTGCCTCCTCCATTGATCAGTTCCCCAGGACACAGGGAGCAGCTTCACAGGGGCTGCACTAGAAGCTATCCTTGTCTGTGGTGTTGGTGAGGTCCAGCATTGGTCACTTGAAGTGTGACTAGATGGGGTTGCAGGGAAGTTGGAAGAGCAGAGCAGGATATGTTGCATCTCTGTCTCATGCACAGATTGCTTTCTGAGCAGCAAAGGCATTTGTGAGAAAACTTTATTCAAGTAGTAGCAGCTGTTCACAGATGCTCTTGCATTTCACAGAGGAAAATGCTGTTCACCGTGTGCACCTTGAGAGAACTTGTCTCCTAAAGTCTGTTCTTCTTTAAATGAGCCCCTGTCATAATTCTCTTAACAGCAGGGCAAGCATCCGCACATGGGAGCTGCTTCCATGAGTGAGTGGGGGCTTGGCTACTAAAATTTGTTTAATGAAAGCATGTGTAGTCTACACCACAGGGTTTTGCAGCTGGAGTGGTTTGGACTCAGGAAGTTTAAGTATAGTTTTATCTATCCGTGTCCGACGTTTGTGTTTCCACATGTCTTGTATGACTGAAGTTAGGCTGACAAAAGAGCCTCACAGTCTTGAGTCCAGGAATATAGATAGAGTCTTCCTGTTACTCTGAGACTTAGCTTGAGGGTTTTCTCATTAATCTTTAAGAGATGGTACTCATTTTTCAATGGGTGTTAGATTGTAGTTGTCCTTGCTTCCTCAGAGTGAGATTTCACAAGATAGCTAAGGCTGACCCACTAGCAAGCTGGTTCAGCGTCCCTCCCTGTGTTCCAGGCTCGCATTTCTGCTGCCTGCCTTGTGTTGTTGCTGGCCATCTGAGTTCAAAAAGTTAACCCAGTAGAAAACTCCTTCCATTCAGTTTTTTAGGGTGGTTGGTTTTCTCAGCAGAGCTTCAGCTCTTTCACAGGTAGACCCAACAAGCTCTGCTTAATGTGAGGGAAGTAGCAGGAGTGTGTGGAGGAAAGGGTCAAGTACAGCTGGCCCCTGCAGCACCCACAGCTGATCACTTGGTAATCTTAGATGTATGGTGAGGCTGGACTCTGGGAGCCTCGTTCTTCCTTTGGCCTGGGGACCGTACTGAACAAAGTGGTTATGCTGGCTAAACAGTGGAGCGTTATGTTAAAGGAGATTCACGGTTTTCTTCTACCATGCCCCAGCATGGCAAGAGGCAGGATTTTAAGAGTAGTATTGTTTACAGACATGAGTTTGATAAGGAGCTGGGAGCTGTATTAGAAATGCCTGTGAACATTCAGAAAAGGTCAGGTAACCTGGTTCATTGTCTACCTCTTCATTTTAGCAAATGCAAATAAACTCAGGTGTGGCAACTTTGTTCTGCTGTGTTATGCAGTTATATATTTTTATGTAACACGGCATTTGGGAGTGTGTTAAAGGCCCAGGTAGTTGTAGCCAGTCTGCTCTTGTGCAAACACAAAACCGTACCTTGGTCCATAATTTTACTGGAGCTGTGCTGTAGATAGGCTAATGCAGAGGGCGGTACATTTGTTTTCCATTTTTCCTCTCAGTTGTTAGAGAGTGGCGCCACATTTATATGCAGCTTAGATGAATCAACTGACTAATTGGACAGTTTTCATAAAAAGTCTTCTGTGCACTTTGACCTTCATGTAAAAAGTCATAGCCTGAGGGTGTTTAATTGTTTTAAAGACTTCTTGAAGATAGAAATCAAGAATGAAGATGACAGCCCTCATGTAATGGTAGAGATAAAATCAGAATAAACAAAATGACTTTTGTGTTCAAGAGACGTTTCTGTGACCGTGTTCAGTGAAAAATGTATTTTTAATTTTTTTTAAGGAATGTTTATGAGAAAAAAATCCAACTTCAGTAGCCCGTACTGAGTTTGTCTTTCAGAGCATATCTGTGAATACTTTAAAGGTTGTTCCTCATTTAGGTGATGCTATTTGAAAAGAAAATACTGTGTTTGCTCATGAGTGTAGATACCAGCCTTTGCTTTGGTTTTGTTTTCAACAGGCCTCCCACTTTTCAGTGTGTGTTGTAAGACTCATTACAGAACTGTGGGGGTCCTTTGGGGTGCTTGTAACCTCCTAGGGACTCCATTCCCTGGGGTTCCAAGGGAATGAAACTGTGGGAATCCTCATGTGCTGTTTCTTGGGTGCCAGACAGAAGTGTTAAGGCTAAGTGCTAACAGAGCATGTTGGTGACATCTGTTTTGAAGGGAGTGAGACAGCATCACAGCTTACATTGCGGGGTAGCATTCCCTAGCGCTCCCATCCTCTCCTGAGTAAAGAGCTGGAAAGGTCAAACTACTAGTTCCTCTGCCTTTTGAAAAGTCAGCTCTTTTATTGCTTGCGGGGTTAATAGAACCAAGAGCTGTTGTCTGTTTTCAGGTAAGTCCTTTTTTACTCTGTTTTTCACAACCATGAAACCTTTGCAATGGTAAAAAACAAAAGCCTACCAAATATGAGTGTAACAGAATAAGACTTGCTTTAAAAAAAGGTCTCCTTAAATCTGTATTTGCAGGTAAAGGTCCTCTGCCTCTTAATCATCCTTCTACCTCATTTAAAACTGACAGTTGACGTCCCTGTTCATGCTTGACTTCTCCTGACTGAGGAAAATACAATACAGTGAACTATCTTATTATCCCTCATCAAACCCCATCTTATTGTCATTGCCTTAATGCTCACAAAGTTTGGGCAACATGTACATCTGCTGGTGAGACCCTGTCCTGCTGACAGGTACGATCTCCTTGTGTTCTCATCTTGCTCTTCCATCCAATAATGTATGCTTGACTTTGGAGTTGCAGAGTTGTGATCATTGTTTACTTTTTTTTTTTTTGTGCAGCAGAATCAAAAACCTGCAACTTTTCAGGTCTGTTTCAGAACTCCAGTAGAGTTAGCAGATATTATGTGAAACAATGTGCAGCTTGGCAGATGCTAGCCTATTCTGCAGCTTCCCAGCTTTTGTCCCAAAAAACTCCCTTCTGTGCCAGTGCATTACTTGTCTCCTGTGCTGTTCAGTGCCCCTCGTGTGCTGATTGCATTCCTCTAACTGACGGATGTTGCTTAAATTTCCCTTTGGAGCTTTATGCGGACAGTCGGATCAGACAAGTGGAATGGCTGGCCCTTGGCAAGGCTCACTGCTGCTGCTTTGTGCTGAGCGTGCACACAAGTGTACGAGTCACAGCATTTGACATATACATATGTATTCACATGTGCATGTAATACTTGTCTTCCACAGTCTGTAAAGACTAAGGAGGAGCTGTTTCAGCATAAGAAAATTTTGAGAAAGGTGAGCCAGAGGGATATTTCAGAAGGAAGGGATGTAGAAAGCAAGCATGGGCAAAACATGACAGTTTTATTTTAAAGTGCATGTGAATGAAGTGGGAATCTGACTTGCTCAGCCTTGTTTAGTGAAATTGGACATAATGACTCTTTTGTTGTATATGAATCTTGTTCCCATCAAAGTGGGGACCTAGCACCCAATAAGCACCTTCAACATTTTAAAAGTTGTTTTCTTAATGGAAACTTCAAGTGAAATTTGGAGGCCTTTAAATATATTTAATAATGCTGTGTATGAGGTAGCATGAAAAATGTACTGCTGCACTGCTTGCAAGTTGAAATCTTACTGAGTTAATTCTAGTTAAGTTTTGGTTGTTTTCTTTCCTTCCTTTTACCTTAGTCCTTTTTAAGCTTCTTTTGATCTTTGTCCTGTACACTCAATTCATTCCCCTCCTTATCCTTTAGTTTTTTAATTATGCCTTGTAAATAAGTTAAATGAGAACTAAAATGAACATGTGCTAATCAGCACTTCCTCGTGCAAGAAGTGAAGCAGCCCTTCTCATGAGCTACAAGAGGCCAGAGGTTTCTTACCAGAATGTCCCAAAGGTGTTGCTTCTGATTAGAAGATGCATGACTCTCTTGAAAGCTTTCTCCTTTTTCTTAATGAGAGGCTAGGCTGTGGAAAGAGCTGTATTTCCTCTTACCTGATTCTTCCCAGGGAACTAGCTATTGCACTAATGTCTTGTTACAGTTTCTAGCCTGTTATGTTTTTGAGTTTTTCCAGGGCAGTAGCAACGCGTAAATTATATGATCAGAGATGTTATATAACAGCCTGTAGGACTTCAGACTGGTAAAATCATTGCTGCATATCAAGGAAGTGAATTTGGGTTCAGATGCACACAGTTTGAGGCTCCAGTTTGTCTGTCACCCATTTAAAACCAGTAACAAAATCTAGGGCATTTTTTAGCAGTGGTGAATCTAGCTCACCAGCTGCATAAAATAAGTACAGGTGGTATCCCTAAAGTACACAGATGAAGTTTTCATCATCTCTTTGCTAAAAGACAACCAGTGGGGCTTGGTGAGAGACAGATACACATTCATAAAAATGTTCAAAAAGAGGTAAGAAAGGACCAGAACTGATGAAGGAGTAGGTTCAGAGAGCATCATGGTGTACAGAAAGGTAATGTTCATTCCTCATTTTACAAGAAACTTGGTTGACTTAATGGACCAGAAGAGCAGATGTCCTTTTAAGATAATTACATATTTTACAAAGCCTAGATGCCCTGTGGAACAAGATGGCACATGATAGCTTTGAAGCCAAGATAGACGTCGACTTACATGGACAACAAGAACAGACAGTTTATTATGGTTTCTTTAAATTTTACATGCTGCAAGATGTTTGTCCATCTGTCCAAACCACTTAGATAGTTGTATAGTGAGTTGTGGGGTTTCTTTAATGTTTATCTGAAACCTTCTAACTAGCTATTTGTTTTATATGTTATAAATAAAACGGAATCACAAAAAATAGTTGTTGCGTTTTCCAGAATGTCAGTAATGTGTGGTCTTTAAAAAAAATTCATCCAAGTCATTAATACAGATTCATCATCAGTACTATGACAATCTCACATTCTCACTTTGGTACAAACTGCTGCAATATACCAGTGTGCAGAAATTGCCTTTTTAAAAGCTGTTCCTGGTAATCTTATGCCTACAATAAAGCTAATGGTAGCCTGCAGTCTTACACATTTTTTTGCATTCTTGTCATTTTAAGACAAATGCTTTTAGTCTCCCCCTCTCCCAGCAAAATTTCCCAAACAGAATGCATTTTTGGATTTTTTTCATGCAGAAGTTCCTCATGATGGCCTCTGACAAATGTGGCATGTGCAGATGCATCTCAATGTAGCTGTCTTAATCGATGTGCTCACTGCTGGCCGCTTGGGGGGAAGCAGCACTCGTGAATGATTTCATTATTTGTCACGTGTTTGCTTATTCACCCTTTCTCTCTGAGCTTTATTTGGCTAAATAAAGGGACAGTGGAATTATTTGTGTACAGAAAGATTATAACTTCCTTAATACCTTTTGTATGGATACCTGCTGTTTCAAATAGTGGCGTTGCAGGGGCTGGGTCTGAAGGTATGATGTTAGTGCCTCAGCTTATGCTGCTTGACAGCCATGAGTGTGTATGTATGCAACCTCTAAAATGAATACAGTAGTGCATGGAAATATGAGTCTTTAAATCTTGACTTGAGCAAGATGAGTGCCCTTGAAGAGTCTTCATGTTTATTCCTTCTCTGGATACTGTAACTGACTGCCATGAAACTACTTTTTCTGCCTGGTTTTAATCCTGGCATCAGGGAAAACTTAAACTAAACCCTCTAGCTCTCAAAACATGCACAGTGTGTTAACCCCATGATGGCTGATAATTTTGTTTCATCTCCCTCTGCTCAGCTCTTCCAGTGGCTGGGTGATAAGATGTGTATAGGTCGTAGTGCAGCACCTGTGACCTACCTGAGAGCTTTACTGCAAGATACATTGTGCCTGTGACAATGCAAGACTCAGTGAGATGAGTTTATACTGAGATGCTCTTTGAAAATTTAATTTTGTAATTAATGAAAACCAGTTTGGAAGTTTAGGAGTTTTCTGTTGTGTGGAATTTTGTTTGGATTTTTATTTAGGTTTTTTTGTGTGTGTGGTTGGTTGGTTGCTTGGTTTTTTTTTAGGGCTGTTTTTGTGTGGCAGTTTTTAGGGAGATTTTTAGGTCTTTTTTTTCCCAAAGCAAGCTGCAGTTGGTCATAAATATTGACCTGCCCCCATGGTAAACATTGATTTCCTCCTTCCCAATCTCATATTGAAATAAGAGAAGCTTAAATTACCTACTGTTTGTGTATTTCTGATAGCAAAATATTCTGTTCACAGTGTATGTCCTTCTGTGGCTATCAAGTGGATTGCTGTGGTTTTATCATGGCATATTTTCTATTGTAATTCCTCTTTTCCCTCAGGACCTCTTCTTGCTGTGCAGATGCCTTATTTTAGTTAACAGTGTGAGAAAGGGTGAGTTAGAAGGATGAGTACAAGAAAGATGATGTTGTTGATGCTGTATATTCGGTTGTTCAGGTTTTTTATTTTTCTTTCTGATGCAGAAGGCAATTTAGAAGCTTGGAGCATTTTGTTTCACAGATGAATTAATAAATAAAGTTGTCTTTACTGCAGAAATCTAAAGTTAACATGATCCTAGTCTTTTTAATAATACTAACCTCAGGTATTGCATTGTGCGGAAGTCAAAGACGACACTTCTTTCTGTAATGCACCACATCTCACTTCTTCATTAAGTTGTAACTTCTTGATTTTAATTTTCAATAACCCAGCTTCCTGGTTTGTGGTGTGTGCAGAAGGGTCTCTAGTCACGTTGTGTCATGCACAAAAAAATCTGCAGCCCTGGTGTCACATGGGAAGGGGAACAGGCAAGAGCGCTTATTTGGGGCTGGCTGTGTTGACTGAGATGAGAGCTTCTGCATCCTCTTTGTTTTCTTTGTCTATGATAATATTTAATGCGGCATAGAAGTTCTTAATTTTTTTCATTATTGTCAATGTAATGTAAAACATGAGTTGTGTTTTGTTTCTGGGACACGCCTTCTGCGAATTGGTTTTGTTTAGAGTTGGCGATGATGCTTTTTTCATTGGATTGCCACTTCTAATCTGCTTAATCAAAATTAAGCATTTTGGGGATTACATTTTAATCTTGGTTCTCCTGTTGCAGATTTTTGAAATTACTTCTGTAGCAGAGAACATCAAATCTCATGAGTGTGGAAATGCCTTGCCTCATGCCAGTGCGCAGTTTGGGGGCTTGCTGGCTAGAAAGAGGGTAACCAGCCTCTGTGGCACTTCCAGACTTGTTTTCCTCTGAAATTTGCTCCCTCAGGGGTTAGACTTATTGTAAGACAGTAAACCTTTCATTAAAGGTACATTACCAGCTGTTTAGTTCTGTGGCTCCATGGTTTATCACAGCAGTGGTGAGAAGATAACTGCATCAAAAAAACCCACCTTGGGTATTATGCTTTACATCCGTCAGAAGTATTTGTGCCTACAGAATAGAATCTGCTTTTTCCATCTAACACTGAAAACTTGTGGCAGAGGTTTTTTAATGAACAGGCAGATTATTAAAACTTTGTTCTCCTCTAGACTGTCATTTAATGATAATGGTATTTTAGTGATGCATTAACTGATGAATAAATATATGAAAGAACTACTGTTGTTTTCTGTAAGTGAGCTTAATAACTAGTGAAAGGGGTATTTTCTACTACATACGTAAGCATATGAGGCAAACTGCGTGAAAATACTCAAATGTTGGTAGTGGCTTTTGTTAACAGTAAACAATAGCCATGAGACCTCATTGGATGTTCAGGAAAAAATTTCAATTTCTCTTAAAGCTCCAGGCCTGAAGGAAGGTTCATGTGAGGAGACTGCTAAAAATTGCTCCAGGTACATGTGGCAATAGCTGTCCAGTGGAAGGAGAAAGAAGCTGTCATTAAGATTGTCCTTGAGAAACAACACTGGTCCGTGAGTCACGTATGATCTGATCTATTTAGAATCACAGAATGGTTTGTGATGTAAGGGGCCTTTGAACATTGTCATATCAAACTCCATGCCGTGGGCAAGGACATACATCTTCCATTACTCCGGGTTGCTCAAAGCCCCATCCAAACTGGCCTTGAACTCTTCCAGGGATGGGACATCCACGTCTGAGATGGATGGTCAGGAGTGTGGTACAAGGCTAATGCAGGTACTGTTTTTCACACGTAGAAAGCATGAAGCAATGCTTTCTTCATTGCTTTTCTCTTAAAAAAAAACTTCTCTTCAAATCATTCTTCTAAACTATTTTCTTGTATTATATAATATTGGCACCTTACTTCTGAGCTTACTGAAGTCCAGACTTTGTGCTTACCAATGTTTTTATAGGCAGAAGTACCTCATGGCAAATACTTTGAATGTTAAAAGGATTTTAATGTTTAATGCTACAGCAGAGGCTTTACTCTGAACTATTAGATAGGTTTTGTTCCCTGTGTAGTTAGCATGATGGTGTTAAATTGAGTGTGCAGGGACAGATTTTCATATTGGGAAGCAGACCACTACCAAGGCAAGTATTTGGATGATGATATCATGTCGGTATCCAGGCAGTAGAAAGATAAATTAATTGTCGGTAGAATTGCTGCGTTAAGGTTTTAGGGCTTGACACACTTCAGTGATCTCAGGTCTAGGGGGAGAGGTTAGCAAAGCTTGGGGAGAAGGATGTACTACTGATAGTGGGCACAAAGGACAAAGAATTTATGGGCCACAAGGACATTTGGCAGAGCTCCCAAGATAAGTAAGAAACTAACAAAGCCAACTCAGCAACTGTGCCGAGATCAGTTCCAACTGGCCAAAAGGTAATTCAGGCAGGGAGAGATTCCCACCACCATGGTCCACTGAGTCAAGAAACCCATCCACTCAAGAGAAGTACTGAGCATGCGAACTAATTAGGATGAGAAGCAAGAGAATTATTTAACCAACAGAAGGTAGAATTAATAAGAGAACTGTGTAACTTGTAGTCAATGTAGTCAATTGCTAAAATGTATACGTGGTATAAAGCTTTGATGCTAGGGGAGCTAGCAGCCTTTTGTGGGTTATCACCTAGCTCCTTGCTTTGCACAAATTAGAATTAAGAAATATTCAGCCTTAAGCTGAAACATGGGCGTTTCAGATTAGACATTAGAAAAAAATTTTCACCATTAGGGTGGTCAGGCATGGGGATAGGTTACCCAGGGAGGTGATAGTCACCATCCCTGGGGTTGTTGAAGAGGCATCTGCGTCTTGCTTGGTGATATGGTTTAGTGATTTAGGAGTTACGGTGGCAGTGGTGGGTTGACAGTTGGTCTTGCTGATCCTAAAGGTCTCTTCCAACCTTGAAGATTCTATGATTAAATAGAAATACCTCATCTTGGTGTGTACATTGGCACTGCACCTTGGGCAACAAGCCCACATTTGGGACAACAGTGTGGTGTGGGTGGCAACTTTGGTCCGCCTTGTTCGTAGAATTATTACTAATGGGTTGTTTCACTGATACACCTTCATTTTTAAGAAGCATACTTTATGCAGAAATAATATGTGTAATTATGGTCAAATCACTCAGGCATTCAAACACAATTTCAGACATGCTTACCCATTTCCAGAGAGCTGTCATCTTTCATTTTGCCGCTAGACAAGTCAAGCACAACTGTTTGACTTAATGAATGGAGACTGGTTGTGGTTCTCCACAGTTGAGAGGCTTCAAGGTCTCACTTGTATTTACAGAGGCAGTATCAAAGAATTTTCAAAAGCCTGAAATTTTCTTGGTAGCCAACTGTGAGAAAAGGTTATAGTAAGTGAAGTAACGCCATTCTGGGTGCTGTTGTGCTAGCAAACTAATGGCGCATACTGCTTCTCGAGAAGATTTGGCAATGGAGTGGAGCAGAGCTGGTGTGGAAGTATTCTGTAGATGCAGTTACATTGCAAGCCAGTAATTAAGAGGAAGGAGCCCTCTAAAGAACAGTTTTTCCTTGTGTTGGCTCATGGGTACTTCTGTTATATTCCGAGTATTTGCTTTAACTAAGAATGTATTTCCTTTTTTAATGCATTTAACTGTGAACAATAATTTGTTTAGGCTTGCTCTGGGGTGGGGGCGGGGGGTTGGATTTTTCAGCTTTCGCTTTGCGACCTTGTTGGCCAAACTGTTGTTCCTTTGCCTGGTAAGGTACCACAGAACTCTGTGAGCCAAGCAGACCAGGGGAGGTCGGAGAGATTAGTCCGCTGAGGTTGTGTGGAGCATGTCTGTCTGCAGAGAGAAGCTGGGAGGCCACGTCCTGTCCTCAGCAGCCTTGCAGCATGTGCCAGCCAGAAGACAGAGATGTGTAGGGTTTGCTGCACGATGAGAGCACTGACTGGAAGCTGGGGTCCAAAGTGGCCACCTTCCTCACCATGACAGGGCACATTGTCCTCACTGGCTCTAAGGAAGGCTGCTGGTCAGCCATCTGCATCAGTAGTTTGATCTGATGTATATTTTGCTTCTTGCTAAGGAGCCTAGTTAAAATTATAGAGAAAAGTGAACTCTAAAGAGCTCAGCAAAATAATGAATTATGGATGTTGGGTGAAGCCCCTCATATTTGGCCTTTGGACTGGAATCTCTGCCTGGCATGCTGATTCTCTCAGCTTGGCTGCGTTTCTCTGAACTTTGTTGTGGATAAAAAACATGTGAGAAGTCTGTGAATGATGACCTGAAGCTGAGTGTGAAAATGTGTGAACTCTCAATTTGTTTTTTTCTTTGTAGCTGTAGGCTAAATCTTTTGATGAGCCTAAATTACATTCTTTAAGGGTGCCCATTCAGTCAGTCCCTCTGTTGTCAAGAAACTCTGTGGGTTACTTGGAACTGTTGGCAGTCATCTGAAGTTTTTTCTTTTCTCATTAAAATTAATGGCAGATCATCTGTGTGTTAAGCTTTGAAGATTTAGTCAATGTTTCTGGAGGCAAAAGTAATAGTTGTTTCTAAAGCTAGAATGCATAAATGCAATATATTCTCTACTGTACTTGAAATATGAAGCACTTTGATTTCTTTGGGTTTGCCTTCTTGGCTTAGTGTTTCTTTACACTTTTGGCTTTTTTTTTTTTTTTTTTTTTTTCTTTTTCACTTTTTTTTGCACTTTTGGTTTTTTTTTTTTTTTTTTGTTTGGAAACTTGCAATTATTTTGGTTTATAGAGAAGTACAGTGTTCTCCCCACCAGCTCATTACAGCTACATTTGGAGAGGGATTTCTAGGACAGGAGGCTAATCACAGTAGCATACTCATGTAAAGGTGGACAATTGTTCAATTTTTGGGTCTCTCAACAGCAGCTGCAACTCCTGTGCTCTCCCTTCTGCTACCCATTCCCACAGGCAATGTGGGGAGAGGTCAGGCTTATGTCCAGCTTGATGCCCATTCTGTATCCATCTGTATGACTCACACCTGTCGACTCAAATACCCCCTCTGGATTAGGCCAGCTCCTAGTGAGTATGATACCTTTACAAAGCAGGAGATGATGTTGAATGTGGTAGGAAATTGGAAGTCCCTTTTTCTTTCCAATAATAGGGTCAAGTGACACTGGAGAGACTGGTGCTGGGTAATGATTAAATCAGTGCTCGACTGTGTTGTGGTTACTATAGTCTGTAGTTATCTCAAGTAGATCATTGTGGCATAATACACATAATTCACAAAATATACTATGCAAGAAAGTGCAATCTGCACAGAAACTAGAAATCATTATTTTTTCTCTAAGAGATTAAAATTTGATCTTAGAAAACATTCAGTGAATGTGTATAATTGCTGGATGAGTCTTTCCAGAGTTTGTCTCTGATCAGATTCTGTAGAATTACAAACACTCTTGGATAATACTGCTTGTGATAATACTTGATAATACTGCTTTTAATCACAAATCCCAACAGAGGACTGTATTTTTTGTCACAGTAGTAAGCAATAACTCTTCCGTGGACACTGAAGCAGCCAAAGAACATGAAGACCACAAATCTACTTTACAGTGTGCTGTAAAACACAGCACAAGTTCCCTGTGTTTTGGCAAGCTGCATTCCTATTTTCATCAGACTTCTGTACAAAATAGAAATTGCCATGAGTTGGTATGCTGCAACTTTAACATGAGCATCTTGCGTGAGTCTGAACTCCCGGGACTGGAGCAGTCACCTTTGTTAAATACTGTGACACAGAGGGGTGTGGCTCTAGACGGCGTTGGAAAATGAAACTGAGGAGCACAGTGCACCTCTGACCGTTCTAGCTGTGAAATTGCAACCTGAATTTTGAGCTATAAGTTGATGTTTGGACTAGATGATTTTTTGAAGTCTTGGAGGCAGTGGTTTGAGAGCCTCCAGCAAAAGGCACTGCCTGTCACTGCTGGTCCAGCCGGGGTTTGAAAGCCAGTACTCTGGCAGTGCATTTCCATGTGTGACTTGTGTTTCCACATGGTAGGCAACACATCGCACCTGGGGGCTGGTTTGTCTTTTACACTTCCCAGAACATTGCTAAGCATCCTCTGACCTAGAGGTATTAGCAAATAGAGTGTATCCGTAAGTATTGAAGGGCTACAAGGTCCAAGCACCTGTTAGGTTGCTGGGCTGGGTAGCACTCTAAAGTCTTTATGGGAGCTTTGACAGCAAGTATGCATGGAGATCAGGAAGTTTGAGACGAGGATGTTCCAGGTTTGGCTGCTTTCAGATAATGTCTGTTGGAGGAACATATTCTCTAGTGCTGGGATGCAGCACTGCTGTCACGAGTGGCTTGTTGGATCTAGTGTGGGTTGCAGCCTGGAGTAGGGACAAGGGCGAGGAGGCAGAGCTCTGGGGCTGAGGTATGGTGCTGGGCAGGAGAGGAAGAAAATGTGGGAGCAAAGCTGAATCAAGCAGGGGTGAAAACCACTGTGCTATGCCAAGAGCTGGAGTGTCATAATGACAGGACTGATGCTGTCACCAACAGCTGTGGGCTTTCTGTGGTGAAAATGAGACGCAGTGCTAGCCTTTAATAGCTCCCACAAGTGACGGGTGTAAAGGGATGTCTTGTAGAATGACTTTTGGTGGTTTTGTTTGTCTGGGGGTTTTTTTGTCAGCAGCAGAGACTGTAACTGATGGGATGACAGTGAAATGTTTGTGGGTTGCATATAGCTTGCACGGTGTTTTAAATTTTTCTTGTCTAAAAGTAATGCGAAGGCAAATACAAATTCAGGATTTTTTTTGTGAAGTGTCTCCAATTAGAAATGGAGGGTAAGAAATTTCACGGCATTTCCATTCTTTATTCAAGATGAAATAAGCCTGCAGCCGTCTTTGCCAGTATTGCTTACTGCATTCATAGTTAGTGATGTTTCTAAAACTTACATGAAGTTCAGTGTGACTTTTTTTTTCCCACTTGATGCTTAAAATTGTGTGCCAATGTGTTTGTGTCTGAACAAAAACTTACTGTTTGTTTGTTTTGTTCTTATTATTTACAAGGTGGAATATATGTTGGTAAAATTTGACCATGAAAATAAGAAAGTGCGCTTGGTCCTCTGTGGTGAAGAAGTTCTTCAAACACTGCAAGACAAGGGGGAGAAGGTAAACCCCAAGTGAGTAGCTGTTTCCAGTTTCCTTTCTTTTTTTATCCTCCTGTTATGGTACTGTGCAAAATTTTGTTAACCTGACTTAACATTCAAGTCTGCTATTGGTAAAACTGTAAACCACATGTACTGATATTTTCAGATAAATCAGGGGTTCAGGAAGTGAAAGATTTTGAGCACACTTGCAGGCAGTCCATGCACTTTTTGTATTATGCTTTGAAATAAAGGATGATGTGATGGTGAGCCCACAGAAGCTGCAGTTTGGGTACTTGTTTTGTCTTGCTCTGAGTTTGTGTCTGTGTGTACACAGTAATCCATGTCCCATAAGATATACATGCGTGTGCACTTGCTCCCCTATCTCTTGACTACAGGAGCAAGTGAGGGCTGTATAGGGGAAGCCTTTTGTCTGTAGGAGCACTCTCCCATTTTTGGACAAACTAGAAATGTAGATGTAAGAATGGCAGGGACGTTTTTCCCTATCGTCTCCTGTGGAAAAGCAGCAGTGATCTGTATTTTCTGGTTCCAGATAAAACCCCAAGAAACAAAGCTTGAGACAGATGCTAAGGGTTACTGCAATTTGGTGTAGGCAAATTCTGCATATTGTACTACACAGCAGCACTATTACTGCCAAACTGTGCCTTGCTTTCTTTTCACCACTTCCTGATGGTGAGGTACATCGCAAGGTACATTGTGTTCCTCTGTCAAATATTCAGATACAGGAGATTTTTCTTGCAAGTGGTATTGATTTCTGAAATTCTCACAAATAATTAATGGTTTTTGAAGTTGGACAAATATTTAGATGTGGCTCTTCTTTCATTATAGTCACCCAACACTCTGGAGACCAGAATATGGAAGTTACATGATTGAAGGAACACCTGGACAGCCATATGGGGGAACTATGTCTGAATTCAACACTGTGCAAGACAACATGAGGAAAAGACGGCAAGAGGCTGCTTCTGTTCTGAAAGAAAATGAGGCTGTTTGCACAGTGACATCATTTCCAAGGTGAGATGGTTGTTGAAGTGTAATGCCATGTTTCCTCTTCTCCTTACTGCACATAGCTAAATTGTTCAATGAAATTGAGAAAAATATGATTTGATTAAAATACTTTGGCTTGATGTTCCACTCGTGTTTCCTAAAATTTTTCTTGCCACGAGACAAGCAAATAAGCATCTTTTATATTTTTAGGTTGCTTCTAACCTGTGACGATTTTGTATTAGGTGAGACTACTGAATATTTGTAACATAAAGTGCTAAGTATAGGGTAGTCTACCTTCTTGAGTTGATACAGAAAATTGTATAGAAAAGGTTTCTCTTTACCTATATTGCAAACTTTGATCTTTATAAGTAGCAGTTTTGCAAAACATGGCTAACCTGATCTATTTTTAATACTACTTTTTCACTAAAGTACATGCAAGCTTTTGGTAGTTTGAAGCACTTGGATTTAGTACTTCTATTATACAATACTCTACTTACTGAATCTAGAAAGGAGAGCATCTCTCCTGGGTTAATACCCTTACAAAGGATAGATTTCATCCTTTTTGTTGTAAAGAGATTATTGAAGAAGTTAAATCCAGGATGAACTTCATTATCTAGGCGAAATTGTATTTTGTGCCATTCCTTTCAAATATAGTTCTAGGCAGAGATGTATTACATGCATTCTAACTAGCCTGGTCAGTGAAGCGAATGAAGATAGTTATGCTTATAATGGTAAAAAAGTTGCTCTGCAGTGGAAGAGAAGCAGCTGGCCTTAGTGGCCAGTTTCTTGTGTAATACAGAGTGCAGTAGCCCAAATTTCTTGCTGAGAGGAGGAACAATACAAAATATGCCTCAGCAGCAAAGGTGCCAAAATACGACTTAGCAGCAAAGGTGCCAAAATGTCTGCATAATGCCCCATGAATGCTGTTTTAAGAACACTCTGTTGACAAAATTTACTTTCACTTTATTAGTTATACTAGATGTAATAAGAGCTTATTAAAGTCCGGTGGTTAAGTAGTTCTCAGTGTACTACAGAATTGAGTTTCTTTCCCCTGCAACCTTACAACTACATTATGTCATGTAATAGATTTTACATACAAACATTTTGGACCCAGTCTTGCAGGGAATAAAGGCAGAGGAGTTCTTCACCACTTTGTAGATACAGATAAATACTTTTTACGTCACTGTAGGAGCAGTACATTGGACTTCAGTGAAAGCCAGTAAATAATAAAATGTAGTTTGTTTATTATTTAGGGGTCATTCCAAACATGCTTTCATCCCTCAGAGATTGCTCTCCCTAGGGTAGCCTAATTTAGTTTATTATTTCTCCCTTTTGCTGTCTTGCCATTCAAGTCCCTGTTGGTGTGACTGGGGTCTTGCTAACATGTATTTCTGAGGTTTCATGGGGTTGAAGATTTTTGCCACATTGTCTCTACAACAGCATGTATGTATGCCTGTGTGCATCTGTGCATGTACACGTGTATGTAATAAAATCTGTGCATTTAAAAAGACAAAAAAACTTGTTAGAGTGCAGACAGAAGAAAGGTAAAGAAGTAAGTTTATTCAAATTAAAATAACTCAGTTAAAAGTGAACAATTTGGAAATGCTTAAATATTAAAAAAATCTAGCTTAGATACTAAATGAGTGTCCCTAGTTCCTAAATTTGTGAGTCCTCACTACTGGCCCAGAAAGTTGTTTTCTTTCTCGAGGATTGGAGGGATGCAGTTTACAGTGTAGCACTTAGGTAAGTGGTGAAGCTGGGTTTACAAGTTGTAGGACAACTTAACACACTGAAACCAAGAAGAAGAAACAATATTGAAATACATATTGAGCATAAATAAATAATATTCTCGGAAATGTGAGTGTTTCCTGATATTTTGAGTAGTTTGTTTGTAATTTTATCAGCTAATGTTTTGTAACCATCTAAATACTAGAGGCTCTCAAGATAACACAATCTTTCCCCTTTTTACTGTGCAACATGGGGAAACTAATCTGCTGCTTTACCTCAACCTTGTCAAATGTTCCTTTGTCTCAGCTGTACTGAAAGCTTATTCTTGTTTCAGGTGACTCTGAAACTTTAAATGGACTTTCCCAAAGGGGAGGGGTGTATTCTGATTAGCTTGCATATCTCTCAGCATTTTACACCAATAGCTGCAATTTTTCTTTGCTTATGGCATTCCTCTCACCGGGGTTTTCAGAGCTCTAGAAGTTTGTAAGACTTAGGATATGTGTACCACTTGAAACTACCTCTAATTCTTACGGAGTTGGTTCAGTATATGTTTTAAAAGGGGTAGATTGTTAAGAGTAGAACTGGATAAATTACTTTGGCAGTTAACCTGTGTCCTGTAGATGAACTTTAAAGCACAGAATGCAGCTGCATGTCAGTATTAATAACAAGCACTAACACACTAGAATGTGTGTGTACCCCACATAGTACTGAAGTTTCCTGCTTCAGCCACTGAAAATGTCCATGTTTGCTGTCTAATGATAGACTAGTGGGGTTTCTTTAAAAAAAAGGCTGTGTTAACCACTGCAGAAGCTGATTCTGGCTGATTGTCTACTAGAATACTAACGTCTGATCATCTGACCATTCTAAAATCACAGTCTGTTTTCATTACAGCTTGGATCTCATTGTTGTGTTACACAGGTTAGGGTGTCCTGGGTTTACGCTGCCGGAATATAAGCCAACACCAGTAGAAGGAGGAGCTTCAAAATCCCTCTTTTTTCCAGATGAAGCCATCAATAAACATCCTAGATTTAGGTAAGAATATTTTTGTGAAGTTTGAGAAGTTGAATATTTTGTCTGTGCCTAAATATCGTAGACATACCTGCAAATTCTTTACATTACTGGAATAGTAGCTAGTTGCTGCACATATCACAAGGACTTGGACAGAAATGGTTTTGATGACGTGTATTTTCTTTTCAAAGTATCGTAAGAAAATAAACTGTTAAATTCAAGGAGCTTTATATAGTAGTTCACGCTATTATGGGGCAAAAAGTGTTGATTTTGCTACTGCAAAATGGTTTCCAGTTTGAAATCCTGTGCCTAAATGCCTCCATCACAGTTAATCCAGCTCTCACTTAGGTGTGTCACAGTGACATTTCTGTACTCAGTAGCTTGGCCTAGTTACTCTGAAATGGACCATGTACTTCTCACTGTAAGGTGAGACTTTGGACTATGAAAATCATTCTGTTTAAAAACTTTTAAAATATTTTTAAAAATACCTTTTAACTTGTATTCTTCAGGTCCATAGCCTTTTACTTCTGACTGTTTTATCAGCACAGTACTGAGAAGTCCATCAAAATAAGACTGACTTTACTGAAGAAAAATTCAGTGTTGTATCTGTTACAGTCTATCTTAAAACTAGGAAAAGAAGCCTCCTGAAGGAAAATGTTCAAAATAAATAGAAAGTTGACATTCTGAAACCCTGAAAATTGTTGAGAAAGTAGCTGCAAAAGTATTTTCATAACGAGAAAATTTAATATAATTCAAAAAACTTGTCTTTTTTTGTAGTACACTGACCAGAAACATTCGACACCGAAGAGGAGAGAAGGTTGTTATAAATGTACCAAGTGAGTAAATTCAGTCTTATCTTTGTTCTTTTTCAAAACAATTGTTTAGTCTCATGCTCTGAGTTACTGAGTGCCTGTATTTTCCACGCAGTATTTAAAGATAAGAACACGCCATCACCTTTTATTGAAACGTTTCCTAATGATGATGGAGAAGCAGCAAAGGCAGCTAAGCCAGACTACATATATATGGATGCTATGGGTTTTGGAATGGGAAACTGTTGTCTCCAGGTAAAGTGCATCTGCTTTCAAGATGTTACTGCACATTGTCTTCTCTAAACGCTTCCCTTTTTAAGACTTGTCTTAAGTCTACTTCCACTTTCATAATTCAACCGATGCATTTTACATCGGTGTCGCAAAAGGGGAGATAAAAGAACAAATTGTATGTCTAGTATTCTAGTCTTCAAATCCAAGTATATTGGGGTTTTGTGGCCAGGTTTTGCTAGCAGAGGAGCTGAGGGGTTGGCTGCTGTGAGAAGGTGCTGGAAGCTTCTCCCATGTCCAACAGAGCCAGTGCCAACTGTCTCCAAGACAGACCCACCGCTGTCCAAGGCGGAGCCCACCAGTGACAGTCGTAGCACCTCTGAGATGAATACATTAAGAAGGAGGGGGAAAACTGCACAATGACACTGCAGGCAAAGATAGGAGTGAGAATATGTGAGAGGAACAGCTCTGCAGGCACCAAGGTCAGTGAAGAAGCAAGGGGAGGAGGTGTTCAAGGTGACGGAGCTGAGATTCCCTTGGAGCCTGCAGTGAAGATCATGGTGAGGTAGGAGGCTGGCATTGGAGCAGAGATCCACCTGCAGCCCCGGAGAACCCCACGCCAAAGCAGGTGGATGCATGAAGGAGGCAGTACCTGTCACCCCATGGAGTACCCATGCTGGAGCACTCAGTTCCTGAAAGACTGAACCCTGTGGAAGGGACCCTAGGTGGAGCAGTTCATGAAGTGTAGCCCATGGAAAGGGCTGTTGTGGTTTAAACCCAAATAGACAGCAAATAAGGACCATGCCATCACTCCCTTACACACACGTACACCCCCCTTGCCCCTGGTGGGATGAGGAGGCAAATCAGAAACAGATGAAACTTGTGGGTTGAGATAAAAACAGCTTAATAATTAAAATAAAATATAATAATAATGGTAATGAAAATAAGAGAGGGGGGAATAAAACTCAAGAAGAAAGTGGTGCTCAGCAGTACAGTTGCTCAAGATCTGCTGACAAATGCTCAGCCTGTCCCCAAGCAGCAATCGGCCCTTCCCAACCAACTCCCTCAGTTTATGTACTGAGCATGATGCCATATGGTGTGGGATATCCCTTTGGCCAATTCAGGTCCCAGCTGTGCTCCCTCCTGACTTCTTGTGCACCTGCTCACTGGCAGAGCATGGGAAACTGAGAAGTCCTTAATTTAGAGTGAGCCCTGCTCAGCAAGAACTAAAACATCAGTGTGTTATCAACATTATTCTCATAGTGAATCCAAAACACAGCACTGTACCCAGCCACTGGGAACAAAATTAATAATCCCAGCTGATGCCAGAACAAAGACTCATGTTGGAGCAGTGAACATGTTCATTGGAGGACTGTCCTGGGAGAGGGACCCACACTGAAGCAAGAGTGTGAGGAGTCCTCCCCCTGAGGGGGAAGGAGCAGCAGAGACAATGTGTGATGAACTGACCACAGCCCCCATTCATCATTCTCTTGCACGGCTGGGAGGGGAGGAAGTAGAGAATTTGGGAGTGAAGTGGATTTTAAGATTTAGTTTTTATTTCTCATTATTCTGCTCTGATTTGACTCATAATAAATTCAGTTAATTTCCCCAAGTTAAGCCTGTTTTGCCTGTGACAGTAACTGGTGAGTGATCTCCACCCCACCAAGTTGGGTCAGTGTTGATTTTCTGGCGGGTAGGAAGGCTCTGCAGAGGGACCTGGACAGGCTGGAACAATGGCCCAAGGTCAATTATATGTGGTTCAATAAGACCAAGTGCTGGGTCCTGCACTTTGGCCACCACAAGCCCATGCAGTGCTACAGTCTGGGGGCAAAGTGGCTGGAAAGCTGCCTAGTGGAGAAGGACCAGGGGATGCTGGTTGACATCCAGCTGATAATAAGCCATCATGTGGCCAAGAAGGCCAATGGCATCCTGGCCTGTATCTGCAGTAGTGTGGCCAGCAGGACCAGGGCAGTGATTGTCCCTCTGTACTCAGCACTGGTGATGCCACATCTCGAGTGCTATGTCCAGGTCTGGGCCCCTCACTTCGAGAATGACATTGAGGGGCTGGAGTGTGTCCAGAGAAGGGCAATGGAGCTGGTGAAGGGTCTGGAGCACAAGGGTCTGTGAGGAGCAGTGAGGGAGCTGGGGGTGTTTAGCCTGGAGAAGAGGAGCTCAGGGGAGACCTCATCACTCTCTACAGCTGCTGCAAAGGAGGTTGCAGCCTGGTGAGGGTTGGCCTCTTCTCTCAGGCAACCAGTGCCAGGACAAGAGGAAATGGTTTCAAGCTGCTCCAAGAGAGGTTCAGGCTGGACATCAAGAAGAAATTCTTCACAGAAGGGGTGATTAGATACTGGAATGGGCTGCCCAGGGAGGTGTTGGAATCATTGTACCTGGAGGTGTTTAAGGAAATACTGGATGTGCACTCAGTGCCATGGTGTAGTTGACAAGGTGGGGTTCAGTCATAGGCTGGACTCCATGATCTCAGAGGTCTTTTCCAACCTGATTGATTCTGTGATCTCTCCCTGGCCTTACCTTGATCTCTGAGCCTTCTGTTACATTTTCTCTTCCCTGTCCAGCAAAGGAGGGGAGCGATAAAGTGGCTTGGTGGATATCTGGCATCCAGCCAGGGTCATCCAACACACCAGGTTTATTTGCTTGCATTATGTTTATTTCCTGCTAATATTCAAATGTAGTTGGGTAACTTGCTGAGAGAGTTTCTTGAACTGGTCAAACCACATTTGATCAAGCACCTGCTCCTGAAACTCCAGCACTTTTCAAGTGTGAAAGGTCATCTTCCACTCTGGTCATCTCTCAGGCATTACCAAAGGACACTGGAGATGGAAACTGAGCTGTCTTGTAGGAATGGGAGAGGTTTTGTAGTTACTGATTTTGGGCATTTTCCTTCTTCTGCACCCTTAGAACAGCAAAAGCAAGAGGTTGTGGGAATATTTTTAAAAATAAGTAGCTTTCTGCTTTTGTATAATTTTATTTAACTCACAAATATCATGAACTCCTGTATAAATTTTCTTAAGTATTTTTAGCTATCTCCTAAAGAGTTGTCTTCTCACTGCTTGTACCACAAACCTACCAAATCCATGAGGGTAGTTGTCTTCTCTAACTATGTGCTGAGAGATATTTTTGATTCTGTTTTCTCCCATTTGAACATGCCCACTTTCTATTTGTTTTAGTTATTTGCCTGAGTTATTCCTGTGTTACAGTATCTTCCCTTTAAATCCAGGTGCTGAATATTAAGAGTGCTTTAATCCTTTCATCCTCTGTTTGTTTTAAATGTTTCTCTGATGCTGGGCACTAACACCTTAGGTAATCATGGTGTATTTGACTCTTGATAAAATGTGCCTGTTACCACCATAGTCCTGGAAGCAGAGCTAGGAAGAGGCTAGTGTTAACTCTCTATGGGATTAAAGGAAATTCTCCAAGCTCTTCTTGTTTCATAGCAGGGGGAGAACACCGCATAAAAAGCACTCCCTTTAAGCTTGAGAAACTACAAAAGCTGTATAAATAAAAGTTCTTGACAGCTGCTACATATAGTTTCTGTCACTAGGGCAAATCAGGGAGAATCTGATGAGATAGTAAAGTGTACATAATACTGTATGGTTTTACGAGGTGTTAGTTTGGCATGGTTTGTTTTATACCATCTCTTATTTAAGACCAATAAAAGAAATCCAGCCTTATTCAGTCATTGTATGAACTTTAAGAACATTATTAAATTCCTTTTTAAAGGAGTACTATTTTACTATTACATTTCTGTTACATACTGTTCCATTTTATTATTACATGCTGGTAATCAGTGGCCAAATTCATATTCCGTAGTCCTGTTAATCATCAAAGGGAGAATGAAAATGAGGCTGGCAGCTGCTTCTGTATCAACTGATAATTCTTGATAACTGACTAGAAGAAAACATGTATTGCCCACCTATTTTTGTGAGGTAGTTTGTAGTATATATACTTCCTTTTGTGTTTGGGGGGTGGTCTTGTTGGTTTGGTTTTTGTTCCTGTTTTTCTTACTGCATACCAAGCTCCAACTTGGTTTGATGCATTTCCAGAGTTAAAAATAATGTCCTGATGAGCTTGGGCTAGGATGGCCTGCACTGGCAGTGCCAGTAGCCCTCCTGGAGAAGACAGCCATGCTCTTTTCCTCTGTAATGGGATATTTGCCTAGAAACCATGTTGAATCTCAGCTTTAATGTGATTTGGAATAAACTTAAAAGGGAAGGAGAGGCAAATGTCACTGTCCGGGGAAAGAGTGTAGGTGTCCTGTCAACCCACCCCCACTTCAAGGCTGGCTCCCTAGTGCTGAATGTCCAAAATTAGTGATGAGAAATCACACTTAGCTGCTTCTCTGCAAGATATTTAAATAATCTTGTCTTTTCAGCAACTGGGTTTTTGTTTGTTTGCTTGGTTTTTTTTTTGAAAAAAAACAAGCCACTTGAAGGATAGACACAGAAGGAATATTTTCTGCACAGCAGAACTGTTTTCTAATCTGGGATGTTTTAATGAATATTGGCTGAAGATTTAAAAAGGCAAAACAAACACAAACAAGTCCCATATTTTCCCTATATCACCATCATCAACACCCCTCATCTGCCCACTGAGGCACCAGTGAACTCAGGAGTTCTGGAGGGATTTGTTGGTTGGTTTTGGTTTTTTTTTTCAGTCTTACTTGAGGTGGTTTGGTTTAGTGGCAAGCTGAGAATAACATTTGTGTTTTGTGGGACTCTCTAATTATTATCCTTGGAAGAGGAAAGCCTGTGTACAACTGGCATTCAGGACAGCAAGGAGTGATGCTGATATAGAGCTGAAGCCTGTTGTATAATGTAATTATAGTGGTACAGAGGTGCATTCCCATCTAAGTTTTCCTCTGATCTGTGAATATGTAAACTGCTAAGACAAAGGGAGTTTTAAGACTGATCCCTCTCTGCATTATTTAAATTCATGAAGTGTTGGTTTGCAAAGCCCCTAGGGTAAGATCTGCTACTAGAAATATGTCTTCTGTTTGATGCTGCTCTAAGTAAATTTCACAAAAATATTACAAAGGAGTTACCTATTCCAATGGCCTATCTGTGGTAGGGCTTCCAAAGCATTAATGCCTTCTGCAAATACTTCCTTTCTATTTTTTTGCTGGGTTCTGGCCTCTAATACAGAAAAAGCAGGACTTTTTTTTTTTTTTTAATGAAAGTTACAGTAGACACACAGATATTCTTTTTTTTTCCCACAGTTTTTCAGGATCAAAGGCATCTTAAAATGTTCTTTAAAACAGGATTAACGTCACATAAAACAAATGTTAAATCTACAATAGTGTCTGACTGTTGTTCTAAGTAAGTAGGTTCCTGGCTTATTTCCTGAAGGTGCATTACTCACCCATGTGTATTCTAGATGTTAACTCAGTTTTCTTTGATTCTGGCAAGTGTTTGTATATTTAGCCTCACCATGGAAGCATTATGGTCTGAAATCTTTTAATGAACATGGAAATGGCGTGGAAAGAAGCTTGTAATATAAATGCTACTGATACGTGGGGCAGAAATGTGTCCAAGACTTAGGGGGAAAACCCATACAAAACCAACCAACCAACCAAAAAACCCTAAAGCTTTTAGTATCTAAATAATTTTATTATATACTTGATTTTAAATCTAGGAAGACTGTGCTTGTTGTATGATTATAGAAATTGTGATAGTAATTGTACATCTTCCAACAGGTAACATTTCAGGCTTGCAGCATTTCTGAAGCAAGGTATCTCTATGATCAGCTAGCTACAATTTGTCCCATTGTGGTAAGTAATGGACATCTGTCAGATGAACTCTTCCTTAGTGGCACAAACCACTGTATGTAAAAAAAATAATATCCAAATTGCAAGCTCACAAATTGAGTATTCTGGGAGAAGATGCTTTCCAGATTGCCACATGAGTCGTGTTAACTATTTAATGTGCAGATGACACCACAAAACAGATGATATCTGCTGCTTCTTGGCCCTTGTGTCTATTTCTTCTCCTCTCTCTCACTCCCACATGTGTGAGACTTGTTAAATAGTTTTAGAAATAGATTTGGGCAGTTTTTCATGAAAACAAGGCAAGCTTGCTCCTTAAAACAATTCTTAATTTTTCAAATCTGGTGTTCCAGAGGGTTTCAGCTTAAGTTGTGTAAATCGGTCCCTTTTATAAGCATGTTGTCGTAAACAGCTGTTTATAACAGGAGTTACAAAAATAAAGTATCTGTCTGGTCTGGATGGTGAGTAGATCCTGCCCTGAGTGAGGTATGTTCCAGCTGTGTTACTAAGGTGCTTGGCCAAACAAAAATAAACAAAATAAAATGATTGCCAGGTGAACTTTGGAGCTGTGCGAGCAGAATACTTGCTGATTTGTGTCAAAAATGCTTCTGCCAGTATCATTTTTGTGTTCCTTAAATGCTGATCTGTAGAGGTAAAACATTTGGAGAGTGTCAGATGCCACTTCAGGAATGGTAACCCTTCACCCAGGTGTTTTTTGGAGGTAGCAGTTGAGATATTTCTGGTTATACAGGCTTTGGCTGTACGTTAAACTGAAGTATGTATACTTCAGTTCCTTCTAGACCAGCATGTTCCCTTTCCAGTGGGATTGTATTTTGCTTTTGGTTCCTTGGCCTGCCCTTTGTTTTGATATCAGGCTGTTTCATTTTAGATGGCGTTGAGTGCTGCATCTCCATTCTACAGAGGCTACGTGTCTGACATTGACTGTCGCTGGGGAGTGATCTCTGCTTCCGTAGATGATCGAACGCGGGAGGAGAGAGGGCTGGAGGTAAGTCATGTTACATAGTAGCTGTCTGGGTTTTTTCAGGCAAAAAAGTTAAATCTCCTTTAGTATGAAATTTTGCTTGTGCTCATCAGAATCACTAACCAGGGAATGTGATGGTCTTTGTGGTAAATACAGGAGAGATGGTGTAAACACTCACCTTGGTTGGACAGTTTGTGTTAACAAATACATATTTTTAATTAGGTGTGGAATCCCAGTCTTCCACAGCTGGCTGGAAAGGGCCCCCCGTGATGAAACTTTCCAATTTGTGCTTGAGCCCAAAAGGCAACGATTGCACTAAATTAAATAGCAGGTGCTGCTGAGTAGTATAAACTAGAGCTATATGAAGAGAGCCAGGTGTCAGAACTTGAAGAGTTTCTCTAAGCAGGAATTTCCATTCAAGGCACTTAAAAAATTACATAAATAATTTTTAAAATTTAGTTGAAATAATTCTTGAATACCTATTTTAAAGGCAGCTCTAACAGTGTGCACATAGTGAAACTGTTGGTATGTGTTTAATGCTTTCCAGGTGCTTGGGGTAATGGTATATTACATCAGGAAAACGTTTCCACTTCTAGAGAATTCTAGTCAATGTGTGATGACTGATTTTTTGCTCAGATACGTACATCTGCAAACAAAACAGTTGTAATTCCAGAATCAGTTTATATTGAGCTTATTTAAGACTCGTGCTTTTAATAATTTTAATTGAGGCTGTAGGGTTTTTAAATAGGATAATAATTCTCAACGTAAGTGTCATTAGTGAGCAAAACTTAGGTAACATTGTTAACAAGCTGTTAAAATATTGTATTCTTAAATTATATAGCCACTGAAGAACAACCATTATAGAATCAGTAAATCCAGATATGATTCCATAGACAGTTATCTATCTGAATGTGGTGAGAAATACAATGACATTGATTTGACAATAGACAAAGATATCTACGAGCACCTAATAAAGGAAGGTAAGTGTTTGCTTCATTATGAGCAGGTTAAGAATTATGTTTGCAGTGTGTGGGATATTTTATGTTTTTGTTCTTGTTTGTTATGAACATTGTGCAGCCCTCAGAGTGACTTCTGCTCAGGAAGTATCTGTGTAGAGTGGTCTTGAGAGTTTTTTAAAAAGGATTAGTTTGTAACAGAAACTGTCCCTGATGCATAAAACTGAGTTTCTCAAGCTGGAATGAATGTTTTATTTTTATGGAGAGAGCAGAACTGCGTTAGGAAACATGGCACAGAATGCATCAGAAAACAGGAAGAATGGCAGCCACACCGATGTTCAGCTGCCATTTCCAAACAAGAACCTGTTTATTTTCAGTTTTTTTTCTCTTTTTAATCATTTCCTTCCTTCCTGAAGTCATCATTTAAACATTAACAGGATGTGGTGGGTTAAGGTAGCATTGCAGTGTTAGATATTCTCAGTCTTGTAAAAAAAAAAATTTCCTAGAACCTGTTTTGATATGTGTGAATTGTTTGTTTGAATTTTCATTTTGTAGGTATTGACCATCTTTTGGCACAGCATATTGCACACTTGTTCATTCGAGACCCATTGACTTTGTTTGAGGAGAAAATACATCTAGATGATGCAAATGAATCCGACCATTTTGAGGTTACGTTTGATTTAGAGGAATTTAATAAACATATATATATGATTGCTTATTTTTAGAAAACTACTTAATTGGAAGATGGTTGTATTAGCTAAGAATTTTTTCATTGATTTTTCACTTCAACTAGTTCTTTAGCATATAACTGCAGTTATAAGCACATTCATTTATTCATTTTATCTTTTATTTAGAAGGTGATGGCTTATACTTTAAAACAAATAAAACATGAAGAGCCTAAATTATAGCTGTGTATATAAATGTTAAGGGGAACTGTCAATTTTTAAAGCTTCCTAAAAATGGGTTTGTATTTTATTTAGGTAGAAAGCTCTCTTTTACAGCTTAATGAGGTAATAGCTATGGTAATATTAGGCCTTTTTAGTTTGGGATGTGTTAGCCCCTCATGAAAAAATAAAGTCAGCTGCATGTCAGTCCCTTAGTGTCTTGTACATAATACTCAACCAAAATAGCATGAGAAAGTACAACATATTTGCTCCTAGGACAGGTAGTTGTACTGTGGGCTTTAGGAAGTTATGGCACTTACTTTGGAACCACTTCTCTAACCTGATACGCTGTTCCAAGGAAAATACTAGGACTCTAGTTATCTGCTTATTTTTCTTTGATTATATTATAGAATGATGTGTATCTGGATTGTGACAGATTATTTCATGTGCTTTGCAGAATATTCAGTCTACAAACTGGCAGACAATGAGGTTTAAGCCACCCCCTCCAAATTCAGATATTGGATGGAGAGTGGAGTTCAGACCTATGGAGGTAAGGAAGACATCAATATGTACAAGAGCATATTTTGTTTTTAAGTGGAAAAGTACCAGGCATTCTGCCATCCAGTATCAAACTCCTATTACTTGTGCTGTGTTTTCTTCCCTTTGATTTGCTAGATGCAAGTGAAGTGGACAGCAGTATTTAATCAGACATGGACTGTGGGAATGTAACTGACAGGAGAATCCACTGCAGCACAGCAACGCATGCTAATGGATTTGGGGTGATGGGGAAAGGAATTAGGCTTGTATTAAAGCAGCAGTAAACAAAGCCCCATTTAGCTTCTAGAGACTGTATTTTTCCAGTACATATCCTAGTACTGAACAATTCCACTGTCACGGTTTTGTTTTTTTCAGAAGTGCTTTTATTCTATCGCTGTCTGTTTCTAAGCTCTCTGAATTTAATCCTTTTAGAGTGGAAATTTAAAAGCTACTATACTTCTGTAATTAGACAGAGAGCCTGAAGGTGCAGGTTATTAGATAGTCTTTAGAAACACAAGTGTGCTTTGGCATGCAATTGCAGGGTTGAGTTTGTTGAAGCGTGTGTGTGCATTGTGCGCTGGAAGTCGCTGCTGGTGATTGCACGTGTGCGTCAGCCCTCGGCGAGAGCAGCGTGTGAGCACAAGTACCAACATGAACATCCCAGTCAAACTGTTCTAGGCTGTCCTTGCTGTTTGGCTACTTGCATGAGTGTGTTCCCACTAAAGTAATTGAATCTCTAATCCTTTCATGTCCAGGTCCAGTTAACAGACTTTGAAAATTCTGCATATGTTGTGTTTGTGGTATTGCTAACCAGAGTGATTCTGTCATATAAACTGGATTTTCTCATTCCTTTGTCCAAGGTAGGTATGAATGATCAGATCTGTTAGAGCTAAACGTAAAGGATTTGCATCAAGTCTGATTTTTATCCCCTGCAAGCTAGGAAATAATTTGTGCACTGACAGAACAGTAATTTTTATCTTTCGGTCAGTTTTCATCTATACCAGTAGTTTGAATTTCAACTCTACAGTATTAAACAAATATTTTACTGCTGTCTCATGAAATTAAACACAGACAAATGCTGTAGGAATTTCTGTGCCTAGCAGTGTCTGCAGAAACGTTGTGAAATACCATTGTCACAAGGCTGTTTGGAGGCTAGGAAAGGGCATGTTTCCCCCATTTTACATGCAGGGGGAAAATAACCTGTGGAGGTCAAAATAAAAACTTCAGACTTACCTTAGCATGAATATTGCCTGCGTCTCATGCTCTTACTCTTGTGTTTTGTTTGTATCTGGTGGAGAGGGAAAGGAGGAGTTCAGCATGCTTAGTGTTACACAGTATTTGAGTGGAAACAAATATTGCTGATTCTGGTCACAACTGTGACTTGTCTTTAGACAGAACAGCCATGCAAAATGTACTTTTTCCTTAGTCTTGCCCTCACAGTTGCTGAACCATTTTGTGTGAAATTGTCCCTGCGTGTCGTCTTTCTGAGGCACTTGACCAAAAAATGCCTTTTTAGATAGATACTCTTCCAGTGTTATAGGTAACTTTGAAAAAGATCTTGTAGGGCAGAAGGCTTTTGACACTATGCTGGAAAATCCAGCATAGCCCTAGTATCCTGTGGCTTTTCATAGAGTTTTTAAATTAAAATGGAGAAAAATACTGAAGTAGTAAACTTACAGTAATCATACCATACATTTGGTACGACTTCTAAAAGGAGATGTCAGGGAGTTCAGACTTCATAAATAATGCGGCAATTTTGCACTTAGATGATATAATTACATTGTTATTTGAGTGTCTCAAAAGCACAAAATTTTTAACTACCAGTTAAGAGTGAATAAGAGATCAGGTGCTGAAAGAACCTGAACAGAATCATAGGGCTGGGGGGTTTAAAATTGCTTGAGCTTGCCAAGCAATTTGGCAGGTAATGCAACACAGAATTGCACAACCATTGGTAAGCCTGCCTCTTTCAAGTAAAATAATAGGGGGTTATGGGGCTAATCTCACACTAATCTTGGCTGTCTGATTGAATGCGGTTGAACGCTCGTCAGCTGGGACTGGAGTTCTTTCAAACTTTCAAAACAGCCTGTTGTGTAAATAGGTTTCATAATATAAAATGAATTGAAAACAAAGCTGTGAAAGGTAAGAAGTGAAGCTTTTGCATAGTCTTTAATTAAAGGTCAGACAAAGAATTCAGCAAATCATATCTCTCTTTCTGAAGACAATATGGTAAAGTTAATGCCCAAAAGCTGTATGGTGTTAATTCCCTGAGAACACACCAACCAAAGAATTTGGACAAAATCTTCCATCCAGAAAGACAGAGCAATGCTTATGTCTTTTGCAGAGCATATGTACTTTCTACTTTGCAGGACTTTCAAGAAGCCTGAAATTTAGAACTTCTTAGCTAGCAATCTATGTTTAAATATCTAGCAGATGTTTGGGAATGGGATAGATACAATTCCCATGCAAAGTTACTTGAATGCTGTTTCTGAAAGTTTGTTTAATACAGTGATAATTCCTCTAAAGACAGTGATGATTTTGTTAATAAAAGCAGCAAACTATGGCTAGGGAAATCGAAATTTTCTTCTTCCGTACTTATTTAAATTGTATCTAAATATGCAAAGAAGTAATCGTAAATGTTCCTGTGTTTTCATCCAAACTTAAATTAGCATAGCATGTTCTAACATGATGCTGTTACCTATTCTGCTGGAGACCCAGTTTCATAAAATGTCATCTATTCATGGGTTTGTCCTGGACACTTAAGAATGAAATAAAACTTAACCTTCACAGCTTGACCTTGTGTGTTAAAGTAGTAAAAAATATAGTATAGTAAGAAACATAGATGTTTCAACTTATGAAACCCAAATGTGACAGTTTGGTAGAACCCTACTTTTTTGAAATGTCATAGATCTCTGAAATCCTTTTTTTGCCAGGTGGATGAAAACATGAAGGTGGCCCAGAAAAGAGATGCTGTCCGACAGGGAATGTTTTACTTCAGAAAAGATATATGCAAAGGTATCACATCAAGTAATCTGACTAACACTGTTGTGGATGTTTAGAGCATGTCTTGCTTTTTAACCATTTTTTCCTTTCTCTTTATCACACATGAAGGTGGAAATGCTGTTGTGGATGGATGCGGCTCTGCACAGAATGGGACAGGCACCGACACAGAAGAGTACACCTTAATGAGCATTGATACAATTATCAATGGGAAGGTCATAGCCTCTTCTACTTGGAACACATTCTATTCTATCCTCCCAGAAACCAGACTGAGTGTGTTTTATGCTGATTCTGTTCTCTTACACAGGAAGGAGTCTTTCCTGGTTTGATCCCAGTTTTGAATTCCTATCTTGAAAACATGGAAGTGGATGTGGACACAAGATGCACCATCCTAAACTATCTGAAGCTAATAAAAAAGAGAGCTTCTGGTATGTTTGACATTTTTGGACATGGACTTTCTTGGTCTTTTTCTACTTTCAGTTGGATAAAACTGATGGCAGCTGTGGATGTGTCGTTAGCTGTTCAATCATTAGAGCAAAGGACTGGAGTGTGTTCTCTGGCTTAAATCTTGTCCTGTCTATTTTTGATTTTCAATGTTTAGTGATCCATTTTAGAACTTAAATTAGGAGTAACTGATAGAGTAACAATCATGGTTTAGAGAGTAGTATATACCCAGTCCTTGATCGTGCTTTTCAACACCGTTTACTGCTGCTTTCACCATTTACTGCTGCTTTTGCCACTGTATTGTCCACTTCGTAGTAGTTTAAACATACATTAGTCCACTTTGCCCTGTCACTTGAGTGTTGTAAGGGTATTTGAGGCTGGGTGTGGTAGCTTGCCTGATATTACTGGTGTGATTCCAAAGTTTGCTGCTCCAAAGCATTCATAAGTCTAAACTCAGGTCTGCTAGACCGTGGGAGCTAGGCTTTAGCTCACTGATAAGAAAGTCCTTCCACATGTAGCAGAACTCCTTCAAGGCAGAGCAGACTCTTCCACTGTCTTTTACATGCTGCAATGTTTTTCAGGACAGGTGTATAATGACTGTTTATGTTTCTTCTTAAAATGCAGCAGTATAATGAGTAAAAGATGCAGGCTAAACTTAATTCAGAACTGTGTGCTTAGCTCAGTCTGCAGCAGCTTTTTCACTTTATATGTGTAAATCCCCTGTATACCTGCATTGATGTAAATTTAGTTAGATGGTTAATTTTAGCCTCGTAAATCAAGGCTTTTTTTTTCTTCCCCTCCCCCAGTTTTAAACTAAAGTGTTGCATTCCTTTTTAATTCTTGAAAACTGCTGTAGAAGCTTCTAGGTAAAGACCGTTCTAAAGCTGAGGTGGAAATCAGGATTTTGTCTTATCTGGTAATTCACTATTTAGCAGTTCTTCAGAATGGTAACGTGTTTTTAAATATTCCCTTGTCTGTTGTTTTTTTTTCCCTTCAGAGAAATGCTGTTGAAAAAACAAGGAATGCATAAGTCCAGCATAGTTTTTTCCTAAGGCCTAGTGACCTGGGTCCAACCCCAGCTGCAGGTGTTCCCCACCAAGGAAAAACTTTGCTACCTCATGCAAAGTTGCAGTCATTGCAAAAGTCAGCTCCTGTATTTACACAGACCTAAAAGCTGTGAGAGTAGGTAGATAAGAGCCTAGGGTTTATAGTTCAGCTCTTATGAACTTATGAAATGACTTCTAAATGAGGCTTCTTAAGAACTAGAATGCACAGAATAAAAAAGCTTTAGGTATTGTATTACTGTGCCACGATGTGTCTCAGTTGTGAGCTTTGGATTATTCCAGTTTACTCTCAATATTAAATCAAATGTTTCTGATCTGCAGCCTGTTTAGCATGAGTCATACCCACAATGAGTGGCCATTTTCCAGATTTCTCAAATGGTGAACACAGCACTCATGAGTTAAGACCACTGACACGTTAGCTGCTGTGGCTGTAACCTTGCCCCGGCATCATTCATTTGAGCTTCAGTCACATCCTGTCCTGCAGCACAGCAAGGCATTAACCTCCTGGTCTCTGTCTAGCTGGTGTGTGACTGCCACCACTCAGTGAAACTACAGATTTGCTAGGCAGGCAGCAGTTGCTGACCACCACCAAATGTTAATGAAAGCAGAGCAGAGGTAGCAGCATCAAGTGGTCCTAGTCCTGGTGTGCTCTCCTGGCTCCTGGCTGCCTGCAGTGCAGTAATCACAGAGCTTGATGAGCATGCAGAAATGTGATTTCCATGATCTTTGCCTTACCCTTCTTGAAGCAGTTACACTTTTGGTCCCCCTGAAGTCATACAATAAAAAATGACACAGCTCTATTATATGCTTTTAGCAAAAATTAATTCTGTAGTTTTTCATGTTTAAGTGCTCTTCACAGTTACTCCATGATCTGCCTTCTTCTAGTTCTGTGTTGCAGGATCGTGTTTGTCTACTCACTTGTCATCAGCATTCATAATTGTGCACACTTCTCCAGTATATTGTTGCTCCTGAGCCTACAATTGGCTTTGTCTTGTCTCTCCTTACCTGGAAGGTGTCTGACCCCTTTTGTCAGTCGTGGTGCCTATCCCAGGACGTATTTTAGAGAGCCGCAGGCTGTGCTCCCAGTGCAGGTGTGCAGGGTACAGCGGGCCGAGGACGGGGCGTGCCTGGGCTGCCTGGCCACTAGGTGTCTGTGTTGGTGTGCGCTGGACGGCTCCCGGCTCCTCCAGCACTGACGCCTGCACGGCTCGCAGTTCAAACATGAGTCTCTTTCTAAGCTTTGCTCGGCTCATCTCCTGACTCCACTGACTTTCTTGCAGGCCTCCTGCTTCTCGTTGGTGTCAGAAAGTTGTCATGTTGAGATTTTAGTGTCTTCAACAAATAAAGCCCCTTGGGTAATTTTTTGCTGCCCACTTAGTAGAAGTGTTAACTATGACCTCATTCCTTTAAAACATTACTTCTGGTTTTTGAAGCACATTTTGATTTCTAGTAACCTTTTTTATTCTGCTTTTCTTTCCTGTACTTTTTGCAATTTTTGTAATTTGTCTTCGTGTACATCTGTTCAAAACCACTGCTAGGATATTTTCAAACAGTGTTGGATTCTTTTTACTTTTTATTTGTGTGTTCCTTCAAGCTTTCTCTAACTTGATTCCTCTTTCCTTTTATAATATTCTTAAACCAAAGACTTCTGTAGTGAAAGCCCTTGGCTCTTTCCACTCTCACAATGAAGCGGATGTTCCGGTAGCTAGCCATGAAAGTTTTTCCAGGCTCTTTGAGCATCCCATCAGCCCATCTTAATGTCTTACTGTCAGAGTTATCTTAAACTTGTAGTATTTAAGGTTTGCTTGCACATGCTGCATTCAAGAGCAAGATTCAGCAGCTTGGACACTGGTGTCCAGCCAGCCCCCAGCTGCTACTTCATAGGGATACCAGTCTCCTGCAAGTGGTGTGTGTCATTCAGTGACCTTGTGTAGAGGTGCTGGGGACCCTTAGGTACCTGCTGACCAACCCAAGAACTGTGCAGTGAAGCAGGGGTGCTGTGTACAAACCAGAAGCTGGTATAATTTGGAACCAGCCTATTTTTTGCTAGAGTAGCTGCCAGAGGGAGAAAGAATAGTAAGCCAAGGCTGACTGATCAAAACTAGCGGCTCAGTTGGATGGATCAACTACAAAATTATTTTATGTAAATGTAGTAGTGCAGAGGTGTCTGTTGATTCATCTCAGCCAGATTCTCTGTTAAATGAAATATTTTAGACCTTTTGCTGTACAATCTGTTTGTAGCTGTACCTGTTCCAGTTGCTACTTCTCTCTGCATTATGTCATTGGAACATGTGAAAGTTTGAAAATCGCACCAGATAAGTGGCTTTTAGACCATCAGGGATATGTCAGCTTAATTGTGCTGCAGCTTAGCCATATTTGAAAACCAAAAAGTATAGGAATGTGTTTCTCATGAAAGCATGGGCTACTGATTAATAGTGCACAGAACTCTAGGTGGTGTACTGCTAAATTAGATGTATAAACTGTGAAATGTAACTTCCTCTTTCCCACAGGAGAATTAATGACAGTTGCTCGATGGATGAGGGAATTTATTGCACAGCATCCAGACTACAAGCAAGACAGTGTGATCACTGATGAGATTAATTACAGCCTTATGTGGAAATGCAACCAAATTGCACAAGGCCAGGCAGAGTGTCCTGAACTGTTGGGGGTGGGATTTAATAAGAAACAAAGTGGAAACAAAACTGACTCTTTGTAATGAATGAATAAATGCCTCTTAAATAATAAAAAGTTTAAGCCTTTTAGCAAAGCACTAGCAAAGATACTGTGAATCTGGAACAGTTTCATGGTGTGAAGACCAAAACAGGGATACTGCACTATAAAATGGGCCAATCTGCCTAAATACTCATTTAAGGCATCCTAAAATAGGCATATTCTTATTGTTAAGGTTTATACAATATACATGTAAATAGTAAAATATTTTTATGATTAACATCAATGTATTTTAATAACATTGTAACTAAAGTTATTGTGAATTAGCTTGTAACTTTTTTATGCTTAATATAGAAAGAAAAATTGTCCTGAACAGCTTTGTAAATGTAATGGTACTTGTATATTATATGCATTCCAGTTACTGAATGTTTACTGTAATTTTTTTAACCTGGAATGTGCTAAGTAATTTACCTTATTGTGTAAGAAAAAAAAAGTCCTACTGGATCTGCCTGAATCTCAGATACTTCTTCCTTCCATTTGGGATTTGAAAATATGTAAGAACAGACAAATATGTGCATCCCAGCTGTTAATCTTACAGCAGTTTCTCAGTTGCCACAAGACCTGCATCCACTTGCAAACTGTAAAACTCAGAGGAACAGATCTGTCTTTATTCAGATAATGCAAGTCAGCCTGCCTGCAGATGCACAGTTATTTTCTTCCCCTCTGAAATAAGGTGTATGCTGTCTCAGTTCAGAAATCTGCCTGATGATTCCACAAAAAAAGCAGTAATGGGAGATGTGTCAAAAAAGGGGAGGAAATGAGAGCTGGACATCCAGCTCTCTTCACAAAGGAACCAGAGACACCTGCTCTGGACTTCAGCCTGCTTGACTGCTCTTCTCCCACACTGCTGGTGTTCCCATAGTCGACAGTGACTGCAGCACAAAACCAAACTTCTGTCCATTCTTCCTAAAGATTGAGTTTCTCATTTTGTTCATTATTTTTGTCAGCATGTTTTATTTCCTATAGGGTAATTTATGTAGGTGGCTGGGGTTACCTACATAGCTGTAGTTATGGGCAACTTAATCCCCTTTAGAAAACAGTTTAAAGAGAAATTTTGGAATGCACTAATCCTTTGAATTGGAAGCTGGTGGTGGGAGTGACTGTAAAGTATTTAAATTCAGCCATTGCATCTGTAAATAAAGCAAACTTAAGGGGCCTTTTTGATTTAGCTTCTTAACTGATTTCTAGAAGTGAATTGCATTAGGGGTAGGGTAGAAGATGCAAAGCTTAATTGCAAGCATGTATAAATACCTAAGATGTAATGATTCTTTTGAAAGAACTAATGGAGAAACTGCAGTGAGAGGTGCACTAAGAAGAAGCTTTTATGTACTGAATTTCACTTTGTTCTGTGTTCACAGGTGTGCTTTAGAGAATAAAAAGAATGCTCTTTTTCTGCAGTGGTGAATTTGTTTTAATTAAGGTGTAGGCATATGCTAATTTAGTTTCTGTAATAAGGAAATAAAAATAAAATTTGCAGTATGTGTTGGTCACTTGCATGACTTGAGCCCACATTTTCAGATTCAAAAAAGGAGGAGTTGTATACCTGGCAAGTACAACTCACCCAGACTCACTTTGTTCACAGTGGAGCTTTTCAAGACTCAGACAAATGGTCTGCCACTTCTACGGCATAGAAGTCCTTGCTATTGTCAAGGTAGCATCTGTTTGATTGCACAGCATGAGCCACTGTGCTTTGAAGACCCCCAAAAATAGTTGGAGTGCTTTTCTGCTGGTACTGCATCAATACATGTCCTTGTTCCCTTTCAGTTGACATTGAATCACCTTTCTGGCAGACTATGTGTCCTGTAAGTGAGAGAACATTTTGTCATGATGCCCTAAAAGTTGTGGCTGGAAGTTTCCCTCCTGACTTGTTGTGTGCATGTTTCCAGAAGGGATGAGTGAGATCAAACACAGAGCTGCTGCTGTTTTTTGAGACATGCGTGGTTGCAGTGTCTAAGCATCTCACAGTCACTAGAGGAAGAGCTGAGGTATGTGATCCAGTCTTTTTTTACAGTGTCGTGAAGGCTCTCACAGGGCAAACCAGAGTTGCTGCAGGGAGAGGGGGCAAGCTTTGCCACTGGTCTTGAATACGACTTAGAACAGAGCCACCTCTATCTGTGCCCACTCTGAGGTAGAGAAGCAAACCCTAGTTCAAGCCTCAAGCCCTGGCTGACCTTTTGCAGAGAGCATGAGAAACTCCTTTGGGCTATGAATTCAGGACTTTTGGTCCTGCAATCATGAAGTGGTTTCATGGAAATAATGACCTTTTGAACAACCATGTGAGCAAAGGGGGGGGAAGAAGCATAAAGCACGTGAGGTGAATTGTGATTGATTCCTTGCCCAAAGACTTTAACTGTGCAGCAGCTGTGGTGCTTTCAGTGATCACTGTGTTGGCCCCAGTTCATCCCCAATAACATGCTTCATGCCTTCCACTCAGATTTCAGCTAGGAGCTCCCATTGTGATCTCCAGAGGTCTTGATGCTATGAACTCTGATGCCAGTTTTCTCTTGAGTCAGACTACTTATGTTCAAGTGTCTTTGTTTCTGGATTATTTTAGCTATGCTTTTATTATGGCCTACATCCTTAAAAAGTCTCCTTTTGTGTGTGCACAGAGCTCTGCAAGCAGCTTGCCTTTCTGGGAGTGGTGCAAACCTGCTCCAGCCTGGGTTCCTCTCTCCACAGGGCCCCAGGTCCTGCCAGGAGCCTGTGCCATTGTGGATTTCCCACGGGATCACAGCCTCCTTTGGACATCCGTCTGCTTCGTTGGGGGTTCTTCTAGGAGCTGCAGGTGGATCTCTGCATCCCCACGGTCCTTCATGGGCTGCAGGGGCACAGCTGCTTCACCATGCTATGCACCATGGGCTGCAGGGGAATCTGCTCCAGCACCTGGAACACCTCCTGCCCCTCCTTCTGCACTGACCTTGGTGCCTGCAGAGTTGTTTCTCACACATATTCTCACTCTTCCAGCTGAGTGCTGTTGTGCAGTTTTTTCCCTGCTTTTTAAATACACTATCTCAGAAGTGCTACCACTGTTGCTGATGTGGTTGCTGATGCACTGTGGCCTCAGCCTGGGCCAGCAGCAGGTCTATCTTGGAGCCATCTGTCATTGACTCTGTTGCACGTGGGGGAAGCTTCCAGCAGCTTCTCACAGAAGCCACCCCTATAGCCCCCCCAATACCCAAACTTGGCCATGCAAACCCAATACAGTGTTCCCTGCAATAAGATTCCCTTAGAAATGGAAAACTCCTTGTAAGATTCTCCTGGACAAGTAAAGTCAGGAAGGCTTTGCAGGCTACCGTGCTTTCTGCCCATTCCCTTTCCAGTATGAGTATTCACTCTGTACAGCAGTGGGAGCAGTAAATGCAGGTTTCTACAGCTGTGGGTCCCAGACATTCTTTGCTCCCCTGCTCAGGGATGACTGCCCCAGCGTGAGCATGTTTCCAAAGAGAAGCCCACCTGGTTTCTGGTAGGACTTTATCAAACATTTATTCCAACCATCTTGGCAAATTACACCGGAGATTGTTTCCTGAAAATGTACCTGATTTTATTTACACCCTTCCCAACTAGGTTGTGTAAACTAGGGGAGTGTGAAGGCTGTAAGGTGGGTAGCCCTGAAGCCTGCCGAGCTGCCAGCAGCACTGCTGAGCCAGACTCGACTTCTGGGTGTGGGTCCTTCTTGCTGAGATACCACTGTTCTGAACAGAAACAATGAGGTCTCCACTAGCATGATACCTGGCCAGAGCCGATGGCAGATTCCAGGTGCTGGCAGCAGCCCCACGGAGCGCCCTGCAGCTCTGGGGAGTCCTGCTGCCTGCACTGCTCACCCTGCTATCCCTGCTCCAAGGGCTTGGAGGTGGGAGTGGCAGCATCGTGTCTCCCTTTGAACAAAGCAACGGCTTTCCAGAAGAAAAGCGTAACTGGAAATGCTGGCTATGAATTGAACAACTGGGCAAGACACTATGGCTTATGTTAAGCAAGAAATGGCTGTAAACTTTTTTCTCAATCTTAGAAAACAATGTTAATTTAGGCATTGTATTTAGTTATATATCTCAAAAGTTACTCCAGTTACGCCCCTGTGACATGACACAAAGAGAAATCTAAAATCATGCTGACAGTGAGAAGGTTAAAAGTGAATTTTCCTTCACTTCCCAGTGAAGGAAATTAAGGTAATACCCAGAGTCACATTGTGCTCAAAAGAATTGTTGGTGCATGATGGTTACTCATTATTGACTTCTAAGAGTTTATGTTCTGGCCAGAAACATGCTAGTTTATAAAATATTTAAGCAACAACAATTGTTCTTACTCTGGAAAAAGTCCAAGCTCCTATTAAATGCAATTAGATCAAAAGTAAGCAGATTTTTATCTGATGGTACAGGATGATGGTACAGGATGATGGTACAGATTCGGATGAAGGATCTTACAGAGTGCCTCACTATCAGTGCCTTGACTACAGCCAGTTGGTGTGGCAGTGAGGAGTTGCTTGCTGTGTGTTGCTCTGGCAGGTCACGTTCAGAAAAGGTGGCTGGGGGCAGGGAGGAGGAAAGAAGGAAGGAGAGAAACTTACTACCATCCTGAGAGGTTCCATTTTCTCCCTACTCTTTGATTTGTGCTGGGGAAGCATCTATGCCAAGACGACCTCAAGTTCTCCAGCATTTTTCAGTTAGGTTTTTTCTTTCCCTTCAACCATTTTCTAGTTTGGACTATATTCCTTCCTGTCTGTTCCTATCCGTGCATGCACAGGCAGAGCTGGACATCTTATCCTTGCCAGCTTACTCACAACATGGGCATTCAGAGGCCAAGAACTTGGGAGTGTTTTTCTTGGCACTGTAAGGGACTGGGACTCCTTGCCCAGAGACCATCACACAGCTGCCTAATGAAAAACAGGAAAGCCTTCCAGCAAAAAAAATACCTCTCCGCTGAGGAGAAGCAAGGCTTGGCATCACCCACATTTCCTACCTTTCATCCCAGTCTGCAGTGTTCCTGTGCCTTACTCATCCCACTGACATCAGCTACAGGCATCTGATTTTAAAGAGCAGTAGGACAGAGGATGGCATGGGATGTTAGTGGAGGCAGGCCAAGCTGGCAGCCAGCTCTCCAGACCCTCCAGACTGTGGAGAGGAGATGTGGCTGCTGTACTCTGTCTCAGACACAAACTGGACCACTCAGCACAAACCACTTCTGCCTGCGATTTCTCACCCCGGCAGGATGAACCAGAGCAATGCAATATTAACTCCGATGTGATCCCTCGGCTTCGGCAGCGTGACCATTGCCAGCAAAATGAAATAATCTTGGCACAGAGAGCAGAAAACCAGCCAGGGTCCTCGCTGGGGTGTGCTCAAGGCGCGGGGATGAGGTCGGACGAAGCTCATTGCTAAGCCCAGGGCCAGCCCTAGGTGTCCTCCTAAGGTAAGAGGCACTGTAGTAGCTGGGAGAGAAAACAGCTGTTCTCGGCAGAATAAAGGGGAAAAGGAGCCAGAGCCACAGCGGTATTCCAGGTCCAAATTCTCCGTGGATTTATGCCCAAGTTGCTACTCATGGGTTTAGCCCATGAACTCCTCGCGTTGGGGTCACACAACAGAACAGTGGTGATTCCACTCCATCCCTGCTGCATTCCCACTGGGAAGGGGCAAAGGGCAGCTGAAGCCAGTGGTGGGGCTGCCTGGGGACACCCCAGCTGGGAGCCCTCCAGGCAGATATGCTCTGTAGGTGCCCTACAAGCAGGGCAGACCCCTGTGTGTGTTTAAAGGGCACTCCAGACCAGCCCGCCCCTTTCCAACGTTTGGTTTAGCCACGCAATTGCTGGCAGCAAAACTGCCATGGTCTGAATCAAGACATGTAACATCCCAGTGCTTCCAGACATGACACATCCTGAACAACCATGTGAGGTGAAGAGGTGAACTCCTCTTTTAAATGCAGTTTGCTCTTGCTCTTAAAATAATCATTTCTAGACAATAAACTTCACTCACTGTTTTAAAAAAATCTGTCCAGGCCTCCTCAGAGAATGGCACAAAACAACATATTTCAGATTTTTGTCTTTTTCCCTCTACTTCCAGTGCAGCCCAACTGGCACACATCCCACAGCTTCTTGTGGGGGAGGGATGCGGCCATTTCCAGAGATGCGTGTGAAAAGCAGAGCTCCAGAAGGGAGTGCCCACATGTCCCTGGAAATTCATTCTGACTTTCCACTTCCCACTCATCACAGCACATGTGGTGTCATCAGTGTCTCACCATTCCCACTCAGGTCACAGGGACTCAGAGAGGTGGCATGGTTAGGAAAGGAGAAGGTAGCCAGGCATCCCACTTCATTCCCTCCAGCTGTGACTCTGGCTTCCAGAAACGTGGCACGTTTGGCCCTGCCTTTAACTGATAAAGTGCGATGCTTGCCCTGAACCCCAACACAGTGCTAGGACAAAACGTTTCTCATCCTACCTCAGAAAATCAAAATCCACAGAACAGAAAGGAAGCTTAGAGGATTACAACGGTGCAACAGGAGTATCCAGGGAATATCCCTGCAGGCTGCTGTGTTTCTCACTGAGTGCCTTCTGTACTCATATGTTTGTACAAAGCTCTGTATTAGTTTTCAAGATATAGCACAGCAAGCTGCTCTCCAGAGGAGAGGAACACTTCCTCCAGGACCATGCTGTCCAGAGGGGATCATCTGTCAGGCACATCAGTTGTCAGGACATCAGCAAAATGGTAAACTGTTTCCAGCTCTGCTTGCATCCTGAAAGGGAGGGTTTTTCTGCTTTTGTCCTGATGCAGCCAACAGAGTTTTGTAGTGTGTCAAAACTTTGGTGCCAAGCACGTTTGCTGTTGCAATGACATGCTACAACATCTAACAGCTGACGTATGGCAACCAAAGGCACAATGCGGGTCTAGAAGTGCCCACAGGACGATGTGAGGTGGGGAGTCTGATGCTCTAATTACAATTAAAATGTAAAGCATGATGATAAATTTTATCATCAAACTGCACTGTCTTTACATTTTTTCCTCACCTGTGCCTAGAGTTTGAGAGAGATGACACAGTGACAGCCCTGCACACCCATTTCCTATCTTTTATTATCAACAAGTACAGAGCATGTATAAACTTGGTCTGTCCTAGCTACTTCCTTGCAAACAACTTTTACTTGTGGAGCCCACTGGCTCAAAATCAGCCAGATTGGAGATTCTCCGATACCTGTCATGAAAAACCACCTCTGGTTGTGTCCTGGGATGGCATGTGCCTCCAAGAGGACATTACAGACAGTGCTGAGATCACTGAACACTCATGCTGTGTCTTCATGGCATACCTCCAGCTGGAGATCAGCAGCTATGACAGGCTCTACGACAGGAACTGGTGATTTAGCATCTACTTTCAGAATCTCTTTCAATGAGGCAGGAAACACTGACATAACGCCAAGTTCCCAGTTTTGTAACTTCCCTGATGACTTCTGTGGGGATAGGAAAGGGAAAAAAATCTGAATCACATGTACCCAGCATATCCCAGCTTCTCTGTCCTAGTGTTGCCAGGAGCTCTGCCTGCTCCAAGAAGCAAAGCTAAACCTAGTCAAGAGGAACTGCAAAGATGTTTTCCAGGGAAAAAGGCTAGCTTCATCATTACTTCCCTCTCTGCCAACCTTACCTTCTCCTTCAGAACCACACCCTTCCAGCCCCCTCCTCTCCCCAGGCAGCACATCTCCACGGTTGAGTCTCCTGTCTGACTGCTTCTTTTGCTCTTGAGTAAGCTCTGCCTCCTGATTTTACCCTGCCTGCCTGCCCCTCTGCAGCTCCATGTCAGCAGCTCCTCACCGACAGGATGCAAAATGGGAGGCTGTGCCTGCTTCCACAACCCAGGGGGTGGAAGAGACAAAAAAACGGGGAAGCTGGGCATGGGCATGAGCCACACAATAGTCCTCTTAAAATGCCTCATTACTTAACACCATGAAGGAAGACTCTACAAGGCTTAGGCAGCTTAGACTTGAGGACTGAGTGCACAAGCTACAAGCTTGTGTAGCTTTTTTTGTCCACGGTTAACGAAAAAAAAGAAAGGAAGAAGAAAAGGAGGGAGGTGCTAAGGAGGTCCAGTTTGTCCAAGATCAGTTTATCTGGCAGCTCAGATTTCAGTGTGGGCAGAAGAAGGCAGGTCTGGCCTAGAGAGTGAGTTGTAAATTGTGTGCAAGGAGACAGGCAAAGGAAATTCTGCATTGATTCAGAGACAGGAGAGTAGACAGCTGAAACGGAGACCAGCAGGACATACAGGAGCAACAAGCTGACAATAACCCACTAAAGGGTTAACCCACCAAATAAAGAGAGGTGACAGTCAGGAGGCAACCTAAGGGTGGGCTGAACAGGAAGAAGTCAGAGAAGATGTAGATAGCAGGGAGAGTTTAGCAATGCCTGTGAAACCTGATGGTCCAAGCAAGATAAGTCTGGCACGTAATTTGGGATGGAAGGCCTTTTTGTGTTTGCAGAATTTTATCTTTAAGAAAAAAACTTAAAAAAAAATTCTCTAATTTTGAGCCACTCCTTCCATCAAGTGATCGCCAAGGAATGCTTTCATATGCTTACCTCACTAGCTTTGGCACACAGAGAGGCAGGCAGGAACTCCTCTGTGTCTGGCTTCCGTGGAACCGGTTTTGGACATGCAGCTGACAACCCTTTTCTAGGCTAAGAAAGCCTAGCGATTCCTTCTTCCCAAGAAAAGCTGGGGGGTCCATCCTCCCTCTGCTTCCTTCTGTGTGGCAGATAGAAACCAAAAGAGAATGAAGCATCACTGAGGTAAAACAGGAATGGCCTCAGTCGAAACGTCAGGACTTGGTGCTGAAGAAAGGGTGAGGCTGGGAAGAAGCTGGGCCCAACATGACAAATGCTCACTGTGTTGATGGCTGTGAGCCACAGGACAGCAGGTGAAGATTTTCATTGCTTATGCCACTCATCCTAACATGGACTCAGGCTTTTGCAGACTTATAGCAATGTTTTGTCTAGATAGGAGTGATAAAAGTCCATTTATGGTGACCTTTAGTCACCTAGATGGGTTAAGGCATCAGACAATTGCTCATTTATTGCCCTCTGCAAGGGTCTGAGCTCCAGACTCCTCCCACATTTTACCTCCCAAGTTTCCCAGGCATCTCAGCACACACCTCTCCAGACAGAGGGGAGCACCAGGAGACCTGTGTAGGTCCAGTCACTGGCCAAACCAGCAATGCCCAAGTCCCACAGGGACTCAGTCTGGAATGAAAGCAACAGGCTATCCAGCAATTCCAATAGTGGTCACCTTCTGTTTTTCAAGAAGGGCTTAGCTTCAAAGTTATTATGAGACCCTTGTGGTTAGGGCACTTCTAAGAAAGTGGAAGTTATATGGTGGTGCTTCCTGGGCATGAGTCACCTTCTCAGCCAACGCTCCAAAATCTCTGCCTTCTGGCCAGTCCATAATCTCCTCTAGGATTCCTGGGAAATTGTGTTTTCCCATTTGAGCTTGTTGTGTAATCAGTGCTACCCACTTACTCCATGTAGCACTGGTTGTGTGATGTGTTGAGGGCACATTTCCTTTAAACATCCAGTGTAGAATGGGCAATTGTGATGCCAAGAGGAGACACACTTCTGTCCCAACAGCTTTTGAGGCAGCTCAAACCCCCTCACAGGCTGCTAATATCACTTTTTCAGCTGGAGTATTGTGGGCTTCTGATCCTCGATAACTCCAGCTCCAAAATCCTAATGGCTGACCTTGGGTTTCTCCTGAGGTCCTTTGCCACAGGATCCAGGTGAGACCCTGCTCTCCAACTGCAGTTTAGTGTATATTTTGCATGGTTGGTCCTGTCCAAACAGGCCCAAGAGCTACTGCATGAGCTATTTCCTGTTTGATCTGCTCAAAGCCCTGTTGTTGCCCAGGGCCCCACTCGAAGTGGTTCTTCTTCCAGGTCACTCAATAGAGGGGGCTCACCAGCTGACTACAACCTGGAATATTCATTCTCCAAAACCCCAAAGGCCAGAAAAGCTTGTGTTTGCTTCTTGTTACCTGGTCGAGACAGTCAGTTCCAGGTGACCTGGACACCCCTCCAACTGAAAGCAAATTGTGGCCTGCACTCTGCTGCCAGAGGGATTGAGAAAAATGCATCAGCAATACCAATTGTGGCACCATTTGGCTGTTTTTGAGTCCACCTCACACTGAAGTTCCAACACGTCTGTTACGGCAGTGCTCAGGGGCAGCATGACTTCATTCAGGCCACAATAGACTTCTGTCAGCATCCATTCCCCATTAGATTTTCGCACCGGCCATATGGGGCTGTTAAAGGGTGGCCAGGTCCTGCTGATCACTCCTTGGCTCTCCAGTCAATGAATTAGCTCATGGATGGGAGTTACAGAGTCTTGGTTGGTTGCCTTTGACTCCAGCTCATACTGAAGTTCCAACACATCTGGTAGGGCAGCAGTCAGAGGCAGCATGACTTCATTCAGGCCACGAGAGTCTACTGTTCGCCACGTGGCCTGCGCCTGGGGCTTCCCTTTCCTCTGGCAAGCGCAGGAGAGGACTGATCTCATGTGCTGCCCCTAAAAGCTGGAGTGTGGGCTCATAGGAATGAGGAAGTACCCAGAGTTTCTTCTACATTTCAGAGCCAGGAGGACGCCATCTCTATGGTTGGTGTATCTATTTGTGAGTAATACAGTGCTATCAAGCTGCTGGAATATAATGCAGGGGTGCCTTGAATCACCTTTCTCCACATGGCTGTTGTGCAAGGGGCATCCTCTGGATCTTTAGGGACCCTTTCATTTTCTAAATCACTACAGACGATTTCCAGCACTGATAATTCTCTCAGGCACTGGATACCTTCATCTGCAGTGGTCCACTTCCCTGGGAAGTTCACAAGGTTTTCCTTAAATGGATATCTTGCCCTCATGCTTGAGAGAAGCCATCTCCAGAGGCTGCAAATTTCTCCTTCTTTTCCAATTCGTCTTTCAGTTTCCTGGGATCTTAGCAAGGGATTCCAACTGCTGGGCTTCATGACCTTCTAACTGCTGACTATCGGCACCACTACCCCAGCATTGAAGCAGCCAGGCAGAAATCCACTCACCTGGCTGGTGGCTGTAATCTTTTCTCAAGCCTTGAAGTTCTGATGAGATCAGGGACTGAGTAACTTTGGTTTCCTGCTTGATTTGCCTCATTCCATTTGATTTCTTTGCTGAAGGAACCCGCCACTTGATTTAACTCCTCCTTTCCTATTGTTACTTCCCCTTCCTCTTCTGCTTCTTCTTCTGCTGCTTCTTCTGCTTCTTCTTCCTGCCTTACTAATCGGTGGTTTGTGCCTGTAACTCACCTTGTCCATTTTTTGTTTTCACTACTGGAGCAATTACTGCAGTTGCTGTAGTTTCAGTCCCTGTCTCAGCCATAGTGTCCTTAAATGCAGTTTGGGTTCCTGCCTCAACTAAAGTCCTCTGAGAGTACTGTGCAGTGGCTCAATAGGCACATACCAGGCTCCAGTGCAGGGCAAGAAGCTGCTGGTTTTCGCTGGGGTGGGCAAGGCGCCCTTCTATCAGTTGACAGGTCAGTTTGTCAGAGTTTATTACCTGTTCAGGGGTCAAGTCCTAGCTAATGGGAGGTGATAACCGCCCTTAAAACCTGCCCAAATCCTTCCACAAACCCTGCCGCCCAGGAACTGGATGCCTCAGGGCAGATTTCAACAGTGCCTCACCTAAAGATTGTTTTCTCTTATACCAGGATGATGCCGGATTCCACGAATTCCATAGCGTACCAACGGTATGAGTTGGTATTATTAACTGTATTAGCTAGTGTTATTAACAGTATTAAGCAGCTTGCATAAGGATGAGGAAAGATCATGGGAGGCTGCATTATAAAAGCATTCACATCAATCTCAGGCAGGGAGAAGAAGGTGCTTTCCCTCATCATCCACAGCAGATAGCTCACCCCCACAACAAGGCCATCACAAAGCCATTGTTTGTGTTAGCATGTTACCAAGCTCAGCAAAATAAAGAGATAAGCAGTTCAGCTGACAAACTCAATGTCCTGCACAGGAGCTTGCTGCTTGATAAATACTACTATTTACTATAGCATGCCGTAAATAACTTTATTAATGCCTTTATCTTGGCCAACATTTGGTCACCAAAAAAGGACTGTAGTGGGTTGACCTTGGCTGGGTACTCAGTGGTCACCAAGCCACTCTATGACTCCCCTCCCCAACAGGACAGGGAAGAGAAAATAAGATGGAAAACAACTCGTCTGTTGAGATAAGACAGTTTACTAAAGTAAAAAAAAAAAAAAAGTGAAAGTTTGCACACACATAAGCAAAGGGAAAAGTCAATCTCTACTTCCTATCAGTGAGTGATATTCAGACACTTCCTGGGAAGCAGGGCTTCAGCACATGGAGGTCCAGAAGGCTGACACTGTAAACTAACACATGCCCCACCCTGCTCCTTCTCCCTCCCTTAGCTTTTATATCTCAGCTGACATCATATGTTATGCCATATCCCTTTGGTTAATTTGGGTCAGCTGTCCTCGTTGCATCCCCTCCCAGGATCTTGCCCACTCCCAGCCCCTTGATGGGGGGAGAGGAATGTTACCAGGACAGTGCTGCTCAGCAGTAGCCAAAACACTGGTGTGTTATCAACACCTTCCCAGCTACCAATGCAAAGCACAGCACAGTGAAGGCTGCTAAGGACAAGCGAACTCTATCTCAGTCAGAACCAATAGGGATGCGCTGCTGCCTCTGAGGGTTTACATACACACAATCTCCAGACAGAGTGCCTAAACCAATTCCTTAACATAGTTTTTAAAGAGTCTCTGGTGGAGAGAGAGGAAAGGATGGAAATTCTCCATCCTTGTTATCGGACTTTGCTTCCACAGAGAACAAAACAGTTCATATTTGTAAACCTCTGTATAATACACATTGTGCCGCATGAGTGTTCTTCCTACCTAATCTAAAAACACATAGAGCAAGAGATGGGCAAGCCAAAGGGGAATTCTCAGAAAAATAGAAGGTCTTTCATAATGAGGCAGACAAGGTAAGTTAGAAATTGTTCTCCTGGAAAATAGGTTTCTGGGGGATAAACATGATTGAATCATCTAAGTAAATTGTGGAACCAATCATTGCAAGATGAGGCAAAAATCTAAAAGGGTTTTCCAAGTGATCAGCCAAATTAATGGAAAAGATGTGACTAGTACTTAGACAGTGGCATCATTGTCATTGTCATTACTATTATTGTTATTATCTGGCTTAATATTCAGTGTTCTGGTTACCATTGCCTGGGTGCCATTCCTGTCCAAGGAAATCCACAAACGACTGGATGGTGGACTGGGGTAAATAAGTCAGGGAAGGATCACTGTACCAGCTGCTCCTTGTGTTCTTTCCCTGAGCATCCACATCTGCCAGGGAGACAACATTGGCTTTCTGGTCTGACTGAGTTATGTTCTTACAAAATTCAATGTTAATTGGGAAACAGGCATAATAGAAAGGACAGACTTCAGCCCATCAGGCAGGCATTGGAAGCTGGATCAGAATTCAAGCAGTCACTAGCAGAGTAGAGTAAAGAATGGGCTACTTAGAAGAGGTCCCCCAACAGGTAAACTCCCAGTCACCAGCATGCACATGCCCTACGCCACTGGGAGCCTTGTCCATGCCTGGGGGCTCCTCCTGTGGGATGGCTGCTAGTGGCTGAGCATGTAACTGAATTAAAGTCTTCAGCTTTCTGGGTGAGCCTCCAAACACAGCAGCACTGCACAGGAGACAACTAGACCAGCTGCAGCCATGTTTCTGTGTTCCTTGACATCAGGGTGAAGCCTGCCCAGCCCTCTCAGCAGTCACACAGAACAGGCAGGTGCCTCTCCTGAGATGAGTCAGGCCTCTCACAGGGCTACCTCTCTAACAGCCTTGGCTGTGCAAGATGTAAAGAAAGCCCCAGTGTTTCCCACTGACTTTGCTATGCAGCAGCATTTTCAACTGTTCTGCTCCATGCTCCTGTTGTAGCTGAACTCAGTGATTCACATTGTCTCCCTAACTACTTAAGTAACGTTTTAATCTACCTCTAGTTGCTCTTTCTCATGCCCCAACTACTTTCCCAATGATGTCTTATAGCCTGATTAATGGGTGCAGGCCACATCTTGGGCAACACTGTTCTAACAGCCTGTTAATATTAACTATACACTTTGATGGAATTACTTGTTACTTGGAATCATGGAATGGATACTTAGCCCTACCCATTAGGCAGAAAATATTTGGGGCTCAGATACAGTCCAAGAAAACATATGACCACGATGCCACATGGTCTGGAATAGCCCTTTGGTCAGTATGGGTCACCTGTCCCAGCTGTGTCTCCTTCCAGCTTCCCATCCACCCCCAGCCTGCTCGCCAGTGTGGCAGTATGAAAAGCAGAAAAGGCCTTGGCCCTGTGTAAGCCCTGCTCTGCAATAACAAAAACATCTCTGTATTATCAACCCTGTGTTCAGCACAAATCCAAAACACAGCCCCACACCAGCCAATGTAAAGAAAATTACCCTAGCCAAAGCTAGCACATGGATACAAGTTAAGCTGGCAGGTGAGTCAGCCCTCTTGACTATTTCATTTACTAGTACCGATGTAGCTTATGTGCCTCCCACCAACTTCCACCGGCAAAACCAGGTTGTATCTATAAATTAGACATAATGACATCTTCACTTTCATGTACCCAAATATTTTCTTGGTTTTGTCACCTGACTCTCTACAGAACTAAAGGAATGTTATGCCTTTGTGGTTACATCCAGCAGTACTTGATGGCACATCATGTACTATACAGGACCAAAGGAGCCCTTCACAGATGAGGGGGATGGCCAAGCACTGCAGCCCCAGGCAATGGCAAAGCCTCCGAAATTTATTATTCAACCTTGTGTAAATCAAGCAGCATTTGAGTCTCCTATAGCAAATGTTCTTTTTACACACAGTCTTCACGTCCAACTTCTTCTAAAACATCTAAAAGCTATGTGCTCACTTTGTGTCTGAAATAGGAAACAGATGTTCTCGTGCATGGGGAGGGTCTAATATCACAGCCTGTAATGCATGCAGGAACTGATTTACTTTCCTGATAAAGGAAAGTGCAGTTCAAGTGCATACCAGTTTGGAAATTAGGGAACAGAAGCACCTAACAGTTGAGGTTGGAAGGGACCTCTGGAAATCATTAAGTCTACCCCCTGCCACCCTTTCTTAAGGCACGGTCAGTCCTCATGGTTTTTTAATATCTCCAGAGATGGAGACTCCACAGCCTCTCTGGGCAACCTGTGCCTGTGTTTGGCCATCCTCACCGTAAAAAAGTGTTTTCTTACTTCAGATAGAATTTCCTGTGCTTATGTGCCCATTGCCTTTTATCCTGTCAGTAGGCACCTCTGAGAAGAAGCTCTGCCTTCTTCATATCATCCCATCAGGTATTTATATCCAATAAAAAGATTCCCCCTGAGCTTTGTCTTCTCCAGTCCAAACAGTGCCAGCTCTCTCTGCCTTTCCTCATGTGGCACTTGTTCCTGTCCCTTAATCAACTCTCAGACACTTCATGGGACCCAATCCATTGAGGTCATACCTTTCTTCTCCAGGAGAGCCCAGCTCTGGCACAGCATGCCAGCTGTGGTCTCACCACGACTGAGCAGAGGGGAGGTGTCACTTCCCTCAACATGCTGGCAACACTTGGCCTAATGCAGCCCAGGATACTATTAGCCTTTTTTGCCAGGAGGGAGAATTGCTGGCTCATGGTCAGCTTGTCCACCAGGACACTCAGGGCCTTTTTCTGCCATGTTGTTTTCCAGCTGGTTGGCCCCTGGTCTTTATGGGAGCACGGAGTTGTTCCTCCCCAGGTGTAGGACTTTGTACTTTTCTTTACCGTGTTTAATGAGATTCTTCTCTGCCCCTTTCCCTAGGCTAAGTCCCTCTGAATGGTATCAGCCACTCCTCACAGTTTTCAACCATCAACAAACTTGCTGAGCTTGTCCCATCACCCATCACACAAGTTATTAATGAAAATGGTAAGTAATAGCAGTCTCAGTATCAACCTTTGGGTACACCCCTAGTAAGAGGCCTCCAGATGGACTTTGTGCCACTGATCACAACCCTCTAAGCCTATTAATTCACAAAATTGTCAGTCCACCTCATTCTCCACATATCGTGCCCACTTCTCTGCTTGTCTATGAGGATGTTACAGGTGATAGTTTTGAAACCCTGGCTAATGCCAAGAGAGAGAGCATCCACTCATCCACCAAGCGACTCTTCTAGTCATAGAAGGCTATGAGTTTGGATAAGCACAATTTCCCTTTCATAAATCCACGTTGACTATTCCAAATCACTTTGACCAAGCAAGGCTTCTTCCACCTGCCTGAAGAAGACCTCTGCTATTACTTCTTTCCAATCCAATGATCTGTACAAGATACCCACAACTACATAACCCAAGTTGGTCTATCCACTAGTACAAAATGAATGACTATTCAGCTTCAGGCAGGCTTCTAAGGTAGTCCAATGAACAATGATCGAGTTGTGGCAGAGAAACACACAAACACAGAGAGGAAAAGATCAGAAAATGTGTCATGGTTGGTGCAGAGGGTGGTGATGCTTTTTGAGATTAAGCAGCCAGAACACTGCTGTGTGTGATGGAGCATCATAGGTCTGCTCTGAACATCTCGGATTAAAAGAGTCTAAGACTAAAAGCAGAAAAGGATCTTTTTCCAAGTAGAAGTTTTTTTGGGCTCTAAATACTGCGTCAGAAAGTTCGGGCAGGATGTAAGGAGCATGTCCTGATGTTTACAAGGCAGATACTTCCAGTAAGGATATTCCTCCTGCCTGATTCCCTGCTACTCCATGCTTGGCTCTCATGTTTCAGGACATACCCAAGACGCACGGAAAAACACAGCACCAAAGGAGTTTTAATAGGAGTTATGCTTCCTCAAATTTGTACCATAAAGGCTGATTGTATTCATGAATGTTTTACGGGGTCGTTGTGGCGGTGGCTCAGGTGCCCTCTGGCCCGGAGCTGGTCTCTTGGGTCCGTTATCCACCAAGAGACAGTGACTGCCTGGATGAAGAATCCATGGNGTCACCTGTGTCAGATGACAGATAGGTAGTCACATCAACAATTTGGTTTTCACTAAGAACAGAGCACGCACACCTCCTCATATCTCCAATTTGTGATGAACGATGTCCTCATATCCTTACCTCTGCTGATGCTTGCTTTTGTCTTCTAGCTTGGTGCCCTTTTCATAGACCATGCACAGTACTTTGAGAAACCCTCCTGATCTTCTAAGCACAAATTCACATCCCCCCATCCTTCACAGATTTCCAGTGCAAGACATATTTCCAATGCTACTGACCTCATACTTCACTCAACCTCAAGCTCATATGGCATTTATTTAAAAGATGTAACAGAGCAGAGATGTGTTACTTATGAAGACTGTGCAGAGCCATGCACACCACTGCCTGACAGAAGGGGATGTGCAGAGCATTTTAAATCAACACGAGGCAGGCCGCCAGATGTGGGTTCCCTCACCTGTGTTGCTGTAGATGTAGAGTTACAGCACTGAGGTTTACCTTGGCATTACACAGACAGCAGAGTGTCATCCATAAGTGACAGCAGAGAGTCATCCAGCAGGAGAGTTTTGTAATTGGAACGGGTAAACAGATTATCTTTTGTTTTTCTTGTCTGCTTATCAATCACTGGTGATGTATAACCTACATCTGCACTCAGGGTTTGTTTAAATGTATGAAGGCAATAACCTTAGAGTCCTTTGCAAATACATTGAACATATTTTGGGAAAAAATTTGTTTAACATTTTCAAAAGAGGAAGACAGATCAAGAGTACAGCATGCCTGCTGTCCAGTCCTGTCCACTACAGCAGTTATTAGTATCCAATGGGTGGAGAGAGAAAGCTGTTTCTGAGGAGCACTTACCCCTTTTCAATGTAGCATTCGAATTGTGCAATTACAAGAACAGGGAAAGCAATACAAAAATCACAAAAAAGGTGATTTTGATAAAAGCTTCATCCTTTTACAGAATCTAGAAGATACAGTAGGTGACTTTGCTGCATTTAGGCCTTGTCCTTAATAGTCCATTTTGCAGGAGGTGTAAGGAATGGCATAAAATTTCAAATTACTGCAAGAGAAGAAAGTGGTTATTGCTCTGCTGACACATGTACTTAAACACATCTTTCTGGCAAGGTAAAATAGCCTACAGTGCAGCATTTTAAAGCCTCTTCCCACTACCAGAGGACACAAAAGTGTCGCAAAGTGCTGTAAGTGGTTTCTCTTAAGTTATTCTCATCTTCTGGTAGTTAAGATTAGCACACAATTTAAGATTTTATGTGAAAGCTATCCTTTTGTCCTGTTTTCATAGCAAAACAAAAACCACCTCTTGCTGCAAGCTAAATTTCTTGTGGATCCTGGAAGAAAGAGTAAGAAATCAAGCATGGAATTGTGCAGACATTAGAGCTCATTCTTGTGCTTTCAGTAAAGCCCTCTGTGGATGACAAAAGTACATTTGTACTTATCATCATTTGTTTGGCTTCTTCAGTTGCTGCCTGGAAATAAATATTGCACTAGCACATCTTTGGTGGTATTGTAAAAGAATCACAAGAGCAGCTTAGGAATACTTCAATACCTTGAGCTTTGTCTAACAGGCTTACTCAGTGACCTTGGAGAAAGCACTGAACTCTACAGCTGGGAGGGAAAAGGAGGAAACACAGCTTTCAGGAGGACTGCAAGCATGCCCCAGCCATGCCTGGCTGTTTGCCATGGCTGGGGAATAGTTCACTGACAAAGATGGGAAGTGCCAATGCCATTTTCCCCAGGAAAGCATCAAAACTGTTTCCCCCTGCTACCAATGCCACTGGTTTTGAACACGCATTGAAAACCAAGGGCATCTGTTCTTATGGATTTAAAAACATAGTTTGCTTTATATATAGCAAGAATAAATCTGTTCAGTTTTCTTCATTGTCAGACATGGCTCTCTTTGGGCTCATGGCCATTCATGTTCAAACTCCAATTGTTTTCCCTTGTGTTTCCCAAGTGTTGTTTTTTTAAAGCAGTTTTTCCTCTCTGACTGGATAGATGCAGAAGTAAATCAGCTTCCATGTGGTTAGAAACAAAGGAACAATGAAACATTCAGCCAAGCTTGCCTCAACAGTTTACTCTATTTTTTATACTTTCCAGGCAATTTGCAACAGGAAAACTGCCCAAGAGCTCAGAGGATTTGGGAGGAGGTACTCTGAGCAGCAACTCTGACTCTCCTGGGAGATTAGGGGCCAGATCCACCCCTCACTTAAGCTCCTGGAAGTTGTGCAACTGCCCAATCAGAGCTGGGAGAATAATTTGATCCGTTTTCTTGCAGTGGTATGCTGAGGGCAAATTACTATGATTAGTGAGTTACATTTGTCAGTTGAAGTTCGGTAATGGGGCATATGACAGCAGCTCCAAATTTCTCAGCAGAATAAGCAAAATTCAAGTGTGTAGAGACTCTGCTTATGGGTCTGGGGAGAGGTGAAAACGCAAAGTGGGCCCAGAGCCATCAGGTGCCAGGATTCTGTTTTGCTGCCGCAGGCAGCTGCCCAGCCTTGCTTGCAGTACTGATGAGTTCAGCTCTGCCTTTCTCAGCCTGGGGCAGCTGTGAAAGAAGACTCGTTATTTCCCCCCCTGCCAACAGGTTTTACATGATCATCCTGTGGGCTGACAGCAACAGGCAGTGGAGGCCAGATGTCACCTGGGAAGATGTCAAGGCACTTCTGTTCAATTGCCTGGACACACGCTTCCTTAAGTACGAGGTGACACTTATGTGCAGGGTCTCTTCTGTCTGGAAGCACATAGCTCTTAATAAGGCTAGGGCCATATTTTAGGCTTTGAAAGCAATTTCCAGTCGTGTGACCTGAAATCCAGCAAAATTATTAAGCACCTTGCTCTAAGACATGAAAAAGTGGCAGAGATAGAGGGAGGAGGGTATCACCTACATGCCTTCAGTCAGGAGCTGCAGTAACAACATGGTGCGGACACATCTCCCTAGCGCTCCTAGGACATGCAGAGAGATACCAAATCCAGTTCAAACTGTTGAAGATAATTTCAACAGGCAGAAGGCAATCATGTGGGCTGGAAAACAGCCAAGATGATGATTAGCACTGTACAAAAAAGGCACCAGAGATCAGTAATGATGAGGGCTATCTGATGAGCTGCTGCTGGGCTTGGAGCACAGGGTGCCATGTTTCCCACCATGCTGAGCAGCTCTCCTACCATTTGCCCTTTGCACAATGACCAGCTGAAGGGCTGAGCAGAAGTGGTGACAGCCCCTGGCATCTTTCCCTTCTGGTTTTCTGCCTTTCTTTGGCAGGAGGAGGATTCAGGTACTTGGCAAAGCCAGAGAGATGGTTTACCTTCAGCTGGCTGGACTGCTGGTGCTAGCAGATGTTTCCAAAGAAGTGAAGCTTACAGCTTCTGTTGCTGTTTTAAAATAAGATATGGTTCTGGGGTTTGTCACAGGTATTTCAAAAAAGAGAATGTTTCAATAGATTTTTATATGAATTTATGTACTCTTTATAGTTCTACAGTTTATTTAGGCTCTTCAAAATGTCATCTTTTTCCCAGGCAGCATTTCCTCATTACCATCTCTTCAGACCTCACCTGATTTCTTTCTGTTCCTCAGCTCTGCCCTTAGGATAACTTCCTTTTGTTTTCTTACCCGTGCTCCACCAGCTTTCAGTTTTACTTTCTGACCTTCTTTTTTGATTCTTTTCCTCAGCTAACTAAACTGAACAATCAACACTATAAATATTTGTGATTTTGGTGATACTACATAATGTAAAAAGGAGGGAGGTACAGGAAGGAAGTACATATTATTAGAAGAAAAAGAGGATGTTCTGAAAGTATCCGAAGACAGATGCCAGTAATGCTGGTATTGAAAAAAATAGCACATGCAATGGGTGAATGCCTTTCTGATCTGGATTTATCTGAGGGATGAAACATGGTCTGACGGAGGATCTTTGGTCCTAACCACAGGATTTAAGACAATAACATGACCATGCAAATAGAGTGTGAAGAAAGAGACTTCTGTGTTCCTCCCGTGAATGAGGCCTGAACATCCCTGTGCTGGGCTGTATGGGTGCACTCAATAATCACGGTTAGAAGAGCACAGACTGACAGACTGGGAGAGACATCAGCCAGAGGACAGTCAGTGGGAAGAGAAAATGCCAGGCGGAGGTTCATGTTACTAACACAAAACTGACCTGCAAATGGGTGAGACCAACAGATAAGGTACTGGATGAGGTTGGAAGCAATTTGGGTCCCAAACTTCTCTTCAGCTCATGTCCATTCAGCCCCAGCCCACTATCCTTCCTGACAGGTAAGTCTCCATTGTGGTGCAGGCTGAGATGCTGTGCCGGCTGTGGTATCATGACAGTCACATCCATCACTATTTGCTAGAATTTAAATAATTAAATTTAAATTTTAACAAAAATCTGAACTGTCTGAACATAAAAAGAGACTTGTAAGTCTCTCACCAGCCAAAGCTTCTGCTAATGATACCTACTGTACAAATACCGAGCTCAGGGAGAGGGCTCCGAATAACGCCAACTGATTTTCTCCCTTAAGGTCCAGAAGATTTGCAGAAGTCTCATAAGACACCTCCTCTACAGTCCTTATTTTCCTTTTCAAAACCACGCTCAGGACTTCACCCCTCCCGTCTGTTCTGGGAGCCCTGTGCTGCCTTCCTATCTCATGCACCCCAGAGAGATGCTTGCTGTGGCCTGGGCCACTTGCCCCGGGGCAGGGCAGGGCACATTTGCACCTCAGCTAATGCTAAAGCAATGTGAAGAGGGCATGACATAAATAATTAGTCCCTAGAGATCTGCTGGGATGTTATCAGCACCTCAAGCTGCCCCTCGGGCACCTCCCCAGGCACTCCCAGAAAAGGAGGGAGCATGAATCAAGCCGAGCCAAACCCGTTCATGCCTTTAGCCAAAGCCTCCTGGCCTCGCCAGCAAACAACACACGCCTTGAAGTACCTCAGGGAGTGGCCCACAGCAGCCCATCCTGAGGCAAGAGGACGAGAGGCAGGACCGATTGCGGAAAACAAAACGCAGGCTTCTCGGCAGGGGCTGAGCCAGGGCCGGCCCCTGAGTCAGCCCGGGCGGCTGCGGTCGGGCGGAGCGCGGCTCCTGCAGCACGGCCCCGCCGGCAGCACCGCCGCGCAGAGCCAGGGCGGCCCTGCTGCCGGCCCTCGTCCCCGCTGCCCGCAAGGTCTCTCCAACGCTTACAGCTGTCACAGAATGCACAGTGTAGTCTGGTGGATAAAACCGAACTGAGTGCAGAATTTGCTTTTTTTCCCATCATAAGAGATGGGGATTTTTTTCGGGTAAAACAGTGTGATAAATAGATGCTGTAATATTGGCTTTCTGCAAATGTTAAAATGAGTGATGTTAAAGTAGCTCTTTGTAAACAGTGGCTTTGTCACAAATAGATGCTGTATGTAAAATATGCTATATAAGGTAGCTTTGTTGCGAAGATGCGGTTTTTCTTAATACTTTTTTCATTTAACCAAAAAACTTAGAATAGCTATGAACTATTTGCCTGGACCCCTGCTAGGGGCATACCAACAGATAAGATAATATACGTCGCCACAACGATCTGCTGGGGGCGAGACGGGGAGTACAGCATTCCATTTGGAAAGGGTTTGAATATGCATCGCCAAAAGGCAACGATCTGCTGATTCCGGGAACCATCGAAGCAAAATTCCATCCTAAATATTTACTGGAAAGAGTTTTGTAATATGTATAATTGTTTATGAATATGTATAATTGTTTATGAATATGTAATACTCCGAGTGTATGTAAAGGGGTGTGTCTAAGACAGCAGACGTGCTCTTGGCTGAGTGCCAAGGGCACCCAGCGCTGCGATTTTTGCTTTGTTATCTTCTATTGTCCTTTATTAAAATTTTCAATCCTAACAGGAGAGTGAACCTTGTTTTTCACAACAGCATTTAAAAGGAAATATGATAACAGTAGGGTTTTTAAAAAGCTTTTAACCAAAGTGATGTAATTAGTGATGATCTAAAAACAGTTTGCCACACAAAATCCAATTTTTAGTTGTTGTCTAAATCAATGTGAGGCTCATTTCTTCTCTGTTAAAATCAATGGCAATTTGAGTTTAAGAAGAAGCTGGGTCCTGGTTTGGTAAAAATGTAAACCGGACCTTTCCCTGCTCTTTTTAAAAAAAAGAAACCCATCACACCTTAACTATGTTAGTTTCCCTTTCTTATAAATGTATGTTTCTAAAGAAGTTTAATCTTTAAGAAAGATTTTACTTTTTGACTGAAATATTCCCTTTATATCACAGTGCCCAGAAAGATGGTTCTGTGACCTTTCAGCAACTACTTGTGAATTTCCCAAGTACACAGGACTGGACAGCTTTCATGTAGGTGGTGGTTTTTCATAGCTGTGTGACTCTGGGGTCCCTTACACTGGGCATCCTAACAAGCCTCAGGAACATTCCTGAGACTCTGGGAAGCAGAGCCATCGTGTCCCACCACCTGTAGGCATCCTGCAATTTGCAGGGGCCAGTCATGACACTAATTTGGTCTCAGGCTTCACTGACTAGAAAAAAAAACAATTGAACTGAGAGACATCTAGTCAATACCTGCTGTTGTAGAGCTACTTTCTTTCAGTTCTGCTTGTATGAGATCTGACAGCATGGTTTTCTTCCCCCTTGAACATTCAGCTCAAAAGAAGAGCTAATGTAGGGAAATAAATCTTTGATGTGGGAAGAAAAGAATACAAAAGAATAAAATTAGAAAATGTATTGTCTGATTTTGAAATACTGCAGGCAATTAAAGCAGAAAAAGAAGACTGTATTTTCAAAAGTCTGTTTGAAATGAGAGGTGGAAATGAGAGGTATAATCCAAGGTACTTTTCTAGAAAAGGAGACCATCAGCATGTGGAAAGCATGTAGCACCCATACCTGTGTCTGCAGAGACAAATGACACTGTAGTTCATTGACCCCTTAATCCAGCACAAGTGCTTACTCAAGCTGGAAGGGGTGATCCATTCTTCCCCCAGCTCCCAGGCCTCAATCCCATTTTCTCCCTTGCACTTGCATTTGACCTCTAAAAGTCTTCTAGTCCAACCCTCCTGCAGTGGGCAGCAAAGTCTTCAACTAAATCAGGTTGCTCAGAGCCCTGTCCAACCTGATCTTGAGTGTTTCCAGGGATGGAGCATCTACCAGCTCTCTGGGCAACCTGTTCCAGGGTTTTACTTAGTCCACAGCAATAACCCTACAGTCAATTGTTCCAGCCCCTTCTTAGTCTTTCAGTTACCAGCATGCCCATGAAAGTTGTTAGCTTTCAAGGGAAGCAACCCATCTTACTGACATGTGGTCTGCTTGATGCATTCTGGGGTTTACTGGGAATGAAAATTATACACATACAGTCCATTAGGCAAAACCTGAGTTTAAATAGCCAAGCTTCATTTTCTTAGAAGCCTTTACCACCTGTTTAAGCTAAAACAGGATCTAGACAACAGATGAACATGTTTACTGCACCCTACCCGGGCAGGTTGCTGGCACAGTTCAGCATGTGGGCAATTAGGTGTGTGATGTTGTGCTGCAAGCATCAACTAGGGATGAGTATTTCATAAAGCCAACGTTGCGCATCATTCATTTGGGATGTGTAAGCTTCCCCTGCTGATTCATGTCAAATCAATTCTACATACTGTAGAGTACAACGATGCAGTAAGAAACACTGATAAATGTATTAAACAGAGGCACTAGTCTGTGGTACTAATACACACAGAGTGGAGTTCAAAGCCCTTCAGTGCCTGTGTGGCCCATCCTGCCACCCCTGGCGATAGTCATCCTTTAAAGCCCCAGCACTGGGAACGCTAAGCCTCCTTGTCAGAGCAATGTTCCAGAAGAAATCAGATGACTGCAGCTTTTAAGTCAGTCTGGCAGAGGCTAGGGTTGAAGAAAAGGGCAGGGGAACAGCAAGCACCTTGAAATAAAACACAGGGTCCAAGTATAACAAAGCTATGTGTTGGAAGCAGGAGGGGTGGTTAGTAGTCTTGCCCACAGGTCACATCCCACGGGAGCTCCTTGTGGATGGGGCAGGACCTCTCTGCAGCAGGCACAGTGCTAACACAGCTGAGGAAGAGACGCGCTGCCCCAGCCCACCTCGGCATCCAGGCACTCGCGGGGACAACACACATCGCTGCCTCAGAAATCAGCTGCTGTCAGAAATCAGCCAGCTTTATGAGCTGAAACACAGTTTTCTGCCTTCCTTTAAAAAAAGACAACCCTCCACTATCAAAAGGAGGAGTTGGACTCAGTTATTCTGCCATTCTGGTCTTAATGGGCTTCACGCTGTTAGCCTTATTAGACAAGTCTTTTCTGTGTGGGTGGAAGCAGAAAGTCTGCCAAGACTCCAAAACTATGTGAAGAATGGGGATATCTGATGAGAGCCTCTGATGATGAATCTCCTGCTACTGCATTCATGAGAAGGGCAGAAGTCTAAGCTCTGAGCTACCTTTTCTCTGCTGACAGTGCTCTCACTGCAGGGTTGGAACAAAAATGCGATGATTATAAAAAGTGACACGATCAATGATCCATACAAGGGATATAACAAGGCAACTACCTTGTCAAAATGATATGAGGAGCGGTTATAGCAAAAGAGCAAATAACCTCAGTGATGGTTTTTTTTTTTCCTCGTAAAAGTAGGTTGAAGAAACCAGGATACATCAAAGCTGACAGTTCACTGAATTTGGCAGCAGTTCAAAGATAGAACGTCTTGTCCATGTTGTGCAGAGCTCACACCCACTATCTGCAAGAGGTAAGAAACAGGAACACAGACACCTCACACAGAGAAAAGGATTGAACTGATTATTCTTCCCAAGTTTCAGAGGATGCTCTATGCAGCCCCTACACAGGAAATGTGCATAGTTAATGAGAAACTACTGTAATAAAATAACAACCCCCTGGCTGGCAGTTGGCATAAAGGAATTATGTAAAAAAATACACTCCATTGAGCCTCTAATGCTTCTCCTGGTATATAATAAAAAGACAAGAAGAGCTGTTTACAAACACCATCCATGTTTGTTAAGTCCATGCAAAAAGCTCCGTTCAAGTGAAAGGTGAGGAGGGTGTCAGGATATCACCCATCTGGAGGTAAAGCTTCAAAGCAGTTTTTCTCAGTGATAACTGCATCTGGAGTTTAGTGCATTTCAGCTCAGACAATTTTTAACTTGTCTAATTATAGCATGTTGGTAGTGATACTATAATTATGAGAACAAAGGCACTCTCACATTTATGCCTAGAAGAGCTGCTGGTGCCAAGGAGAGCTGGTAGCAGCAGTAAGTGTCCTCAGTATACATGGAACTACTTTAGTTCTTGTTAAAATGCATGTAAGGGCTCAGACACCTGCAGCTGACCAAGTGCCTGTGCAGCAGCAGGAGCTGAGAGCTCTCAGTCCCCAGCAAAAGCATGGCATGGTACCTTTGATCTGTGAGGGTTTAGACTGATGCACTTCTTTTCTCATTTCCAACAGAAAGTAAGAGCACAAACAACTTAATTCTGTGGGTTGATGTGGTAATTCATTAAAGAACAGTAACTTGGCATTTCTGAGTTCCAGCTGTTTTGTCCTGATACAGAGAAGCCATCCTGGAGATGAAAGGGTCCAGGGAAATCCCACAGCGGCCATTCCCACACAGAGGCTGGAGGCAGCAGTGAATGAGCTACAGCAACTTTCAATTTTGGAAAAATTCAGTGAATAAAATTACTCCAACAATAAAATAAAAATAGCCTTTAGTCCAACCATACTAAAGAGCTTCCTTTTAAATGAGAAAAACACAATTACAGGAATACAGAATGCCTCTAAATTTGATTAGCTACAAATATGGTATTTAAAGTGATCAAATCATAACAGTACAGCTATTAGACAGTGATACAGCCAAAGCAGAAAATGAGATCAAGTTCAGAAACAGAATATTTTTCCACAGAAATCACTGAAAAGATAAACCTTAACTGTAAGAGACAAAACTGTAGCAGGACTCAAAAAGCAGAACTTGCCTCATTTAAAATGGAGTTATGTGGGAGAAATAAGGACAGACAAAAAACAAGGACTGTATCTTATCATTCCAATACTTTCATAAAACTGGCTGCTTAGAGGTGTGGATGCATTAACCTTCTGCTCAGGGAAGCAGTCAACACAACCCACATCATGTCATCAGCACCATGAAGCTAAGTAGGATGGATATGGATGTAAATGGTCACCACCTAGATTCTGACAATACTGTAGTCACGCCATCCTCCTTTTCAAACAGACCAACAAACACAAGAAACCCTAATAATTGTTAGTCAGATATTGCTGCTCAAGTACTGAAATGAAAATTTGTGTCAAAGGATTAGAAAAAATTACAGCAGACAAATACACAGGTTTTAGCAGACTGTAGCTTGAAAATGCGAGAAATGCAATAAACTATGAAAGCAGGAAGTTGGAAAGAAGACAATAGACCAAATTATGTACCAGAGGCAGAGGAGAAGTGTTAGGTTTCATCAGAAGAGGTGTAAGGCCTAACGAAAATGACATAAAACCAAAAGAGAGGGCTGTAAGCTCAAACATATTTATACGTAAAAGACAAGTATGGAGAAATATCACCTCAGCAGCATAAAAAAGAACAGTTTTGGAAGCAAACCCAAGTATTTTAAATACTATTTTTATGCCAAAGTAAGTAGACACTTTGTTTAAAAAGAGTTGTGAGGAAGGCAAGGTGCTCAAGAAGAAATTAATGAGACTAACCAGAGAATTATATTGTTTTAAATATAATTTATTTTCAAAAGTGTAAATCAGGCTTGTTTCTTTGAAGACCGGCCCCCAAAGGCTGCAGTCTCTGCTCAAAGCAAGGACTCTTCTTTCCCACGACCCCATCACGACCTCCTGTGGACTTTAACATGGCTTTGGTTGGCAGTCACAGTCTCAACCTACACACTTGGGACGTGGTGATCTCTGGGGCTGGGGGTGTTCTTTTTGGCTGCTGACCTTGCACAGCAGGAATAGTTCAGTGTCTTTGGACATGCTGAGGAAAATCTCACTCTGCCTAAGGGTGAGGGAATGGATTCAGTTATCTTTAAGACTTTTGCTTACTTACAACCTCATGATGAGCCCATGAGGCCGCTCTGGATAGCGACCAGGAGTGTACCCAGTCTTTCCTTAGAGCTCCTTGGGTCGTTATCAGAATTACTCCAGGGGATGTGACATTTCTATACCCTTCTCCCATCTAAATATTTGAAGTGTATTGTGCATGCACATAGTGGGAAAGAGTCCCTGCCCTGAGTTTACAGTATGAGTGCTCAAAACAAGATAAGAGTGAGGGAGGAAGAGAGCAATATCCAACATTATTTATCTCATTATCTACCTATATCTTGTATTGTTCACAGCTGGGAAAAAACTGCATTCCTAGGAGAATAAAAGCCAAACCACCCATCCTTCCCAGGGGAAGCCAAAATATTTTTCATCTGACAAGAAGTAGGTTTATGTTAAAATACCTCCTACACAAAACCTGACTTGGATTGGTTGCTATACCACTCACCAAAGATTATTCCCACTAGCTGGCAGGGTGCTGCTGGTAGCTTACAGCTGAGGAGCCCACCCAGGAACCCCTCACAGTTCTCCTCAGGTGAGCAGCAGGGCTAGAAACATCAACAGCAGCCACTGCTTTGAGTGGTTCACTCTTCAGCTGCACATCTCCAGAGGGCTCTCTGAAGATGGTCAGTGAGAAAGGGAAAAACCCTAAAACACCAGTTATTTTGTATGTTTTATTTTTACATTGGTGTTTTTTTTTCCAATTGCCTGTAAAATACATTCCCAGCCTTCCTTTTTCCCAGGGCATGTGCGTGGAGGTCCCAAGAAGACTGCAAAGACCACACGGCAAAGGCAGGTTCTGCCTTCCCAGGTGAGAGCTGGAGTAATCCTTAAAAGTGGGAAAGGATATTTGAACACTTTATATCAGGCAGAAACCTTACTCTTGCCATAGCATATGGGCTGAGCAAGCAACAGAGACAGCACATTGGATCTGCAGGTTCTCCTGGGAAGATGGGCAGAGGAGGGCTCAGAGTTGTGTACTGAGGCTTTAGTATCCTGCAGCCAGGAAGGCAGGCTGCAGGCTGCTCTGCACAGACAGCGATCCTGCAATAAAACAGACTATTAAAATTGTATACAATAGTTTTGACTCAGACCAAATGTCCACGTATAATGGTTTTCTCAAAATGCAGAATAGATTTTCTATGGACATTTAAGGCTGAAAGAGGAAAGGACTTGTATCAGGATCAGAGTGCTCTGCAGGGAAACAGCCTCCTCAAAAACATAACTACTGTGATGACTTAACAACTATCCTGACTATCAGGAGTTGGCACCATGAGGTCCACCAACAAAGCAGTTTGAATGGATTTAATACTTTAAAAATTCCAACATGGCATGACAACCATTCAGATTCATGTACATGTTTTCAGACAAACCAGAGCATTAACAAAAATACTTTCCCTCATTTCTTTTTTTTAAAACATGATTTATTGATAGCTCTAAGCAGTAAGACAGTGTTTTCTCTCAACAACAGGATTACCTCTAACACTTTACACTGGTTGTGACTAAAGAGAACAGGATAGGCAGCACGGCACATGAAGAGGGATTGCAAATGCTGCCCTTAACTGCTTCTCTAAATCAGAACACCTACTACTCTTCATGGAAGTACAGTGTTGCACTCTTACCAGCTCCCTTACACTGAGTAATATGACAGCTCCAAATCCCAGTCCCACTAGTTCTGAGATTAAGAAGAAAATTGTTGACAGGCTGCAATGGACAATAATGGATTTATGATTTTTTGGAAGAGCACACATTATTTTGAAGGATTAGATGTTGTAATCCATACAGTAAGTCAACAAAAAGGCACCATAGCAGGAACAGGCAAGGAGCAAGGCATCCAATTACTAATGCAAAATAATGGAGTTTATACTTTGTTCACCCTACTGTGATTAGCATCAGCTCTTATAAAATCACTCTCCTCCAGCAGAAGCTGCTTGCTATATGAAGTGACAATATACTTTCCCCTTGAAGAGCTTCTACTCTTAACTGAAGATGTGCCCAGATTGTGAGGGGAATACCCAAAAGTAGGCAGGGAAGGAGAGAGCAGGGCCAGGCTCGCAGGGCTCTCTGGGGTCGGAGCAGAGCAGTGGGACAGAGGCACACCAGGGTGACCCTTCATGCTGCCCCTTCCCTGCAACACTGCAGCCACCAGCAAACCCCTGGATGGGCTAAGGTGGGTCATGTCCTGCCAGAGCCTGGGTCTGCCCCAGAGGGAGAGGTGTAGTTTGAGCACAGGGCTATAAAACTTCTCCTGTACACACTGAGAAAGACAAGGCAGACTGAGGAGGACAGATGGCACTACCCACACACGTTAGCTCAGCTAATCTCTGCGTGACTCTGGGTTAAGTGACCACTTTCTTCATGCCCATTTTGGAGCTACTTGATCATCAGAAACACCTTGTTATTCTTTCCGTGTCTCCTATTAGCAGCCCCAGCAGTGCCATAGGAGCAAACTAGGTGGTATATAGTGGCAAGATGCTTGGGACTCATTATTTTCTGAACTTGAGGTAATTAAAGCTTTAGCAGCATTGACAAGGGTGGACTTTAATCACATTTTCTCTCTCTGAGATTATGAGCAGCATGGTGAGAAAGAAGAACATACTAACACCAGTGACAGTGAAAATTGCATAATTATTTGACCTATTTGACAAGAAAGAAAATATTTTGGTCTTGTGGGACACTATTTGGGGTAAATCTGGCTCTTAAAATACACCAAAAATTTGGTGAGTTGGTGCAGGTCTTCAATCCTATTTAATTATTTGCCTACAGCACCGCACCCTGCAGGGAGATGTAAGAGGAAGAGGAAATGCAGAATAATAACTGCTGTAATGTAAAATGCATGAAAATGGATTAAAAACACAGGGCCAAGAATTTGCTTCCACTCTCGCCTGTGAGAATATTGCAAAAAGCACCCTCAAAAGTTAAGACCAGATTGGAACATGATCATACCTCAGAACAGAGAGTGAGAGTGTTCACACCAGTTCCGTGTTGGAATCTCAAAATAGCAGCTTCATCCAGTCACTTGCTTATGAGACCTGAAAATACAAAATTGTGAAGAAAGCCTTGCTTGGAAGCTTTTTCTACAAAGATTGAGTACTTAAAAGTTAGACAAAGTTGTACAGACAGCATCAAGCATTTGTGGTCTCCACAACAGAACAAAACACCATATTCAGAAGAAATAGATGCTGCAATTTCAAGCCTGATTCTTTAGTCCAGTGTTTGATTAGGAACAGTAATCGCATCCCATTTATTGTGCTGATAAAGAACGTGGAGCTGCCACAGTCAGTTTGGATGGGTGCCAAGGCAAACTCAGGCAGAGCTGAAAAATCCCGTTAAGACGACTGAGTGGCAAATGATGGTTATTTATTCTAATCAATTTACTTCTGGAAAAACTGGATTAATTTGTTCCTAATCAAAACAAGGACCTATTCATTACAGTGTGTATGATGAACTGCTACTAAATAGGCATCGCTAGGATTTCTAACAATTTTTTAAAAAAGACGACAGATTTGGTAACTCACCCCCCAAAAGAAGACCATTTGGGCTCGTTTCCCTGGAACACACACTAATCCTTTATCCAGGCTAATTTCAAATACCATGCTGGTGAGCCTTCTACTCTGAGCTCTTTTGTCCTCTCAGTGCTGCAGCACTCACTGACTTTTCACTCTACTTTCAAATGTTCAAAGCTGTTCTCTTCCTACCCATGCTCTCAAACACTAGTATCTATTTAACCTCTTCCCTTTGTGTACCACTGATTTAGTGAGGATAGCCCTATCTCCTGAGGCCTCTTGTCGCCTCTGCTGCTGCTGCCTAGGCTGGGTCACCTAGGACTTGGCTTTCCACCGTGCTCAGATTCTGCCCCTTCTCTCTCAAAAGGTAGGATTACAATAGTCATGAGATGCAGCTAAAAAATATATGGAAGGTATAACTTATTTTACATCAGCCCTAGAGATCCTTCTGTCTAAATCCTGAATAATGTTTAATTTGCCCTTCTCTGAACTCCAGCCTCATTGATTCCACTCTGATAACAAGGTCTCTGAAGCCCTTCCTGAGCAAATATACCAGCAGCAATTTCACCAGTGCTCAGTGGAGAGGTCAATGGTAATGTCTTCACTCCTGACAAACCTGCAGATGCTCCAAGAAGATGAGGATGATGCTGGGTCTCAGTACATCTGCAGCCCAGAATGACAGTGGCCAGCTCCTACCCCTATTAAATGCCAAATATTTAGTGCCAAAACACTTTTGCTTAGTTCTCCCAAATGGGTAATTCTGAAATGACATTTCCCATGCTGTGACCTTGCTCTTGTTCTCTGCCTGATAACAGCAGGAGCACTTTGGAGAGACCAGGAGAGGGAAGAACCAGCAGACCAGCTGGCAGTCTGAGAGTCTCACACTGGAGCCAGGCTGGCAAAACCAAAATCCCACCCCCTCGCCTCATCGTTTCCTCCATCAGCTGTTGTGTCTTCCCTCTCCAGTGCCAGTTACTTGGCATCCTGGGCGTACAGAGCCTCATTAAAACCCCACCAGCATGCCAGAAAGGGAAGCTCCACAGTGAAGGGAGGCACAGTGGGTATGTGCCAGCCTCTGGTGGGCTTGGGGCATGCTTCCCTGCCTGTGGGACACAGTGTGGGGACCAGGCAGCAGCACGTCCCTTTCCTGCACAGGGTGCTGCTCACTCCCCAGCTACACTCCCTATGCCCCGCTCCATCCCTTTTTGCATCTCAGATTCTTATTTTTTATTTTTAAACAGCCAGATTGAGTCTTAATTATTTAAGCACCTTCCAGATTTAGAAAGCTGTTTTGGCTGTGAAAATAACACTCGGTGCAATCATCTCTCATCAATAAAACATGGAAACAAATGTGTATGCCTGTTGGGAAGGAATTTTATTTAAAGCACACTGAAAAGTGCTTTAAATAAAGTGTGAAAGATGTGAAAAGACCTAATGCTGGTCATGTTTCAGTGAGCTCAGGACATTTTGGCTCAAGTGAGAAAAAATGGGACCTGTGCCTTATTCAATTAAGATGGCTTGACTTCTCACAAATAGGAAGGGATGCCTCAGAAACATCCAAAACACAAACCTGGACAAAGGGCCTTCAGAAAGGCACACTCACCTGACAGTCGTGCTGGTTTTCATAGGGTTTGGGAGGGTTTTTTTTTTCCAAAGTGTTAAAACACATAGGCAAGGACAGCTGTGAGTATTCATACTTTACTAAAAACTGCTATAAAACCTGAAATCACACACACACAAATCATACAGGGGTTTGGTCCTTCAGGGGAATAAAGATTTGAGCTTTAAAACAAAGAGGAAAAAACCTCTCCAACACCAATCAAATAGCATTCCTAACATCTTACTCTAATAAAAGAAATAAGATTGAAGAACAGTGGCATAGTCTCAGTGTTTACTTTAGTGATAGATTTTCTCTTGTCCCAGTAAGAGCTTAAGGAAAATAATTTCGGATCCCACTGGGAAACACTCTGAATTATTGTATTCATAGAATCATAGAGTCATAGAATATGCTGAGTCAGAGGGACCCTCCAGGATCATCGAGTCCAACTCCTGGCCCTGCACAGGACACCCCAAGAGTCACAGCACATGCCCGAGATCATTGTCCAAACACTTCTTGAACTCTGTCAGGCTTGGTGCTGTGACCACTTCCCTGGGGAGCCTGTTCCAGTGCCCAGCCACCCTCTGGGTGAAGAACTTACTTCTAATATCCAACCTAAACCTCCCCTCACTCAGCTCCATGTCATTTCCTTGAGTTCTGCCTCTGGTCACAAGAGTGAAGAGATCAGTGCCCGCCCCTCCACTATCCCTCGTGACAATGTTGAAAAGCACAGTGAGGTCTCCCCTCAGTCTCCTCTTCTCCAGGCTGAACAGAACAAGTGATCTCACCTGCTCCTCATACGGTTTCCCCTCAAGGCCCTTCATATCCTTGTGGCCCTCCTTTTGATGCTCTCAAACGGCTTAATGTCCTTTTTATACTGTGGTGACCAAAACAGCACATGGGACTCAAGGTGAGGCCGCCTCAGAGCAGAGCAGAGTGGGACAATCACCTCCTTTGACCAGCTGGTGATGCTGTGCCTGAAGCACCCCAGGACACAGCTGACCCTCCCAGGACCTGTTCTTGACTATTTACAGCCCAGCATGACCTCTGGGGACTGTTTGCACACTGAGTTTCAATCAAGTGAGGTGAGGCTGCAATACACTGCTTCAGCTAAATGACCATGGACATTGGCCTCGGTTAATTACTGTGGACATGGTATCACTGCCCAGGAGAAGCTAGTGGATGTTGGGTTGGCATAGCCAGTTTTGATGGCTTCAACCAAGCAGCTGTCTTCTACAGCTCAGGGAAAGCTCCAGGAAACCCTTTTTGCTGCAGCTTTCTAAAATTGCTAACTGCTTCCCATAGAGTGGAGATACTTGATCTTGAATAAACCCCAAATGCAAATTGCTGCTTGACTCCTCTCCTTTGCAAAGCAAAGCTGCTCCTTATTTATGTAACATTTTCATTTAATTAACAAAGAGACGGAACAAACTCTTAGGGAGGGGGAAAAAATTAAAAGGTCATCTTCCATCACGAAGGAATATGTGAGAAAAATAAAGAAACAAACTGGTTTCTTCCTGTTGGCCATACTAACGCCAAGGCCATCCTCACTACTGCCCCGTTAGGACCTTGTGGAGGTAATGAAGTGTCTGGAGAGCATGGACAGAACTTTTCTTCCTCTGCTGAGCATCCCTGCAATTGGAAAGGAGCCAAAGAGGATGCTTTGAGATTCCTTCCTCAGACATCTGACACTGTGGGGACCCGCTCAGCATATGCATGTAAATTACTCAAAATCAGCGGTTTTATTGTACGGCCAAGTTAAAATACTACCTACTTAATTGCAGCCAGAGCTTACATTCAAAAATGCTGTCACGTTGCAAAGCCCGTTACTTCAAAACGCAGGAAACATCAACTACATCTGCCCGGGACCTTTAATGTAGGCCTGCGGCTCATCTCATTATGGCAGTCTTTAATTACACGGTGCCCTATTGTTTTTCACAGAGGCGCCCCGCTCCCACGGCCCGGGCTGAGAGCCCTCAGGGCCGGAGGAGCCGCTCTCTGTCGCGCTGCCCGCCCGGGCGCGGCCT
>VZRS01011873.1:630837-736904 GCA_013398055.1 Ifrita kowaldi
CAGGGCCGGCAGTGGCGGGCAGGCCGGCCGTGGAGGGAGGGGACGGGGCGGCGGAAGGGACGGGGCTCTCGCCGGGAGCGTCTTTTCCCCGGTGCAGTTTAGTCAAGAGCATGATGCAATCCCGCATTGCCATGGATACTGCATCCCGGGCGGCGGCGGCAGCGCCTTCCGCCGTGCGGGGCACGGGGTGGGGTGAAATAACAGGGGCAGGAAGGGAGGAGACCCCGCACCTCAGCCCCCGTCCTCGGCCGTGGCTGCCTGCCCGGGGAGCTCGCGGAGGGCTGAGCGCTGCCACGGCTCCAGAAACTCCGATGCGTTTTCCTCCGCCGTGGTTGGTGTGTGGGGTGTGCATCCCGCCATCCCGGCCTCGCTGAGGCGGCTGCTGCCGGCCGGGAGAGCAGCCCGGCGGAGAGAGGCAGGGTGTCAGCGGAAGGGCTCGTCGGGCTCGGAAGGGAACGCTGTTACTTCTCCTTCTTGTGCCCTGAACTCTTGCCCAGCGCCCCTGACTGCCGTACTGGTTTAGAACTGGAGCCGCTGGCACGGTAGTTCCCGGGTCTGTGTGTGGGACAGGGCAGACGCCGCGTTAAACCAGCGCCCTGGAGATGTGCAGTGCTTCTGAACTGGGCCGGTCCGTTTTAAAACCTAGCTGTTTAAAGAGTACATACATTAGGAAATGAGCAGAAAAGGAAGGGCAAACGATAGAAATGTGTCAGTGTGTCAGATGCCTGTGCAGGGACTTTCTTAAAAACTTTATGACTTTGCTTTTATCTCTTGATCTCCTGGAAGCCCTCGGGCACCAGCAGCATTAGAAGGCGGCAGTGCCCGGGGTTATGTGAGGTATTGTCTTGGGCAGTTTAAGTGTTTTCTCCTTCCCTGCCTGCGTTTGCTGCTTTTCTGCTCTCATTCCTTTGCCCTGATTTCTCAGGGATGCAGCATCTGAAGATCCCACTCCAGAGAGCTTTCCGGTACCAATCTGAACTGTGAGTCTGCAGACAAAAGGCCAGTTTTGCAGACCTGGGCAGGAGTGGTAGCACCTTGGCTTGCTCGGCAAGGAGGGCTCCTGGCAGACGACAAGAGGCGTTTCTCGCTCCGGCAGCTGGGTGCACTGCCCGCTCCGTGTCCCAGCCGCGGCTGAACGGCAGTGCCCCGTACGGCTCATTTGTATTCTCAGTGCTTCGGGTGATCTCTGGTGCTGTGGGATTCAGTGCCATGGCAGAGTTCTCGTGGCTGTGACAGAAAACTCCAGCAAAGAGCTCAGCCGGTCCTAGCGATGGCGGGGGAAAACAAGGCAGGGGCATGGCTGCAGTTGGGATGCTTCCCATCAGGAAGTCTCCAAAACCGCTCTGTGCAAATGGAAACAAGCCCTGCAGCTGAAACTAGAGGCGGACGAGCGTGCAGGCGTCTCCCGTGGCGGCACAGCCTTTCGCCGGAGTTTTGGGCCAGGTTGCTTCCAGGGTGAGGTTATCTGTGCCAGAGCAGCTCCCTGCCAGGACCTGGCAGCTGCGGGCCTGCCGTAAACCGCCGGCTGAAATTATCGCCGGCGGCCGCGGTGGGTGGAGGGTTTGCGGCTGCGAAGTTTTTGTAGATGCGGGCTAGTGATGGTGCTGCTGCATCAGTATTAAGCTGCTGCCGTAGAGGGAGGGGATTTATTTGGTTTAAATAAGAACTTGTGAATAACGCTGAGGAGTTTTGCGATATATTTCACTCTAAGCCCTTCCTACTCCTTCGGTGCAGTCACAGCCGGAGATTTTCCTCTGCTGTTCAAATACTCCATAGCTAGAGATAAGTACTGGTGCAGGCTCACCGCTGCTAACAGCAGCTGAAGCTGTGTCAGGGAGAGTCAGCCTGTGGCACACGTGATCGTCTGGTGCTGTTTAGCAGTAAAAGCCGGATTTTTTTTTTCTATGTATAAGTGTTCATGTATTTGTGGTGCACTCGACATAGTCTGCTTTCAAAGCAGCAAGTAGCCAACGCAGGTACTATGCCTTGGGGTAGCTGTACTTGCACACAGAGGGAGGATTTCACCTGAAACTTGTGGTGCTTGGGGATAACTGGGGTCACCTGGGTGAAGATCTCTTCCCAGCTTTATGTGAATTTAGGAGCAAATGAAAAGGACCACTGTGCTGAGTTTTCTCAAGTTAAGAGTGGATTTGCCCTCACGGATGCTGTTGCCAGCTGACATTAGTCGAGAGCACTAAAAGACATGCCAGAATTATGCTTGATTTTACTGAATTTTGTACAAGGCACACATTACATATGTAATGTGTGCTGGAAGCTCTGCTTTGTATTTTTTATTAGTAAGTAGCTAAGTTTATCATGTGTTCTAACTTAAGTCTCCTGTATTTTAGCATTCAAATGCAACCAGGGAGAGCAGCAGTGAAATGAATATGCAGCGTGGCTTTGTCTTGCAAGCTGGCAAAGGATCTAGCTCGTGCTTTATGCTGCTTTTTAAAAAACAGCTGCACTTTGTGAGTTAGTGCCTTCTACCTAGCCGCAGCTGATCAGATGGACTATCTTTGATTAAAACTCATGCATATTTGGTACTTAAATATAGCATCATTAATGATATTTGGTTTAGGTGCTGTCTGACCAGTCCCTGGGTTTACTTACTGCGGTATTTTTAGTAAGCTGATGTTGTTCTTAAGTTTCTCAGCATGAATTCTTCTTGTTGCATTCTTTGTCTTCTTAGGACAGCCAGAATTGAAATAAAATATTTTGAATTCTCTGGTCTAATCTCATCTTTCCCTGCTGACTTTCATTTTGTGTTGTTTATAAGAGGAATTAACTTAGAGAAGATAAGTTAACAGAACAAAAAAAAAAACAAATTTGAAATAGTACTATCAGGCCTCTGGACAGTTTCTTTAATTGCGCTTTCTTTTGCAACTTGCTAGGAGCAGATTTTTGTAAATATGTTTGAAGATTCAGATTTTTGGGAATGATGGTGGAACTGACAACATTTTAGGATGTCAGGCTGACCTGGTGCTCAAGTCCAGCAGCCACAGATGGAGAGCCCAATGCTGAGCATGGTCCAGAGCTGCCCCTTGGGAAGCATGTTCCTTGTAAGTGACATTCAGCTGGTAATGGGTTAAATGCTCTCAAGTACTGAGCTGACCTCATTCCTTCACCTTCCTCATTTTTGGGGCAGTAAACATTGCAACATCAAAAGCTGCTGTTTCTGCTGAGCTCAGAAAAAAAAGACATCCAGATGAAGCACAAGGTTAAAATGCTCGTCTTCTGCCTTCTTCTGGTGGTCTCAGCAATGCTTGCTCGGTGGCAGACAAAACAAATCTCCCAGTTAATGCTGTCTGTATCCCACCTGAGAAAAGTTTTTGGGAGAGAAACAGCAGTTGCCTATAGAGCCGTGTTAAAACAGTGTCGTGCCTCTGTGTACTGTTGTCCCCTCTGGCTCTCTTGGAGCTGCTGCTAAACGGAGGTCACCAGTGAGCGCTCATTCTCACTGCTGCCTGCCCAGTAGGCAGGGCAGGAGCGGTGTGGTGGTGTGGAGCAGGGACTGGATGGGAGGGTGGGCTCAGGGCCATATCAGGTGTCACCCTCCTACCCACGTGGGTAGGTGGCTTAGCTCTCTGGGTCTGGGTTACCACCACAGCGGCAGGAAGCCAGAGTGCCTGGGCTGTGCAGAGTTCTTCCCTGTGACAACTCGTGCCAGGAAGGCTCTTTTGGACTGAGGAAGCCCTTTGGAGCAAATGTGCTCTTGGTGGCATGTTTGGTTTTTTTTTATTCCAGACATGGAGGTTTTGTTCTCTGACTTCAAACAAAAAGAGGCAGGGGTGTTATTTCATTGCTGAAGAGCAGAGCCACAAATACCTCTACCTGTTCTTTCTTGGCATGTTGTTTTACTCCCAGGAGTGGCATGCTGTATTAAGATGGATCACAAGCAAAATGTCTCTTCACAGCTACAAAAGCTCCACTTAGATTTGGCAGCTCTTCCTTTAGGGTGTGAAGGCATATATAGGTAATTATGCTGTTTACTACAAGCTCCCCTAAATAACTGAACAACTCATTCATTTTGTCCTCTTAATGTCAATCCTCTTTTGTTACCTTCTGTCGTTACCATGTCCTGAATTAGTTGTGTGGGGGTGAGATCTATAAAACTGTTTAGACATAGGAATACTGTGGGGGCTGTTGGCCTCAGCTCTTGCAGTAATGCTTTTGTTTTCCTGTTTTTACAGTGTACAAAACTACATTCTTCCAGGCCGCAGCATAAGCTTTTCAAAGCTGTTTTGCTGTATAATAGACTGAAGAAATTGATGCTTTCTGCATGACAGAGAACACTTCTCCATGTGCATCCAGATACTTCACAAAACTGACAATAACCCTTGTAATGTAGTTGCTAATTTGTTTTGTGATTCTTAAATGTGTTAAAAATGCAGAAGATTCCTGCAGTTTGTGCATACTAGCATTGAAAATGCTTTTTCCCTTAAATGGAAGAACACACAAGGACAAATGAAAAGGATAGTCAATGAATTACATAGACGTTGGTCTGTTTAAAAACTTATTTCCAGGTCAGATTGCTTTGCTATGACCTTTCCTAAGGCTGTTTAAATTTGGTATTGCAGCAATACGGTTAAGAGGGCATTGCTAAGGCTAATATCCCTGCAGTTCCTAAGTGCTGATTGGTAAAAGTGATTTATATCTGGGTTTCTGAGGGCACCGAAACCTGTCCCCATCATCTGACAGAGCAGCAGTTAGATCTCTGTTTAACAAACAGTGACATGAATTGATTTCTTTGATTGACAAATCAAATAAATGCTGCCTTCAATCTTACTATGGAAGTAACTTGTAGCGTTGCTGTCAACTGTGTACGCATTGGGTCTCATTATATCTATGCAATGAAATTAATCTCCTGAAATTTATTGCCTTGGTTTCTTTGTTTGTGTTTTGGCATTTAGAACACATTATCTTACAGGGCAAATAAGAGCACAAGAGCAAACTTGTCTGAAGTATGTGGTTGGTAAATGCTTTCCTGCTGTATTGGATGCATTGGAGAATTATTTAATTTTCTTGGTGAAATACTTGACTCGTGTGAAACAGGGATAAACCTCCTTACCAGGTGTAGAGATTTTACTAAGAATGCATGCTGCTATGTGCAATTGCCACTTCTTCATGAACAAATGAATCATGCTACTTATGCTGAGCTGAGTGCCATGAGTTGAGTTGGCCTTGGCATCCCGTTGCAACTGGGTATTTTTCATGCCCTTATTAAAACTTTATTAACTGTAGAGGTTGTGCTTCCTTAATCATAACTTTGTTAATGACCAGTGGCATACTGAGCATGTAAAAATATACAGACATTTCATGAACTTGTATTTAAGCTGAAGTTGACTTTATTTAATTGACCTCTAAGTCAAAACTTCATATCAAACATTTGCCTGCCAAGTGATACGCTTTGGGCAGTGACTAAATATGCTGAGTTGCCCTAACATTTACAGGAGATAAAACTTGCTTGTGTGATACAGCAAATGTGGAATAAACCTTTTTTCCTGCATTTTCAAATTGTGCCCTGTGCTTTGATCCCTATGTAACCCTCCTCTTTGAGACTCTGGGTCAGCGATTTGAACAAACTGATTGTTCCTCTTTTGTTATCACTTGGAAGCGCTCCTCTCCCTCTTGTCCTTGAGAAAACTGTTTCTCTTCTTGCCAGCTGTCTTTGCAGTGACTGGAGGGTAATTGCTTTCTTCCGATGCGCATGTTCAGGCTCTCTGCTGTAAAACATGTATTTGATTTCATAAAGGATATAGTCTTGATTTCAGATAACACCCAGCATTTCTGTATGCAGGTGGGTGTTTTTGTTGGTGTCATCTTAAGGATGTTACCAAGGTTAGACATAAATTAACAAGTATTAATTTGCAGAACAATGTCGTTTACCTTATTAAACCAAATACACCTTATTTGTTCAGGTAGTTAATTCATAAGCAGGCAAATTGATGCCTTTTTTCTTTTTTTTGCCCCCTCACTTTACTTCTTGCTGTTAAAAGTTTGCTGGGAAGCATTTCAGGTTAAAGCAGTATTTCTGCTGTGCCCATGTGGACTGAAGAGCCCTTAGCAAGTGCTAGATGAGCAAAAATGCCTTGTTCCCATAGAAGCTGTACAGTTAAGGTTTGGAGCAGACCACAACTTTGTGGAGGAGCAGCAGCTCCTCTGCTGAGTTAAAACCATGACACCTATATTTAAAGAGAGATCCTGAAGCTCTTAAAAATGAACAAAAGAAATCTACTCTTACATTTGCCACTACTGTATCATTGTCAACACAGTGGTCTGAACAGAGGTCTAGTCCTTGAGCTGATCCTGGGTCCTCAGGTTTGGGTTCACTTGAAGACAATGAAGACTTGGGAAGCTATAGGTCTTTATGCCTTAATCTATGTAGGCTTCCCTTTAGATGTGCTATTTTTATGCACATAATTGAATCAGAAAGCTTCAGTTAACCTTTTCCTGAAGGAATGTCCCTGCTCTTGGGTTACTTTTAAAAATACTAGTGTTTTGAATCATCATTTTGAGAATCATCTCCTTGCCAAACAGTAGGGAGAACCTTTGACTTAAATAACAATAATTAAACCTTTAACCAGTTAGGAGGATGACATTCTTCAATGTTTAACATTGCCCTGCCCTTTAGAAAAAGAAACTTGAGAAACGTTTTTGCATGTTGAAGTTCAAATGTCGTGTTACTTCGGGTGCATGGCCCGCGTGCTTGCCTGAAACCATCTGTGGGGTCAGTTCCTTCACATGGCTGCTCGCAGGCTTTTGGGGTACAGCTCATGTGGTAGCTGCAGGCCCTCCACACAAATCTGGATTTGGCTTTGAAGGACACAGTGAAAGTTGTGCTTGCATTTTATGTACATGCTTCTGTGGATTGCAGGGCAGCAGATGCTTATGGCAAGTGTCTGACTTTGGTTTGGTGGTTCATTTCTGTTTTGCAGTACTGACGTGGAGAGGTTGCTCGTAGCTGATCACAGACCCTGTGAACTGGTGCAAACTCAGCTGGTTGTCCTAAATTAGGGTCATGCATTTATCCCTTGCATCATACATTTGTCCCTCAGTTCACTTGGTGTACAGTGGCCTTTTGGCATGTTGTTACGGTTTGCATTAATCTTGTGAGCTTGGCTTAGTGCATGCATAAAGCCTCATTAATGGGGAAAATGCCTGCATTTGTACAATATGGTGCGGAATGTTCATTTTTTATTGATGTATGTGATATAGTGACAGAAAGTAAGCTGCCAGTCCAGCAGGCCTGGTTACCTGTGGATTTTTTCTTTGCCTCTGTAACACGCCTAAGCAGCAAAGCCTCTTGCAAAAGATTTGAGCAGGTTTTTTCATACTTTGTTTGAATTCTGACTTTTTTGCCACCCAGAAGGCGCAGCTGAGACCATGGTTGCCTCTGCAGCCTCGTTTGCTCTGGCTGTAGAAGGGATGGCTGGGTTTGCCAGGCCCCAGCCACTAAACTCAGCCATGGGCTGGGAAGTTTTGTGTGAGTGTTTAAGCAAGAGCTTAAAACACAGTGTAAGGACTAGAGGAGAGCACAAGTACAAGGGACCACCAGCAATATATAGGGTGGCAGATCCTTACATAGAGTTTGAGAGAGATTGCACTGAGCAAGTCAGTAAGGAGTTCTGCATTTGTTTGTTCAGTTAAAAATGAGGAATAAAATAATAGTAATACTGGTAATCACAGAAAGGCCATTGTGTTTCAGTGTAGATCATGGCTCTGCTAATGCATGAGTTGTTGCTGCTGCCTCTACTTGCTTACAGGTAAAAACTGTGCATGGCTGTTAGCCATTTTTAGTGTTGATGGTGTCAGACCACTTGTCATGTGAGTTTAAATAGTAGTAGCTCTGTGCCCTAGTTTCATCTGGAATAGAGGTAATTTTCTTCTTAGTAGCTGGTACAGTGCTGTGTTTTGGGTTTAGTATGAGAATAGTGTTGATAACTCACTGATGTTTTAATTGTTGCTGAGCAGGGTGTGCTCTAAATCAAGGACTTCTCAGTGTTCCATGCTCTGCCAGTGAGCAGGTGCATAAGAAGCTGGCAGGAAGCACAATGAGGACAGCTGACCTAAACTGGCCAAAGGGGTATTCCTTACTGCAGAACGTCATGGTCAGTGTATAAACTGAGGGAACTTGGCTGGGAGGCTCCAATTGCTGTTCAGGGTTGAGCTGGGCATCAGTCAGTGAGTGGGGAGCAATTGTATTGTGCATCACTTGTGTTTCTTGGGTTTTATTCCTCCTTCTGTCTTTTTGTTATTTGCCTTTTCATTATTATTATTGTTGTTATTGTGATTGTTAACTTCAGTTCATTTATTAAACTATTCTTATCTTAACCCACAGGCTTTATCTTTTTCCAATTCTCTCCCCTATTCCACCAGGTCTGCAGAGGGGTGAGCAAGCAGCTGTGAGGTGTTAGTTGCCAGCTGGAGTCAAATCATGACACACTGTTGTCCTCTGGTTTTGCAGCCATCATTAGGTTCCCAAGTAATTCTCCAGAGGCCATACCCGATCCTCCACTTTTATGTGACAGGTTCCCGGAACCTCGAACTTCTCTTCCCTTTTCTTAGCCCTTTCAAAGCCATCATCATCTCCCTTTGAAGCACACGAAAGCAGGCTGCAAGTCTGGTCATGCCTTGCAGAATAAAAATAATATCCTTTGGTACTTCTTTGTATTGATTTCTTGTTCTATCACCACTGCTAAGTGGTTGCATTATGGTGCAGGAAGGGACTGCTAATGTTGTTTTCAAATGTTTTTCTCTCTTTTTTTAAAGTCTGTCTTAATTAGCTCATACTTTCTAAATTCAGTGCTGGGCCTGTTTAGATCAGAGACTCAGATCTAAACTCTAGTTGAACAATTGCAGGGCTATGATGAATTTCTAGTTGTGTGGACTGGATGCTTCTTGGTTTCACAAAACACGTCAGGCTCAAACGATGCATCAGCTCAGGTATCAGTTGCATATAGCATAGTGCAGTTTTCTAAGCATTTGTGGGATTGACTTTGTGTCTTAAAATATGCATTTAGGAAGCTGTTAAAGTACAGTTTTGCATCCTGAAGGATGAGAAATGGAGATAATTCTGTGAGAACACAGTAGTGTTGCCAAGTTTTAACTGCGCTTTACAGTGTATGAAAAACCATCCTCTTGGATGTGTTGTATTTACATCCTTTAGTGTTGTGTTGCCTTCAAAGGAGAGATGCATGGCCTTGGGAGGAGGTGACCATCTTTGAACCTGCAGTGGCTGTGAGTGGCCAACTGCATGTGTGAAGCAGCCTAGCAAGGAAGTTATGTAGTTTTCCACCCCTCTCCTTACTTCATTTTTTGTTGCTGCACCTTTTCACACTTTGATACTTCTGTCTGTATCTATTTTTCAGTCTTTGTTTTTTAAAACCTTACTCACCCAACACCCTGAAAGGTTGTTTTGCAGAACAGGAGCAAGGCTGGGTTTTGCACCAAACTGATGGAGAAGCTCTAATCTGCCATTGGTGGTTCTGACACATCCTCCCTTACAGCATCATCGCTCTTCTAAGATCCTTACCAAATTCCCACCTAAGCTGTCAGTCATTAGCATGATGAGAGTAGAATATTAACAAAGTCTGATTTTTTGATGGTTTTTTTTGTTTTTCCCCTAGCCTTATTCCTCCACTACATACCAGTTCCAGTGTGGGGATATGAACTTGAGCATTTAACTCCCTGGTCAAGAATAACAGGTCTGTTCAATTGAAGAGTCCTTTTGCTGCTGTTTGGTTTAGAGATGACACATCTATGTGGAGGGCTTGTATTACACAGAGATAAAAGCATTGTGGAAAAATAACCTGCAACTACAGGAATGGTGTTTTGATACTTGAAAAATTGGTTAATGAAAGAGTTTTTTGCACAAAAGCACATTTTGCTTTTAGCATACAGTAAAAATAGAGATGTGTTGGTGGTGAGATTCCAGAGGGAAAGACTTTCAGAGAGCTGCTGACATGAATAAGCAATTTAATTGGCTGAAGCATTATTCTGTATCCTATACAGTCTGTAGAAAACATGTATGAAATAGGTACACTCAGAATGTACAGGGTTTACCTGCTGAGCAACTTTTAATATGTTGACATTTTTATAATTAATGTGCAGAGTCTTAATATAGAGGCTGAAGAGCGTGTCTTTTGCCCGGAGTTTAAAGAGTTGCTTTACAAATGTTGCTGATGAAACACCACTTAACTCTGTCCTTTCACTCCTGGTAGAATATGAGCACTTATAAAATACATTGTAAGTTAGGTTTTCACTTTGCTGCAGTCAGCATTGTTTCCTATGTGTAAATCACTAATTGCATAGCAATATGTTTTTCTCGCATAACAAATTTAATAATAAGCTTTGGGCATCAAGTAAAAAAATACTTGGTATTATCAGAAAATCAAACTTTCCATTGAAATCTAGTCTTGGACTACTGTGTTGAAGATGTGTCTCAAATCACTAGTAAGGTTGTTCTTTGTTGTTTCTTACAGTGTAACATAAAAGGCTGAGAATTAAAGGAGATTCTTTCCCTCTATCCTCATGGCCCTCAGCTGCAGCTGGCCAGGGTGTAGCAAGAGGTTTTGGTCATATTCACTGTCTATCTTTTTATTTCAATCTTTTCCTGTGTATTTATTTTCATTAGCTCTGTTTCTTTTGGAATACTTTTCCTGTGTTTAGATTGAATAAAACATTCAAGTTGTCTTTTCTTGAAAGAAATGTCTTGTTGGTTCTTCGTGTGTTTGGTGTCTTGATAGTTAACGTTTTCCCTCTTCCCCTATCTGACCTGCCTTGAGACCATCCTTAGTCCTGCAGTTATCAAGACAGAAACAGGGTAATGCATCCTGAAATCTGCTTCTTTCATACTTTGAACATGTCAAGGTTGGGGTTTTTTGTTGTCGTTTGCTTTTTGCAGTGCAATAATCTGTCAGTTCATGCTGCTGCAATTATATTTAAGAAATCTTGTAAGTTAGCTCTGCATGACATATCCTGTATGGCCTTTTGTTACTTCATGCTTTCTTTTTTCTGCAATTTTTCTACTTTTCACTAGAACCATTCTTATATGTAAAATGATGATTGTGCAATGCATTTTATTTTGGCGTCCTCTTAATAGTATTTTAGAATTCTGCATTAGACATACTACATCTTCCATTTTGTCCATCTGTTTCATTTATCTTTCTTGTTGCTATGGTTCCTTGCTGGGTGCAGTGTGGTGGCTTTCTCAGCTTCAGCCACGTTAGACCTCTTTGTCACCCACATGTCCACGTTGTGCTGCTGCTTCTCCTGCAGTAAATCAGCAGTGGGATGGACCCTGCTGAAAGCTGATCTTGCTTGGTTGGCTTCTTTGGGGCTACCTCAGTTCTTCCAGGTTCCTTCCACCCAGGCAGGGTGGAGAGCAGGGAAGGAATGAAAGCAGCCTTGCAGCAGTGTCCAAACTCTGTTGTCTGTTCCTTGTTACGGCACACACCCTGGGTATGGCTACATACATGGTTATATGTTTATGGTTATATAGTGGGCCGGGCTGAATGGAGAAGGTAGAGCCTGAGGGTTGCTGGTAGGCATGAGCTGGCACCACAGCTGCATGGATGGAGATGCTTATCTTTAGGAATGAGTAAGTTGCTGAAGATGTTGTTTAAGAGACTTTGGACACGCAGTGAGGCAGAGGAGGCACGTCTGGTGCCCCCTTTTCCAGGGGACTGCTGCCCTGCAGAGAGTGGGGTGGCTGCAGGGTTGGTAAGCAAACCTGTTGCCTGCTGTTTGGGTGGATATTGCTTTGTCCCTGTATTTAAAGCAGATATATTACACCAAGTTACAGTACTAACCCTGCCGTTGCTCCAGTGCTTGTGAAAGTATGAAGCAAATGTAGCAAAACCTTCTGCATCTTGGTGCTGGAGCTGGGGCTTCAGTTTAGCTGTGTTCTTCCTTGGAACAGATTTTAATGGCAGCAGGGTTTTCACTGCACCAAGAATTTGATACCTCTTATTGAAAGAAAAGTGTGGCTGAACTTTGGAGGAAAGAGACTTATTTTTCTGGAATTCACTGCCTGACTTTTGCAAGGAACTGAAGCTTTTATATTATGAGTTTGCAGAAAAGAGCTTGGAAGTTGCCAGATATGTGCAGTTTTTTCCTCCAGTAGTCTATTTAAAGTTCATAGAAAGAGTCAGTGATAAGATCACACACAGCTGTACCATTACAGAATTCCCTTTTAATTGGTTGGCTGGTCTTTCTACCCTTAAAACAAATAATAAAATAAAAGAAACCACAGTACTTACCTCCTGGAGCAGGGTCTTTTGATGAAGTAACACTTTGGAAAGTGCTGCCAAAATCAAACAAAGGAAGTGTGCAGGTACAAATTTTTCTTTTGTAACTACTCCAGGAGTCAATCATCTTCCAGGGCCCTTTGTTACAGCAATGATTTGGTACCACAAAACTTCCTGATTCTCAGGAGAAGTTGGTTTGACATGGGTCTGGTGCAGGCAAGGATGTTCAGCTACTCAGGATTCACCAGGCTTTTCAGCCCTGAGTTCTGTAACAGAAATGCCATCAGCTGGCTGCATGGTTTTGACAATAATAACAATTTGCAGATGTGTGAAATGTTGTACAAGAAGGGAAAGGTGTGGGAGAATGATCTGACAAATGCATGTATAAGAAGTCTCCTGTCTCCTCCTTTTCTGTCCCTGTGCCAGGACATGTCTTCACTTTCAGTACTCCTTGTGAATCCTGGGCAGGAACAAGGTCAAAAACTTGCTTTATATAGTGTGAGCACCTTTATCCTTTAGAAAAGCAGTTAGGTCTTAAAGGTAGTTGATTTTCGGAATAATGAGCCTAATTATTTTTGCACTGTTTTGAAGGCAGGGGGTCTAACAGGGCACATAGTGGTTAGGATTCTGTCCTGAGCAGCACAATGCCATGGCATAACACTTGTACCTAAAGTAATTTTTTTTCTTCTTTTAATTCTAAGAATGGTGGGAAAAGGAAAAATTTTTTGTACCTTCTATTTAAAGCTAGCTGTCATTCATACTTGCCTGACCTCTGTTAGGACTGTTTACTTATGTATGATGGTACAGTCTGGCATGATGTTTAGTATCTTAAAATGAAGGCACCAAGTATTGGTACAGCTACAGCCACACAGGGTCTCACAGGAGTACAGCACAAACATAGAAAAGTTTTAAGATTGACTTCTCATAGCATGGCTGACTGTATGATGAAATGGCTGCAAGGCAAGCACTGGGTGCATTTACAGTGCCAGTATGCATCCTTTCTTCCTTTAGGTAAAAGCAGAGAAATTCACTTGTATTGAAGAATGTAACTAATTCAGTGTATTGCATGTAATTTTATGTGCTAGGGCTTATCAGAGAATTTCACTTCTTCCACAGCACTCCAGGTACTACCCCACAAGCATTGGAAATAGAGTAAGCACACAAATAAATACTTAACATACTGTAACTTGCCTAAGGGTGACTTGTTTGTGTGTTTTTTCAGTGTGATCTGGTTTCTAAAACACAAATGGTCCTCTGAAAGGTGTCAGTTACCTACCTGAACACAGGGGTTGTAGTTTCACATCTTAGCAGGGCATCTTAATTCAGGTTTTATGTGCACTCTTATCCCTGTACAAGTCAGATTTGCATGGTATAGCATTACCTTTGTGACTGTCACGCTCAGCTTTCATGGTCTTCTAATTCCTCCACTTTTTATTGGATTGCTGTATCTACTCAGCATGTGAACCTGAGATAACCTTTATATAGCTAAACCTTGTTTACAGGATAGCTGCACATAGCCATTTTTTTTCTGCAGTGTGTCACATGTCCAGGAGAATTTTAAGTACTTTTATAGATTAGTTGGCAAACTTTCATGTGTCAAGCTGCTAAATGCAAAGAAAGTAACCAAGAATTATATATCTCCATACTTAGAGTTTTATTCTTGAGATGTCCCTGGGTTCAGAGCTTGATGCCAGCAGGATTTTGGTAGAAGGAAGGGGCAGGTGGGCAACAAATGTTCTTGGTGCTCGGATTTGGTGCTGCAGCTGCAGGGTGTTGGAGGAAATGAGGAGGGACAGTCCCACTTGTCACTCTTTCTTTTTCTACTTCTTGCTTTTTAAATTTTATTATGCAATTATGAGACATGGGCGTTTAAAGAAAAGGTAAGTTGAAGCTTACTGTCTTGAAGGTACACAGTGCTCTTGAATGTAATGGTCATGCAAGGCTGGACTTCTCCATCCTTGGTCCTGCTGGCTGTAGTCTCACTGGCTCTGTTGTTAGAAAATGCAGGGTTTTGACCAAGAAGGCTCATTAAAATAGGCTCTGGGGACTGTGACTTTATTTTTCTCCTGTGGAAGCATAAAGTTGGTTTGAGTGAAGTACACAGAGATTACAGGAATCCCACTATTAAAGGAGAGAAAAAATATTCAGACTTTTTTGCAGGTGGCTTTTGAATAAAAGAAATGAGACCAGAAATGAAAGGTAAAGTGTTTATGGCCCTCTGGACTTAGCTTTTTTCCCTTCATCTTCTCGACCCCCTTTAGCTTCCCGGGCCTCCTGAGGCTAATTTTCCATTGTGAGCTGCAGCCACAGAATAAGCTGAGGTGAAATGGACCCACAAGGATCATCAAGTCCAGTTCCTGGCCCTGCGCAGCACCATCCCAAAGAGTCACACCATGTGCCTGAGAGCATTGTCTAAACACTTCCTGAGCACTGTCNTCCCTTATCTTCCCCATTGCAATACCAGCACAGCTTTTGTAAAAAGATGGGGCTTCAGATTCAAAGAGTAGCTGTTAATAAACACTGCCGTAGTGCTTGGGGAGGAGGGCTTTGGAGCAATGCTATCTAGCAAATGCTGTGCTTTGGCTTTCCTTACAAAAAGTCAACTTGTTGCTCTGGTGCCATGTACATACTCTCCCTGTTTCTGTCTAACCTAGTTTGCTACAGATACTCTCTTCTGTTTCAGTTTAAAAAAAAAATTCAAAAAAGGCAGTTCTTAAACCGCTTAAACCCTAACCAGAAGATCTCTGCAGTGTCATTGCCATATATTACAAATACAGCCGTTGAAATAAACCTGTGTGCTTTGCCTCATCTTCCTCCACATTTTATTTTTGTAAATACTCCTGCAGTTTTGACTGTATTGCTCGCACAGCACCAGGCAGTGGTGAGGAGGTTTCCAGTATCGCAGTGCTGATGCATGGGCCCAGTGTTCAGGCTCAGGATATACCCCTTTGAACACTTTATTCCAGGAAAGTGCATGCTCTTGTGAAAACCATGGTGCTGACTGATGCCAGATCTGCTGCTGCCAAGGGGGGCTCTGCAGAATGAAATGTCCTTCTTTGTAGATGGATGCTGAATGCATCCTCCTGGCAGGGTCAGGCAGTCGTGAACCATTTTCCTCTGATTCTTAGTACTTCCATGAGTGTGTTCGTGTGCTTGTTTCCAACTTGCTCCTCCTGCTTGGCCATCACCCTTGGTGTTTTCCCTCTGCCTGAAGTCATCCCATGCCATATCAAGAGCTGTTGAGTGCAAGGGGATGAATTTTGTGTGAAGGTCCTAATCCTAGGCCAGTCAGATCCTAATTTGAGCTAGTTTAGATCTGCTGAAGGTGTGAATAAAATTGCAAGGACATGTTATTTCTCTTAACTTGCCTATCTGAAGATCATTAGATTCTGGTTTAATGAGTTATTGTGTACTGAGTGCAATTTGTTATTTTGTTTTGCAGTGTCCTTTCTTGTATTTATTTCTGCTCTGTAAAATATTTTGATTACCACATCTCTGTTTATGTAATAAGGTAACCATTACTGAAGGATTTGGGGGAATGGAATGACAGGAGTAGTAATGTTATGAAATTACCCCCCTATATATACCCCTGGCCGAAATCTTCCTTTACCCCATGCATATTCAAATGGTTTGAAATCCCACTGAGGTTTAACTGTTTGCAACTAGCTTCTCTCCTTTGTCCCACATTTGTTACACTTCCCTGAATTTTACACAAATGATTTATTTCTAAACCTCCTTATGCTGGTGCTGCTGGTGAGCGTGAAAGCTCAGCACTGTGGGTTCTGATGTGTCAGCAGCAGGCTGGAGGGTTTGCTGCTGATGCAAGGGGGCCAAAAATCTGCATCACTTTGCTAAAGATAGAGATGCAAAATAAAGTTTAAAAATAGCTTCTTGTATTTTAACAAAACTCAAGTGCAAAATCTGCAGCACTTGTGCTTCACCTGGTTTCCCATAAAATAAATGCACCTACACTTTCAGATCAATACGGACTACAGTTTATTCTGAAGTCCTTTTTATTGCTAACATTAAGCATGCTTGGGACCTAGGAGGGTATTCAGAAAGGGAAGAAAAGGGTAATCTGGAGTTGGCAGGAAGCTGAAAAGCAAAGGGAACACATTCAAGGGGCTGTTACAGCTTTGGGAATAGAAAGGAGAAACTGGGCAGCTTTGGCAAATGGACAGAAAACAGTTGACAGCTTTGATTATCAGTGCTGTCTTCCAGTTCTCCAGCAGCTGAGTGTTTTCAATTCCAGTACATCTACAAAAGCAAACAGCAGTGTGATCATTGGGTTTTTGGAGAAGGGATAGTTTGTACTTTTGGAGGAGGAAAAAGAGGAGTCACCTCTGCAGTGGCAGGAACTGGGAAACATTACTTTAAAGAGAAAGCACAAATCAAGATTTCCAAAAGCAAGTGGCTAAAATTAGGCTTCGAAGTCCTAATTTAAGAACTGAGAAAGTGGCTGTTTTCCAAAAAGGCTGAGCAGCCAGGCCTGACAGGACATTTCTCTCAGAAGCCAGAACAATTATTTAGATGCCTATTTTGGGGATTTTTTTGGAACTCAAGTTTAGGCACTTAGCTGTTAAAACTGGGATCTGTTTCAGGGAGTTCTTGAGCAGCAGGGTGAGAGCTGGAGGATCCTTCTGAAAGGGAGCAGGCTCCCAGTGCTTTGAGCTTAAAATGATTTTTGCTGCTGTTTGATTTACTTGAAAAGGGTGCCATGGGACAGAAAGCAAACCTTTATATTTTTGTTCATCATCTTTACACCTGGAAAGTTACTCCAAGAAGAAACTCAAGAAACACCATCAAAATGTGATCAAGAATTCTTAAATTACTTCATAGCATAAACCCTCCAGAATGTGTTTTCTGTGGAAAGCGTAGGAGAGAATTTCCTTTGAAGGGCAGGAGCTGGTTGAAATCCTCCAGTATGTAGTAGCCCTTTCCTCAGAAAGTAGTTATGTGCATTAGAAGAGCAGGTTGTCAGTGCTGGTAGCCTGTATGAAATGCTTTCTATAAATGAATTTAAAAAATATATACTAGAAGAAAAGCATGTTTCTGTGTAGGCTTTGAACTGTATTTTTGATTGCTACACCAAGAAGCACTGGGGTCATCCATGCCTGGACTGAGCAGTAGGGCCGAGCTTCACATCTTCTGCCCAGATATTTGGGTGGCTGCTGGAACATAGTGTTTGTCTCAGCTCATAGTGCCAGAAATGAACCAAGGATGCCAAATGGTCTGTGGATGTCCAGAAAAACCTCTCTGTCAAAATCCAAAGGATTATTGGAAAAAGTAGTATTTTAATGATGTTGCTTGACCTTGTTGGGGCAAGGTGCAAGTTTACCCATTGTTAAGTTTGTGTTGCAGAATTAAAGTCCAGTAATCTTGTTTGTTTAAAGCATCAGATAGGATTTTTTTCTGGATTAGATATTTGGACTTGAAGGAGTGAAATGTCTTCCAGGTTGTAAGCCTGAGTGCTTCCAGACTCTGATCTAACTTGCCCTGGTCAAGGGCCTTACTGCACTGGTAAAATTTGGTGGCAGAGAGGATGATTTTTTTTCCATTGCAGAAAGGCAGGTTAGGAAAAAATAACTGGTCTGTATAGAGGTACATGTTTTAAAAAGCATTGTCTGGCCTAATTGGGTCTTTTTTTTTTGTGACAGTAGGTACTGAATAAGGCTACAGATGTCGTTGGTCACTTCCTACAAGGCCTTTGACACAGTCTCCCACAACATCCTTCTCTCTAAATTGGAGACATATGGATTTGCTGGGTGGATTGTTCACTGGAAAAGGAATTGGTTGGATGATCACATCCAGAGGGTAGTGGTCAGCAACTCAGAGTCCTCATGGACAAAGTGGTGTCCCATGGGGGTCCATACTGGGACCAGTACTGTTTAGTGTCTCCATCAGTGACATGGACATGGGGATCGAGTGCACCCTCAGCAAGTTTGCCAACAACACCGAGCTGAGTGGTGTGGTTGACATGCCTGGGGTGCCATCCAAAGGGACCTGGACAGACTCAAGAAATGGGCCTTGGGAGCCTCATGAGGTTCAACAAGGCCAAGTATGTGGTCCTGTACCTGGGCTGGGGAAGTCCACAGTGTCAGTATGGTTGGGGGGATGAAGGGATTGAGAGCAGCCCTGCTGGGAAGGACTTGGGGATGCTGGTAGAGGAGTGCTGGCAATACGTGCTTGCAGCCCAGAAAGCCAGTTGTGTCCTGGGCTGCATCAAAAGCAGCATGGCCAGCAGGATGAGGGAGGGGATTCTGGTGAGACCCCACCTGCAGTGCTGCATCCAGCTCTGGGGTCCTCAGCACAGGAAAGACATGGACATATTAAAGTGAATCCAGAGGAGGTCAAAGGGCTGGAGCACCTCTCCCTAGAGAGACAGGCTGAGAGAGCGGGGGCTGCTCAGCCTGGAGAAGGGGAGGCTCCAGGGAGATCTTCTTGTGGCCTTCCAGTACCTAAAAGGGGCCTACAAGAAAAATGGGTACAAACTTTTTAATAGGGACTGCAGTGTTGCGACAGGGGGTAATGATTTTGAACTAGAAGAAGGCAGATTTAGACTACATGTAAGGAAGAAGTTTTTTCAGTAAGAGCATTGAAACACTGGAACAGCTTGATCATAGAGGTGGTAGTTGCCCCATCCATGAAAACTTTCAGGGTTGGATAAGGCTCTGAGCAGCCTGAGTGGAAGATGGTGGGGGAGTTGGACTAGGTAATCTCCAAAGGTCTCTTCCAAACCAAACCATTCCATGATTCTGTGAACAGTGTGCCTTGCTGTGGGATGACTTGTAGGTAAAGGAGCATTGCTGCTGGTCTGCTCATGTATGTGGTCAGCTGCAGAATTTGCTTACTTTCAGTATTGGGAAATATGCCGATCACAGTGTTTCAAATGGTCACTGGTTTAATTTTTCTGGGAGTCGATGTTTCTCTGAATTGGGAAACTATTCTAATTTAAAAAGAACCCTTGTAGTTGCTGCTGTTGAAGCAGTGTTTAATGTTGTGTGGCTGTTGGCAGGAGACTTGATGCATTTTCACATGACCCCCTCTGGAACAAAAGCAGATTGTTTCCTTCTGTTTTTCTGTTACACAAATGAGTTCCTTTTGAAACAATTTCTTTTTCTGCAAATTCTGGAAATTGACACCAGGAGTAGTTTTTCCTTTGCTGTGTCTTTTACAATCTGCTGTCTGATAATGCTGGCACGAAAAGCTGCTTTGGGGTACCAGCCCAAAAAGGCTGAGACCTCTGCAGAAAGCCTCCTCCTCTTGGGGAATGAGTTTCTCTTCCAGTTTTATCGAGGGGTTCAACATGGACTTTCATTTCTTGTTGTCTTTGCTATAGCTAGGCAGAGTTTGTTTCTGGTTTCTTAGTTGTTTCATTTACAAATATGCATTTTTAGTGTCTAGCAAATGTAGCAATGTATGTAGCAAGTCAGTTCTGGATTGAGCTTTTTTGTAAATTTTTGTATAAAAAACCTTTGGTTTTGTACCAGCCTCTCCCATCTGAAGCCTTTGCGTGTGAAAAGGGTAGTTGAAGTCAGATGCAGGTTATTGGCTGATGCAGTGCTGCATAACTAGACCAATCAGTACTGGATCAAAAGAGCAACAAATTGATTAAGTGGGGATCTCAAACAACAAAATGAATCCTCCACCAGGGAGTGGGTTTCGTGGCAATATTTAATAGCTGACAAATAAAAAAAGAAGATGGGTGACGAAAAGAAGGATGCTTTCTTTAGATACCTTTTTTCCTCCTTGTAATTATATACTCATTTCTCACAGCCTTCCTGTTGTTCACACTTCTGGTGACACAAGTTATATTTCATTATTCCTGGGACACCAGTGTGCCAGTGCTGTGGCCATTCACACACGCACTCTCACCACACCGTAGCTGGTGAGGTTACATAATCCCAAAAATGCACTTTCTTCTGAAGTGTTTCCTTACTTGGGCTGTGCTTCTTAAGTCAGAAAATAAAACCAGTATGAATCAGGGCTGCATACTTTTTAACACTTCTGGTTATTCTGATCAAGCCCTTTTCTTTGTGCCTGGTGACCAGATTCCAGTGATGTTTCCATGGCTTTCTGTGCACCAAAGCAGTATAAGTCTCTTCTGTGTGTCCCTGAGAGGCCCACAGGGAGCAGTGGGTGGTGGTGCAGGCACAAGTCCCTGGGGAGCCTATTGCCCTCCTGCCTGGGGCCCTGCGGTGCAAGGGATGTGGGCTTGTATAGGAGACCACAGAATGGAAATGCATGACCTGAGCCCCTTGTATTTGCTTGGTCCCATGGGAAGTCGGAGCCCCTGTGGGCCTTCCAGCACTGGCTCCCAGACCCACTTTGGACTGGGGGGAAAGCATCGTTTGCATCCTGCTTGGATTTTCTTGTTGGACCTGGAAGAAATGGATGTTTCAGTCCCTGCTGACTAAAACCAGAGGATATATGATTAATTTAACTTGTGTAAGTCGAAAATGCCCTGGAGAAGATGGGGTTTTCACAGGTGGAAGAGAGAGGATTCTTTAGGTAGAACTGCAAAAAAAAATAGATACTAATTTTTTTTTTTTCTTAGCAACTACATATAAGCTTGTGTAATTGTTTTGGTTGGTGCTGTGGGTATGCTGACAGCTTGTGTTGCTTATGTTATTTCCCCATAACTAAAAATTGTTGTTAATATTAGTACTTTGGGAAAGGAGAAACACCAAGAAGTGAAAACCATTCTGTTAAAAGTGGATAAAATTTTATTAGTGAAAGTTCAGCACAATTCTGGATAGAAAAGAGGAAATTGGAAGGGTTGGGGGTTTCTTCTTAATCAAGAAGAGAATTACTTCCTCGTCTCTTGAGAACAGCTTCGTGCACAGTTGTCCCTGCTTGTGGACAGTGTTGCTGCTTCTTTCCTGCTTTAACTGTAGTGAGGTACCTCAGTGTGAGTGCCTCAGTGTGCAGACCAGGTGCTACCAATAACTAGTGGCCACGTGAGGAGCTGACAGATGACATTTGAGTCACTCTACTGATGTTGGATGAATTTTATCTGGTAATGTCTTAGCAGTAAACAGTTTCTGGAACTGGAGATGCTCATGCCATGAGATGCTGTGTTTTCTCCCTGGCCTCTGCAGCCCTCTCTGTCACTCGGTGATTGTTGATCTCTTGGTTTTATGGGCTGTTAATCACAGCTGTAATCAGTCACCTATCTGCAGGTGATGGCAGAGCCAGTTTTTACTTTTTTTCTCCTTCCCTCTTCCTCCCTAGCTAGCCTGGCTAGTTATTTGAAACTCTTTGTTAAAATAGCTTCATAATATTTATCTGAAAATTTCAGTGTTGCTGGCTTTCTCAAAGTCCAGTCCTCCTCCTCACTGAGGGATCCTTCAAGATGCCATATTTTATTTGCATGTACAAACCACAGAATTAGAAAGAACTTCAGGTTAATCTGAACTCATTATTTTAAGCTTCTGTGCATCTATAACTATGATTAAATACTTCAGTGGGAAATGTAGCTCATACACCAATGACTCTCTGAGACTAGAATAAGCTTTATGTACTGAGAAAGCCCAGCTTTATCTGCTGAAAAAGCCCATTATGTTTGCTAGAATTTTTGCATACTAGTATTTTCTTTGTTAACCCTAGCAGAATGTGTTCAGATGATTAAACTATTTCCCTGAGCAGAAGAACTAACTGTCTCCTTTTCTTTCCATTTCAGTAGGTTGTAGAATGGAACTTGTGGATAAAACAATCAATAGTTACTTTGATGTTTGGCTTGGACCCAGAGGTAAGATTTCTCAAAAGTTAACACATAAATAAAACTGATCTTACTAGAACATAAGAAACATTTTTCCTCTAACTTGACATTGACAGGTGACTACTTTGTTTAGGCTCTTCAAAGCATCAAAATGTATGGCAGTATAATAAATAGGAGTCTATTCAATGCTTCTGATCTTTTGACCTGAAGAGGTCATTCTTCTTACTGTCAGTTAAGCTCATGTTGTTTATCTTAGTGAGTGACTTACCTCAGATCTTCGCTGCTTTTTTTTTTAATTTAGTAATAGCTTTTATTCCAAAATAGCCACTTTAAATTGCATTTAATTAAATGAAAATACTCTTGCCTTCATAATTAGAGCTCCTATGGAATTTTTCACTAAAAATATGTGTAGTTTTCTGGAAACTCTGCTTCTTCGAAACCATTCTTTTTTAAAGAAGCAATAGTTTTGATGGGTTTTGCCCTGGGAAAAACTCTGCAGGTGGAGAACTGCAATCCTGGTCAGTGTGAGGAAGGGAGAGGCTGTGGGACCAGGACAAGCGGTGGCCTCATGCTGAGGGCTTGGGTAGGCTGGTCCAGTTCCACGTGGTTCTGGCCAGGGGAATTAAATGACTGCATCCTGCACAGTGTGTGCAGAGCACTGCTGCTCAGTGGCGTGTGCTTTCTTCCTCTGACTGCTGCAGTAATGCCTTTTCTCTGTCCCAGTGAAGATCCAGTGATGGTGCCCCTTCTTCACAGGACAAAGTCCGCTGGAGGTGGAACGAGCCTCTCATTCTTCTAAGTGTGTTTTCTGTTTGCTTTTATTAGTATCTCAGTGCCCTCGTTGCCCCTCTCTTCATACTTAGCCTGTGTAAATTAGCCTGGATGTTCTGATATAACGTATTGTGTGTGCTGGCATATGGTCTCTGTTTGCTGTGTGTGAAAAATAATGAACCATAAAGGTGGCAAATCCAAACAATTCCCTGGCTTGCCTACCTACTTTCCAACCTACAATTTTAAGGCCTCGTTTCTTACATTCAGGATCCATGAATGACTCCTCTAAAATTAAGTCAAGGCTGTGAATGACAGCAGTACTTGAATTGTTCATTTGTAGTTTGGTTAACTTGGTTTCAGTACTTTGGGCTGACTTTCGTGAGAGGAGTGAGATACTGTGCTGTTGCTGGGTATGGACAACACAGTTGTGGTTCAAAAGGATCACACAATTGTTCCAAGTGTTCCCCTGAAATTCTCTGGTTCAGGGTGGTTTATGTGCTTTTCCCAAGAAGTTGATGTGTTGCCAGCTGACCTGGTTACCTGGGCTGGACTGACTGCTCTGTGTTCCATTGCTCATACAAGGACTCCAAAATTTAATTCTTTCTAATAGCACATACAAAATTCTAATTGTATTAGTATTGACAGGAAAATAATTATCAGGATCATCCACCAGTAACTACAGAGGTATCTGCTTCACTCCTAGGTTTGCTGACTCTAGGAAATAAAGTGTCTACCATCAGGAAGGGTTGGTTTGAGAAAATAAAGGGGAGAGATTTGTTGAAGCATTTCTTTATAATTTAAGCTTATCTGTGGTATTCAAGTGAATGACAGTTCTGAATGGTAATGAGTATTTAAAAATAATAGCGGTAATAAGAATATTTTTGCCTTAGGAAAAGAATTATTTCTGCTTTCTTTAACAAATACATAAATAAAATATTGTTGTTTGCAATTAGCACTATGGCCCTTAATAAAAGGGCTTGCTGCACTTCCTTTGTCTTTCTTTGGTATTCCAGCACTGGAAGCATTTTGGGTACAGCTATTTTTAGATGTGTTGAATTCTTCTCCTTACAAAATCTTAGTGTTTGTATGTTTTTGTTTGTTTGTTTCAGACCCCAGAGTAAAAGGATGGCTTCTTCTGGAGAACTATACACCTACCTTTATCTTCTCAGCCTTGTACTTACTAATCGTATGGCTAGGACCAAAGTACATGCGGAATAAGCAGCCGTTCTCATGCAGGGGTATTCTAGTGATCTACAACCTTGGACTTACACTGCTTTCTCTGTATATGTTTTATGAGGTAAGAGAAAAAGGGTTGGTCAGGCTTATTTTGCAGTGTCTGTTTTAATTACACTGGCTTGTGTTGAAAATAATCTCTGAGCACAGTGCTCCTGAATTGGGGAAGCAGTCTGCAACCGTTTTCAATGTCATTTCTCTGGGGAGAAAACCCTGATTGTAATGTTACCTCTAAGGATTGGGTGAAACAAACCTTGCTTTAAACATCCTTGCTGACCTTGGCTAGCAATGTTTCAAATGCACTTTTCTCAGTCAGTGCAAGTGTAGGTCTGATCTTTCAGCATGAACTTGGCTACTCCTTCAGTAACTTCTCCTTGCTCAGTGGGATTGTGGTGGTGCACTGTACAAAGTACTTTGTAGCAAAACTGTGGCTTTATCTGGAGGGCAAAACATGTTTTGTTCACTTGTCTTTAATCGTGCACACACTCCTTGCATCTATTTCTGTAAGCTTGCAATAGGTTCTTTTGCATCCTTTTAGTTTTGCTGGGAAAAAAAGCCATTGCTGAAACAATGCCATTGTGATTCATCTCTTTCTTTGAACTTAAAATTTAAGCATACAAATATATTTCAAACTGTATTGAACTTTCTGTGGACTTATTTCCTTTCATAAAAACCCAAAGATTTAGGCAGTGTAAAGTTTTCCACTTCCCAGAGAGCTCTTCAGCTGCTTTTACTCAGAACTGTGTATTTTTGTTCAAGTGAAAATGAAGAACTATGGTAGGTTAAATAACGATGTGGTCAGAAAATTACTGGTTTGCTTTAATGTACAGAATATTCTGGCATGCTTTTAACCAAAGTATTTCTCCTTTCTGTAAGGAGATATTTCATTTTCAACATCCTCTTTTCAATTCTTTCAATACAGTCTTTTCAAATACAACCTAGGGCTAAAACTACCAACCTCTTTTTTTTTTTTTTGCATGTCCTTAGAAGTGTATACACGCTGGAATTCTTTAGTTTGTAGTTAATTCTGTAGTGTTTACAAGGTGAGTGTTTAGAGATGAAGTGATTTAAATTCAATGTTATTTCTCTTGTGTAGTGAATTGTCTACTCAAAAATTACTGAATTGGGTTATTAAGGACTTTGATACTTAGTTGTTCAGTTGGGAGCAGTTTTGGATTCAGTAGGTACTTGGAACTACTTGTGTTCTTGATGTGCTTACGTTTCTAATCTCCTTGTCAGGGTGTTACAAGCCAGAAAAAATGTGTATTGATCAGTTTAAGTGTTGATGTTGACTTCAGTGTACCTCTGCATTATTTTTTGCAGATATTATTTACAGTTATACAGTGATCTATTGTTTTAACATCCAGTTATGTTATTGAGAGTTTACAAGTGCAGACTTTCCTTCAGTTGTACCAAGTGTGGATAAAACTCTCAGCATAGCCAATCTTTCTTCCTTGAATACGTGGAATAATACTCATAGTTTCTAAATTACTGTAACATTTTGCTGTATTACAAAACCTGCTGGTAAATTTAAACAAGAGAAAATACCTGAACTGTTGATCCTATGAATGCCTTTTTCTCACTAACAATAAACTGGGTACCAAGAGAGGACTGTTCATTATATACTGAAGAAATCCTCATACTTGTAACCAGATAAATAGCTTTTATATTGTGAAGCAATAACACAACTAAAATACAGTGAATATTAAGACCACTCCTTCCTATATAATGAAATGCTTTGTGTTAAAGTGAGTGTTGCTCCTAATCTAATATCATCCATATGGAAGTGTTCATTAGTATTGTGAATATACCTTGTCCTTGTAAATGGGCATACACAAAGCTAGAGCATTATGAAGGTTATTAAAGGTGTGATAGTTGCAATGAAATGTGGTTGGCAGCACTTAAAAGCTGGATGTGAGGGCCAGTGATGCTCTGCAACAAGGGACCGATCCCATAGAAATGCTGCAAAGCAGAGAGCCATGCTGACATACCACCATACTGCTTGATGTTTGCAGAGAGAGAGCCAAGGGCATAGGGAAAAAATGGGTTCTTGCACCTCCAGGTACGTTCTCTATCTGAAGTACCTGCACAATTACTTCTGTTGGTGCACAGCATGTGATAACCTTGCTCGTGTCTCATCAGCCTTGGAAATTTTCCTTTGAAGGATTAGCCATACATCAATAGCACTTTCTAGTACACTTACTTGCTTTAAGATAAAATGATGAAGAACAGCATTAAAAAAACTTGTGTAACTCCCTGTTCTCTTCCTTGTTGTCATTCTGGGTTTCAGTTGGATTAAAATTTTTCAGTACTACCGTGAGGAAAATCATAAAATGTCACCATTTATGAACTTGTTTAGTAGCGTGTCTGAAAAGAAGTTGCTTTAATAGCTTTCGGGTGTACAATACACCTGAAACACTACTTTGAAGTTTTTCCTGAGTTATAGCTATGGTGATTCAGGTCATGATTCATAGCATCACAGCTCAGTTTGCATATTATGTGACCAAAACAAGTTCAAGTGAGGCATCCTCCCAACTGGGATGAAAAGGATGACCTACTTGGTTTTATGACCTTTATGTCTGAATAGTTGCAAGCAATAACATGGGGGAATTTGGCATCGTAGGATTTGTGTAACTCTAGGTGTTGTGTACTTTGGTCTAAAATCACTAGAAATCTTAGACCTCTTGTATGGAATTCCTAATAGTTTCTGTCTGTGCTTGCTATACCTTTTTTATTTGGATATTTAATGACTTGGCTGGGTTTTGGTACTCACAGAGAAGCAGACTGCACTTGTCCCAGACAGTATAAAAGGCAAGGCAGATCTAGGGGAGCTGGAGAGGTTTCTCCAGGTTAATTTGTCACATACCTTCAGGAGGACGGGATGTTCTTTAGGGGCAAACAATGTTTTATTCTGTAAAAATCTACAGTGCTTGGACTTCAGGGAGAAATAACACTCCTGTGTCTTGGGCAGGGGCAGCAAGGGGTGGCTTCCTGCATGGTGGAGAAGGTGCATAGCAGGGCTGGCAGAGGGATTATAGGATACGGGCTGATCACCTGCTGGCTGGCACAGCCGTGTCTGAAGGAGCTGCGGGAGCAGCTGGAACAGCAGAGGCAGCACTGCTTCCACCTGTGTTGCTGCTCTGCACTGGGATCACAAGTGATGAGTAGGGCCCATGCCTCTCTGCTTGAGTCTCAGCTGGGTAGTTTAGCAAAGAAGAGAGAGTGCCAAGTACCCAGTTACACAGCACACAGACCTATGATATTTTGGGGGTGTTTGTTAGCAAAAGTAGCCAAGTGATCTGGACCACCTGGGCTTACATTAGAGAAAACTGGTCAGTGATGAAGGCTCACTTTCTTCAGTGTTTTTTTTACTGTCTTTTTTCTTCATCTGAAAAATTAATTCCCTTCTGAATCTGCCTGAGAAAAGTCTTAGATTTTCCTGATGAGGGAGGTGTTGTATATGCTGTAGGAAAAGTTTTAGGAAGTAGGGGACTCTGTGCAGAGGTGCTGTGTCACATCAGCCATGGGTGGCAGCTAGGCTGCTCTTTCCTCTCCCTTTTCTTTCTCCACCACCCTGAAGCCCTTATCTCTGCCCTGGGGTGACTGCATTCATGTAAAGATAAAGTTCTGTATCTCTGCAGGCGTTTGCTTTCTTTGATCAGACATGAACTTATGTTTCTCTTCACTCTTAATCTAGCTCTGTTTTGAACCTTGTAAACCCATCACGCCTTGACAGCGTGATGCAGTGCTAGGTCCCTTATCTGCCCCTCTCCAGTGTGTCTCAGACTTCAGTTTTATCATGAAAAACAACAAAATCCTCCCCAGTAACACTTCTCCTTGAGCCCAGTCAGACTGGTGTTAGTGTCCTGGCTTATTTTAGTAGCAGAGTTGATAAAAAAGCATGTGCCACAGCATTTTAAAGAATTCAGCAACAGAATTACAAAATGAAAGCAATATGAAAAAAGAAAACTTCATTGCAGGGGAAGAAAGTGTGGGTTGTTTCAGCACAAATGCAACCTTGAGCTGCAGGTTTTTCCCCTGAGCTGAGGGACTTAACATTGTTTGAGTACCATTTTAATTGGCTTATGAAGAAACTGTCTTTTTGTGCTGTTGAGAAACCATGTGAAGTGGTTTGCTCAAGTGAAAATGGTTATAATTGGCCTTTTCTGGACGTGTTAATTTCTCGAGAGAAGATTTGCCTGTGGTTGTTCATCAGCAGTGCCATCAGCAGGCCTGAATTCCTGCCAGCCTGAAGATGAGACAGCGGGCAAGGAAGTGTTGTCTCAAGGCTGTGCTGGCTGAGGAGCCTCCACTCTGTTTCTGGGCAGGTTTCAGATGTACTGTACAGTGGTGTAAGGAGGGCTTGGAAACGCTGGCCATCCAGGGAGCAGACTGCAACAGGTGTGAGCAAGGACGTAAATGCACTGCTGGCAATTTCTGAGCCCTCCTTACTGCTTTTGTGGTGGCAGGGAAGCAGCTTCCTGGGACTGTACACCCATGCACAATGGAGCCATTTGGGAGCCATTCATGGTCATGTTACAGAGTGAGCTATTGGTTTTGTTTTCTGAAGCCTTCCAGCATGTGATGAAAGCATTGTAGGTGCGAAAAATAGTGCTGCCAGGCAAAGGAGCAGCTGGCTAAATGGGGAAAAAGATTATTTACATGTTGCATGTTGCACCAAGTAAGGTTTGTGGGCAGTTGCTGCAGTTTGTGGGCAGCTGTAGCAGCTTTTTACCAGTTAGCTCCTTCTGGAAAGTGGAGAATTAAATTATTTTTGTAGCTATACTAACTATTTATATGATAAAGTATGCTAACATTTCCTACAAATTTTGCTTTGCTTATATCATTTGCGGCTGTGAGAGTATTACAGTTCCTAGCATACAATAATATGTTCTTTTGTAAACAAGGGAATACTCAAGTTGAGGTGAAGCCACTGCTCATAGGCACACTGATGCCATGGTCCTTTAGAGAGGTGGGATCCATGTTGACACCTTTGGCTGCATTATGCTTTAGGTGGTAAACCTGTACCACTTGCAGGGAAAACTCTGTGTGTTCACTATGCTAGTCTTTACTGGGGAGTTTATTGAGTGCAGCATTAATGATGGGTGCTGTTTGGATTAATTACAATATAAACAATGTGATTATGCTTCTATTCTTAACACTTCCTTGAACTATGAGAACTTTATGAAAGCATCTGTAAGCTCTTAACGTGGTCACAGCACAATGTGGTCTTCTGTCTGAGGGACTGGCAGGCACTTGCAAGGCCACACAGTCTCCCTCAGAGGCCTGAAAGTGGCTTGGTGCAGTGCCCCTTGCTCTGGGGCATAGCTGGCCCTGTAGCAAGGTTCCACTTTTAAACTGGTGTCCTCTGCACAGTGCTGCAGCTGGGACAGGAGTCCTTCCATGGCTGCCTTGCCTTTGTTGCTTGGGTAGGGAAAGTGCCTGAGTCTGCTGCTGATGTGCACGGCTGCCCTGCCCTTGCTGTGGCAGGGTGCTATTGATTTGTCTCTAATACGAGATACTTCAGGTCTGTATATTATGATATAACTAGATTAACATTTTTCCCCCTAAATTGCAGCAATGATTCTATCTTAGAAGGTCAAAAATAATGACCTAGGCTGACTGAGTATTTTAAAAGCTAATTTAGGGGGAAAATGAGGCATGAAAGAAATAACATTGGGGAAAGGTAGATCATTTAAGTGATAATCTTTATTGAACCTTTTAAAATTAGCTTCCTGTTCACAGTTCTGAGCAGCATTTAGTCATACCAGTTATTGTAGTCCTTTAATCAAATGATAGTTTAAAATGACTTATAGTACAAGGAGTTTCCATGTGGCTTTGCAAAGCAGATTTTTATTCTGCAAATAGATAAGGCAAAAATCGTATAACTTGCTTCTGCCTTTCAGATGTTTTTCGAGATACCTAACAATTCTATTTTTTTTTCACTTGGGATTCACCTAAAATTTTTACTCCTCTCCTCATGCTATTCCCAAGAGGAAAAACATCTTTTTAGACAATGTCCAATGATCCCTTCTGTTGAGGTATTAAAGGGGATCTTGTACATGTCCTTGCACGTGCTCCCTCCTCCCATTCCACCCTCAACCTGTCCTACCATCTCCAACCTGTGAAAGGGTGAGGTGTGAACATCCAGCATGGATCTTGTTTCTCTAGAGATTTCAGCCAGCCCCTCCACAGTGGGCACCCTGTCATCTTTCATGACTAATCATTGGACATTACTCTTAATAGTGATTTCATTATGTTTGAGGTGTTACTTGTTATGCCAGGAAGTCAGGCAGGCAATGGCATATCCTGCAGAGGAAGTCACTTATATTGGGAAGGATGTAACATGCTTGGGATGAGTGAATTGCTTAAAGAGATCTTGAAGAATGGCAATGCAGTGAAACATCTGTTGTGAGCTGTTAAGTGTAGCAAAGCTGAAAATACACTCTGTCACATGGTTGAAAAAATTGTAGTCACATCTCTTGAGTATAAAATTTCTTAAAGATGTAACAATTTCCAAAAGTAATCAGAAGAAAAATGTATTTACTGAACTTTGGATATTTACTTTCTCCAACAATGAGATCATCAGCAAAGAAGGAGATTCCTTGAGAATCTGTCTGGAATATGACTCTGAAAATACACTATGTGGGATAAGTGGGGATAAAATGGTACCTCCTATTTTTATTCTGGTGTACCCCAGTTGGGAGAACTTATTAATTCACCCTTCACTATGATTTGATCACTGCTTGGAACTTGAATTCAACGTAATGCCACCCTCAGGTGCTCAGGAATCTCTTGACACCACATGTCTGGGCAGAGCCACTGTGGAGGTGCCATGGAGTTCAGCCTTCTCCCCAGATAACACTTCCTTTTTTTTATTTGCTCAGCTGGTGACGGGAGTATTGGAAGGAGGATACAATTTCTTCTGTCAGGATACCCACAGTGGAGGAGAGGCTGATATGAAGGTACCGTAATCAAGACTTAGAGCTGGTAATGTTTCAAATTGTCCACTTACGTGGAGAGCAGAACAGTATTGATTATGCACATTTTGCTTAAACTATAAGCTTTTTTCCTCCTTTTGTGATACAATGGACAATGCACTGTCAGACATAATAGTTAATCTATGATATATTCATGGTTGGTATTTTTGTGAGTAATTATGTGCAAATTTTCAAGTGTTCTCAGATCAAAAAGTGAGGACCTGGTCTTCAGACTGTGTCCAACCACTCTGTGTCGTGACTACCCTTCTCTTTCTGAGATGTGATGATTTCTTCTGGTCTCACTTCTGATATCTTGTTTACAGAGAGCACTGCAGCACCAGCTCTGGTTAAGTATTTTCTTGTTTCTCCCTGGACAACCCAGGTGCACAGCAGTAGCCTCATAAAACAGTCTTTGTCATCCTGTTTTCAGCTGTAGCTATAGGTTAGTACCTCGATCTCCTATGGAGAAACCTGAGGCAGAAGTATCACAGAAGATCCCAGTAGTGTCGTCAATCCAAGTAGTGCAGCACAGAATCTGGATTTTAAATACTTAGGTAGCATAAGAGTTGAAAGCCCCCTCAATGTGCAATGCTTCTAAAACTTGCTTCCTTCTTTCCAGATCATACGTGTCCTCTGGTGGTACTATTTCTCCAAACTCATTGAGTTCATGGATACCTTCTTTTTCATTTTGAGGAAAAATAATCATCAGATCACTGTTCTGCATGTCTACCACCATGCAACAATGCTGAACATCTGGTGGTTTGTTATGAACTGGGTGCCTTGTGGTCACTGTAAGTACTGGTTTATGGTGGGGGAACATCTGTAACAGGGGCTTTGTTTTGGTGGTCTTTTGCTCAAACCAAACATCTTTGATACCTTCAGCTGCAGGGTTTGTTCTGTACCATATTAAGCTGCTTTGCTGAATTCTAACTGTTGTAGATGGTTGCAGGAATTAAGGTGCCAGCACAGCCTCTGGGGAAGAAATGTCTATGTAGTTTGAAGAATTTGTGTGGCAGTGTGACATTTATCAGGTGCAGTGGCCCAGGTCAGGTACCCATCAACCTTGCTTTCTCTGTTTCTGCTGTAGTTACAGACCTTATGAATACTCTCTTCCAAGTCAAGCCAGAAGCTTGTTTCAGCTGTAAGACAGCTAAGAGTGACTCTTGTCCTTGTATCTGTAAAGTTCACTTGAGATACGACTTCCTTAATTTAATCTCATTATACCACTAGCCATAACAAATTATTTCAATTAAAATCTTGTCCCCTGAGCACTAATGAACATGAACAAATGAATCTGAAGTGGAAGATTTCCATGTCTCTCTTGTCTAAATACTGCTAACCTTTGGCAATCTGGCTTTGATTCTTTACTTTCATTGCATTTAGCTGGCATCTAGTTTCCTAACTGCATTAGCATGGCTTAGTTGTGGTTCAGATGTGCAGCTTATAGATACTGGCTTTGTTGGACACTCTATTTAAGAGAAACCTTTTCAAACCAAATGGATATGACCTACTGGCAGTGCAGACCAAGAGGCTGCATTCCTCAGGAGTCTGCTCTCTGAGCCAAACAACATAGAAACTCGTATTTGTTTTGTGTTGTCAGCACAACAGTGAGTAATATTGAACTTATAAAAAGTCTGCATCTGGAAACACATTCTCCTCCAAGGAAGTCAATCCCTGTTCATACAGCAGTCAAAACTGCATATACTTAGAATCTATCTTGTGCTCCTGTGGTCTTGAAAACACTTCTGTGCTATTTCTTGTCATGTGTTTTTCTTCTTCTAAGCTTTATGTTCTGTTGTGTCATCACAGTTCTATGCAGTTTGGTGTTAAGCTAAAAGTTTCTTTAACAACTAAAGGAGCTGTGAACAAGGACAAATAAGTAGCTAACATGCAGTTTCTGAAGGTATCTGAAGCTTTTGGTTATAAATGACAAAATTGGCTCCTACCTGGAAGGAAGTGAAATCAACCTAAAAGTAGATGGGTGAAGCTATTGATTGTTTGGTATATGAGCATTCCTCTTTTCAATCAGCTTCGTCAGTTCACTTCAGAAACTACAATGTAGATGTGATAAAGAGTAACTAGAGGAAACAGAACCAGAAAGCTGGTGTAAAGCATGAAGCTGCAAAGCAGCTCAGCTACTTCATTGGGTGAGCAGAATGAAAAACAGGGTTAAAAAAAAACCCTCTTGCTTTTCTTCTAAGAGAAATCTTATTTTAAATAGAAACATTTTGAACTTGTTATTTTTGTAGCTTCCATGAAACAGCATGTTCCTTCCTTGTAATGCAGCGTACTTTCTTTTTCCCTTACCCTTTTTTTAGCTTACTTTGGTGCCACACTGAACAGCTTTATCCATGTCCTCATGTACTCCTACTACGGATTGTCCGCTGTTCCAGCAATGCGTCCTTATCTGTGGTGGAAGAAGTACATCACTCAGGGGCAGCTGGTGAGTGATCTGCTCTTCAGTGCTTCAGCAGGCTCTTGTATTTGTGAGGAGGTCCTCTTGTCTTCGCCGAGTCAGGAAATTTTGGCAGGGGATAGAAGAAGGGAGAATGAGAGCTGGTACCTTCTACATCTTGTAGTACCTACATCACCTTAGAAATCCAGCCTCTGCCTGTCCATTTGTTTTCAGGACAGCAGGCAGCTGGGGACTGTTGGGGTCCATGAATCAGTCTGTGGGATCTTTCTCTACCTCACCATATTGTGTGGCTAGATCTGTTTGGGAGTTGCAGTGCTGGGATTTCTGGGACTCAGTAGCCAGGGAGGAGGCTTTTCTTCCGAGCCCTCTTGAGCTAGCCTGCTCTTCCCTGTGCTTGCTTGGTCAGGCTGGGACAGACCAGAAACCGAGTGCAACACCGTCCACAGCTAACAAGGGCCATTCTAGTCCTTTGGGACAATGCCTTTTCTGTCCTACTTTTGCATGCAGTTGCAGATGGTTTATTAAAAACTATTCAATATTTCTGCTCTCTTTCTGCCCTTTAAATGGGCAGATTTTTTCTCTTGTAATTCTATGTTGGACTCCTTGTATCCACTTGCATTGTTTCTAGTGTGCACGGTGATGGAGCCTGACTACTGTGTGCTAGAGGTGGTAAGAGCAGTGAAATTAAGTAATACAGCACATGCTGTTGTGATACTGCACAAGAACCAGGTTTCAGTGCGTACAACATGTCAGAACAGCACAAGGAAATGTGCATGAGTGTTCTGTCTTCCCCATTTTGTAGGGGGGGAAACTGAAACCTAGACATAAATTATTTTTTTATCTTCTTCCCCTCCCCCCCAGTAACCTCTCAGAGCTGTGAATAGTTTTAATAACATTTGCTGGTGATGATTAATAACATTTACTGCCAGCAAATCACAGTGTTGATTCTCAACATGTTTTTTTAGCACTTTCCTTTCTGAAGGAGGGCTAGGTATTGTAGCTGTGGGCTCGTTATTTTCATGGAAGGCATGGGGGGGTTGCTTTGGTTTGAGGTTTGTTTTTGTTTTTCCTTCCAGATTTAGGCTCTGTTCTTCATCCTGGTTGTTCAAGTGCTACAGAGTGCAGTGTCTCGGTGCTTCAGTTGTTCCCCTGGCTATTGTCATAGCTGTTTTCACTTCCTTGCCTGCTCTGCATGCATAGCTGTTAGGGCAGCAAAATAGCTGAGCAGAACAAACAGTCTTTCCCTTTTAAAATAAACATTCCCTAATCTGGTAGCCTTCATGTGAGGATGAATTTTGCCTAAGGCCCTCTGCAACACATAAGCCCAAACTCTGTTTTCCCAAAAGAGATAATTAAAGATAATTGGACCCTGATGCTCCTCCCTGACTCCCCAGCTTCCCTGTAGCCTTTACCCCAAAAATTCTTCCACTGGAGCCATATGTCAGACAGTTCCTGTCTGTGGGAAAGGATTGCAGGGGTCTCCGTGTAGACCAAGTGACCCCAGATCTTCTGCTGCTGAAGCAGTGAGATGCAGATCTACTCCATTAGCATGGTAGAGTCAAGTCCCAAGGAACTCTCACTAGGAAGAAGGTGGTCTTTCTTCCTTGGGACATTTGTATATCGATTCTGCATGGGTTACTCTAATATTCTAAAATGGAAAAATACAAATAAACACGCCTAACAGGATACCACAGTCTGAATGTCTGCTAAGTCAAGTTTATGGAGAAAATACTTGTCAAACACACAATATTTTATTTTTTTTTACTTGTTTTGGAAATAACTGTTGAGATTTTGGTCACTAATGGCTCTTTTCCTCCTTCCATTAATGTGCTTCATTTCTCTTATTTTTTTGTTTTCTCTCCCCAGATTCAGTTTGTCTTGACAATCTTCCAGACCAGCTGTGGTGTTGTTTGGCCATGTGCATTTCCTCAGGGATGGCTGTATTTTCAGATTTCTTATATGATTTCTTTGATTATCCTCTTCACAAATTTCTATATTCAGGTAAAAGTAACAGTCATCAACTCTTTCTAGCATTCTGCTGGCTGTATCTCACTGGAAACCTGTTACAGAAAGATATGCTTGAAATGTCCTTTTGCTATCCTTCAGTAACATGCATGTGCTCCTGAAGTACTGCATTTGTTGATCTACCCTCTACTTTCAAATCTTCTGATGTTTTGTACCCACAATTCAGAATGCTTAGTAATTTTAGTAAGCCAGACTGATTTAAAAAAAAAAAGGCTTACTATTGCAATTTTAACTGCAGGTAAGGGAGAGGAAGAGCTTTATATAAGAAACAGATTTCAAGTCTGAAATAAACTAGCAGCATGTGAACCTGTGAAGCACCCAAAGGAGTTGTTTATTTCTGCTTTTACAAGGGGAAATGCTTGTTTTATATCCAGGGAAACTTCCTAATCTCACGACATGAAGAAATTTGGATTTGGTTCACTTTTACAGGCATTTGTTTTTATTTTCATATGGAAAATTAGTGGGTTTAGTTGTGTTTCTACAAAGCTGATTTCATGTTTGAACAGATCCAGACTTGGTATGTGTTGTTCTGAGCAGTTCATAACTGGGCTCGGTACAAAGATGTACTACTGTGTACAGAAAATCAAACCAACACAGTCTGCTGCCCCCAAACAAGTAAACTCTGTTGTATGTTTCAAATGTCATTTGAGAGATTTGGGCATTTTGGTTCTGGTGAGAATGATTCATGGGGGGAGAAACAGCAGGCTTCCCTGGCTGTTCTTCTGGTACTTCTTAAAATCAGTCCCATGATTTCTATCACTTGCTGCATATGAACATAGTTAAACATTATAGTATATTCCAGATATTTCTTGATTTTTTTTTGTCAGTTTTGCTCATATTTTAACTTTTAACTATTTAAATTCCTTTCACACTGAAATTTGGGGAAACGTGCTTTTGTCAGGCGGACGAGCCCCTTTGAAAAAAATTAATGAATATTTTTTCACTGTGTGTAATTTTTTTAAGCAGTCTTCCTGATCCTGTTAGTTTTTGATTCTCATGTTAGCCAATGGAAATTCCCTTCACATTTCTATCTCTGAACTTCCCTCACTGTTACTGTCTGCCTACCTCTTGTTCTGGTTCTATTCAAGGTACGGTCACTTGCAGTGCCTCAAACCTCCTTCCTCACATGTCGTTTTGAGTATGTTCTTATGCCATAGTCTGCTCATAAAATCGCTTACCTTGTTTCTAATTTACTATTAACATAACACTACCATCATACTGCCAAGCCTTTTTCTTTTCAAGTGAACTCCTCTTGCTGTGATGAATGAAAGGCGTAGTATAGTCTCATACACAAAAAGTGGTAGAGCTTGTTAGACTCTAACCACCGGCACAAGGCCTTTAAAAATGATGAATGCAAGTTTACTTCTGTGTTTCTAGAGTTACTGTGAGGAAGTGGTTATTTATATCTAATTAAGCAAAACCACGTGTCTTTCCTTGTATTCTAGACTTACAACAAGAAGGCATCCTCGAGGAGGAAAGAGTATCAGAACGGCTCCACGGCCATTGCGAACGGGTACACAAACAGCTTTTCTTCCCTTGAGAACAATGTGAAACAAAGGAAACAAAGGAAGGATTGAAGACCAAACTGAAAAACCATTTTGATAACCCCAACAACAAAATCATCTGATTGTAAGCACAATGAGAGTTGTGCACTAATATTCTAATGGCTACTGTAACTATTCCTGCCTAGAATAGTGTGATTTATGTAGGACTTAACCAGTGCAAACACCCTAGAAACTGTATACAGAACATAAAAGTAGGTTAAAGTTTAAAAATAATTCTGGGCTGTCACTGACCCTGCTATAGACTGTGGAAGGGAGTATTATCATATTATCCGACACTGCTGTTGCCTTACTAGTCAATATGATAGGTGCTGAATTATGATTCACAATTTGAAAACACTGTAATCTAAACCTCCATTTTTTAAACTATAGATCATGCATGTGATTGTAGAGGTAATTTGTATGATGCTGGTTTCAGTAGATAAACACACATGCCTTAAATTAAAAAGCAGGGCCCAAAGCTTATTACTGGTTTAAAAATTAGGGTATGTTTCAACTTTTCAGTTGATTGACTTTTTATTAAAAAGTCATTTAGAAGAATCCATTGATCATTTTACTGTTCTGTATGTGATACACGATGCTACGTATCTCTTACTCAATACAGTGAAATTGGAAATGGCGCATTTAGTTTTGTATATTTGGCTTTAATTGACTCAACAGTCACAAAACAGATGGAAAAGTTATTTTACCTTTTTAATAGATCTTATTTTTTTATTTGAAGTACGTCACTAACGTAAAAGTAATTGGCGCTTACACAGTCGAGTAAGATTTAAATATTGTCTCTAAAGTTTAGAGCATATACAGGGTGGACCCATCTATTCTTTTTACTTTATTTTCTTTTTTTTTCTTTCTTACTTCTGAGAATTCTTAAATGCTAAATGAAGAGTGGTTTCTAATATGAAAGTGGCAGTTTCAAGTGTTATTACTATAGCCATATCCACATTTTAGGAGCTACTCTTTTAAGTGTGTGACATATCCAAAAGAGTATTTAAAAGTGGAGCCAGAAAGATGCTTTTCTGATGGAATTGTCTGTATTTAAGTTGGTATCTGAACTGTTCTTCATGTAGCATACATTCACTTTCAAAATGTGCCTAACACAAAGATGGTTTGTTTTTTTTTTCCCAAACAAGCAAGTTTAAACAGTTTAAGTCATAGCTAATGTTTTTTAAATGTTACTGAAATGTGCTGGAAATGTCTGTTTCTGTAATGTGAGTTGTGTATATCACTGGTAATGTTTTGGCTTGTTATCTAAGGATTTGGTTTAAGTGCTGGTTAAAGTTACTCCTTCTTGTAAAATCCTGTCTTGCACATATGAGGAGTCAGTTGCAAAGCCAGTATCTGTTGCTGGTATTCTGGTATCTGCCACAGTGGAGTCCAATAAGCTCTGAAAAATGGAATTGTGCAAGACATTCTGCTGGTCATTGCTCAAGTTTAACTATTTGTTTTTTTGATATTTATATAAATGCCAGTTTTAACACGTTTAATTGTTTTTAAGTCTTTTTTAAAATTTTTGCACATCTCTTAAGGAATTAATAAGTTCTCTTACTAGCCTTGTGGGTTTTCATTCCTTGTTTTGAAGGAGACAGTGTCTGTTATGTTTACATTATCAAAGCGTGTGCGTGTGTCTTCATTTCTAGGTACTGGTTTGCAGAGTCTTTACATAGCTCAGTACAGCAGCTATAATGTTCAAAATAGGCTGTCTAAATGTGCTAGAAATAAACCCTTGGCTCATCTGAATATACTTCATTGTTAATGTTTGACATGGTTTAATCATTAAAACACTTTTGATGATCTCTGCCTGAATTCTGTGGGTTTGTACAGATGTAATGCATTGCCCCATCCTGTGTCAGGCCAAGGAGGAGCAACCATGGTGGAAGAACAGCTGCAGATATTCAGAGACATTTAGCGTACCAGAGATTTGGCAAAAAATTCTTCACAGAAACCTTAGGTTGTTACTAAACACTGTTCCCTTGTCTGGCTGGAGAAATACTGGTCCATGTGATGGATTTAACTCCTGCTGGCATTACTAGCTCGCTGAATGCAGAGCAGCCCCAATAGCTCGAGATGATGAGTGCCAGGAGCAAAGCTTAACATGACTGAGAGGGACTTTCTGGCTTAGCTGTCCTGTCTGTAAAATGGGGATAATACCTCTCTCCAGAGCTGGGAGCACTTTTGCAATTTCCTTATAGTTCCCCTTGCCCTTAGGTGATTGTTTTGGAACCCTTTCTGATTTGAGTGTTTAATTGGTACATTGCAACAACCCCAGAGAGGCTGGCGATGGACTTGGTAAAACAGAGCTATTTACGTAGCAGTCTGTCTTCTCACTTGCAGGCTCTTAACACAAAAAACCTCGACCAGGGAAATGGGTTTACACTTCGTGTGAAAGGCTCAGAGGTTTCACGCTATGTTGGTCTCCTCTGGGAGGGTGCTCTGAATGCCTGAGGTGGTTGCTAAGACAATTTCCTCTCCTTCACATGCCTATTCAACTATGAAATTGAGTGTGTTTGTAAGCAAGGCTCAGTAAGGTGCAGTTCTTCGGATGTTAAGCCCAATCTACAGGAAGTACCTAGAAGGCAGAAGCCACAGCACCAACCTGACTTCCCTGTGTGAGCCAGCAGAGATGGGGCTGCTGCACTGCAAACCTCACCTTCAAGGTTAATGGCATGTGGTGACAAAACCCAGTGACTTGGTCCGAAAGTGGCAGGAGATGTGACCTTGGGAACATCAGTAGTGTCCACACCTGCATGGCAAAAACTGGCTCCTGGGTTCTCTTCTACAGTCTCAGCAGCAACTGAAAAGTGTCTGAGAGCTGGATGGGTTAGATCAGACATCATCTTGCCATAACTGATGGACCAAGGCACGAGCCTTGGGTCTGCCCACCTGGCTCAGCTTCCAGCACGTCACCTGACCTGGGGGCAAGTAACAGCCTTTGGATTGCCTCAATTCCCTGATCACATGTAGTTTTCCTGATAGCTGTGATGGGTGCTTGGGACTATGAGAGAGTCCTCAGAAAGGACTTTTTGTGTTGTAAAGGCAGGAGAAGTGAAAAAAGACGAACTGCTGCCAACAGGATGGGGAGGTTTCATGTAAAAGTGGCTGAGGAGAATGAGACAGTTCAGTACCTATTTGCAGAGAGAATGACCAAGCTACAAACAGTTAGGTTAAGATCTTGTGCAGTTCATGAGCTGACCAAATCCCTCCCTGCACTCAGGCTCTACAGCCCAAGTGATGGAGAGAAATGTTAAGCTGTTCTTCAGCTGTGGATGGGATATGTAAACTCAAATGCCAGAAAGCAGCTTTTTTAGGGTGGTCCTGGTGCAAAGACCCTGAGTGCTGGGTCCTGGATGTGCAAGCCACCCCTGGGACTGGGATCACTCGGGAACTGGGATTCCTGAGTTGGCAGGGAGAGGAAAAGCAGAGAACAATTCTGGAAATCTTTGTGGTTGATTGTGTATTTTACTTGATGCAAGAGAGATCCTAGGTAAGTGGTGGAGCTTATGATAGGACTTACATCCCCAAAACTGGGGTAACAAAAGCCCCAAACCTCATATAGAGTAGTTCAGGGGGTTGCCTCTGCCTTTGATATTTGGTAGCTGTCTTGAGTTTAAGTTGATAAAATGCATGTTTCTTGTTTGAGACTGGAATGTATGTTGTTAAAACATATGCATTATTCAAAAAAAGAGATGTTAAAGTAAGATGGATGCTGAAGAGAAGTATAAATAAAATTGGAGGCCAAATTACTTGAACTGTGTGGGTTCTGCGGGGAATCCCTTTGAGGCAATGCAGGGAATGATGAAATACAGATAGAGATCTGTTAGAGAAATGCTGCTCCAAGGTGTATTGGTACAGAGGATTAACTTACATTGTCACTGTCATCCTCTTGCCAAGAATTACTGCACCAACAAAAGTGATTAGTTGTAATCACCAGGATGTTTCACAAACTGATTTATAAAGCAAACTTTGATTCAATTTTCAACTTTTAATCCATTTACTTTAAATAGATGGACACACAAAACAAGGTCCATATGTTTCTCAATTTCAGTAGAGCATATTCGGTATGAGCAGGGGAAGCTGGAGTCCCCAGGGCCTCCCATGACATGACAGTAGCAGAGGCATTAGTTTTTAAGTCAAAGGTATTAAAATAATCTTCAACAGAAAGGAGGAAAAAGAGCAACAAAGGTCCAGTTTAAAAAAAAAGAAGTGTATTATGTTTAAGTGTATTGTGTTTAAATCAGTCAAACTGGGATGGGGAAAAGGAGGAAAGGGAGTTATGTGTCTTGTATTTCAATGATATACGACAAAGATACTATATTTTCTGTAGGAGTAATGTAAAAAGTCTGGTAGATGGTAGACTTCATAGGCTGATTTCAGTATGATGACAGGTTTCAGAGTACATGGGAAGAATGACTAAGAGGAAGTAAAAAGAAAATGGGAGAAAATGTAACACAGCTTTTCTGGAAGTAATTACATCTGATCGACCCATGCTGGTTTTTAATAAAAAAATACTGTGTAGAGAAAGGAAATACATCTTCCATCCCTCTGGAATAGGTAGTATTTTTAATCATGGAAATTATTATGTAAACTAGAGGGTGTGACCAGCAACAGGATCCATGGATAAGCAAGGTCACACTGATGAGCAGATGGTTTGTGTCAATGCTTTCAGCTGGAACAGAGCCCGTTAATAATGTTTTAGGAGAGACCCTGGTGTAAAAAACAGGACCATTTGCAGCAATGTTTGGAGATGACAACATTAGAAAGTACTGTCAGTGCCAGGGAAGATTACATCTCCTACAGCAACTACCTTGATGGCTGGAGTAAGAAATGGGATTACTGTAAATCCCCCTTAGGCACCAGTAACAGAATTTCAGCTGTTTCCATGGGAGTTCTAGCTGGACATGACTGAAGAGGAGAGAAGGAAAGATAAGTTGTGAATCATCTCTTCAACAACTTAGAGCTGCTACTATGAAAAAATTGGGGGGAAAAAGCTTTTTTCTAATTGGTCCATTTTTAGTAGGAAGAATGTGCTGGTGTGGGAGGATGAGGCTCTGATGGGACTTCCTTTTGATGAATACAGCAGCTCTCAAGAAAACTGACTTTAAAAGATCTGCTGGACAGAAGAGTTACTGGGATGGTCAGAGAAACGGAGCAGTCCTGCAAAACAGATGTATAACAAGACCAGTGTTGAGAAGGAATGTAACCACAGCCAAACAGACATCACAACAGTAGATTCAAATTTTCACGAAGGAAAGGGAGCTATTTTAAGTGTGTGACGCAAATCAAATGGGTACAAGCTACCCAAGAGTCTGCCTAGACTGGAAATAGGGAGAGTGCCTTTGTTGGTGGAATCTGGCTCTGGAGCATTTTTCCCTTTAGAGTAGTGTGAAGGTCTGGGGGATTGCTTGAAGATGGGGCACTGGCCACTTCAAAGCTGGAAAGAGCAGGGCATGGGACTCTCTGGCATGCTGCTCTGCATTCTGGCAAAAAGCAGCCGTTGGTGCTCTGTGAAAGTGTATCTAAGAACGGGCAAAACACTGCCCAGCAGAGACAGGAGTGATGACAAAAGTGTGAGAAACAGCCCTGCAGACACCAGGGTGGGAGAGGAAGGAGAGGGAGGAGGTGATGCTGGAGCAGATTCCCCTTCAGCCTGTGGAGAAGCCCATGGCAAAGCAGATCTCCATCCACACTGCAGCCCATGGGGGACCATGTGGTGGAGCAGGTGAACATGCCCTGAAGGAACTGCAGCCTGTGGAGAGCCCATGCTGCAAGTTTATCCTGAGGGACTTCAACCCATGGGAGCGACCCACGCTGGAACATGAGTAGGAAGGAGGAGAGAGGAGCTGCTATGGACTGAGCACAACCACCCCCATGCCACTTGGAGCATGGAGGAGGTAGAGGGGGTGGGAATGAAGGAGTGAAACAGCCTTGGAAGAAGGGGGTAAGGAGTAGGTGTTTTCATTTTTCCTTTGTGTCTCACCATTCAACTCTATTTTAATTGGAAATAAAGTATTTTTCCCAGAATCCATTTTGGCCATGATGATTATTGCTGAGTGACCTTCCTGTCTTTATCTCAAAGCTCAAGCTTTTCATCTTATTTCCATCCCCAATCCTGTTGAGGAGGGGGACAGAGCAGCTGGGTGGTGTCTGGCAGGTGGCCAAGGTCACCCCACGCCACATGGGCGCTTTGTCCTCTTACAAATGAGCAGGTCAGGCAGAAGGCAGCTTCCTTGATCATAGGGAAGATCTGCCAAAGGCCACAAGGTACCAGGCACCAGAAAGCCTGAAGGCTGTTGTGGTACAGCTGGAAGTCTTGTAGGCTGGGAAAACATTGCTTTGCTTTTGTTTGTTGGTTCATTTTGTTTTTTAATTTGTATTGTTTTTTCCAGATCTAATACATGTTAAAGCAACACCTTTTCCAGGAATCTGGCCCATAATTCGTGGAAAGTTTTTAAAGGCAGTGGAGAAACCTCCTGTTTGCTGATGGAAGGTACTGCAGTGGCACAACGTGTGAAGGAAGCCTGTGTTCAGAAGAAAGGTCCTGAATTTCCTGATGAAAGGAATTGCCTCACACCCTTCAGAGGCAGCTGGAGGTCCAGCTCAAACAGCGATGGTCCAGCTATGTGACAAAAAGAAATGCAAAATTGTACTCATTGTCACATTTCATTTGGGAGCAGGTGGAACTTCAAGTGAACGGAATCTGTTGACATAGAAATGCAGTCCCATAGGGTTGTTCACGCCTGTGCACTTGCTGCTCCTGCACTGGTGTGATGTAGAATGCACAACCCCTGTGGCATAACTGCACTCTCACTGCCTGAGACTTGCCTGAGTGGATATTCACAGTGTTTCCACTAGGATGAGCCAGCACCAGAGGTAATTTTGTGTGGTGATAAACTACTTGGTAAAAGTATTTACAGTGAAATGAGGTGGAATTTTTTTCTGCACATACTGAAGCAAGGTATTGTGGTAGATGTGTAATTGATTAGACATACGGTGTCTCATCCCATTTAGCAAGCAGGAAGCATGTCTTTATCAGCTGTTCTGTCTGCCACTGGAAGCCAAATGTTTACTAAATGCTACTAATTCGATTTTACCAGCTGTTGTAGGAAATCAGAATTTCAGCTCACCTACCAGAAGTAAGAGCTTTATGAAAATAAAATATAAAATAAAAATAAGAAAAGAGAAAAAAGAAAAGAAAAGAAAAGAAAAGAAAAGAAAAGAAAAGAAAAGAAAAGAAAAGAAAAGAAAAAAGAAAAGAAAAGAAAAGAAAAGAAAAGAAAAGAAAAGAAAAGAAAGAAAAAGAAATCTGTAGCCTTGTAGTTATCTAAGTGCCTTTCGTCCTTTAAAATCAATGGCATCTCAAAGCTTCAGGGCCTTTCTAGATCTAACACCTTTCTGTATATTTAGAAAGGATTGCCTCTCTGAAAGTTCTTCTGTTAATTTATCAAGTTGCTTTGTTTCCTGCAGCACTTGGGGTTGGAAGGGAGTGTGAGACCAGCTCTTGGTGTGCTGGGCTGTTAAGGACTTGAGACATCTTTGATGCAAATGCACTTTTGCTCAGTAGAATAGTGATGAGTTTGCCAAAAAGACCAGGAAATACGTCCCATGCATATAGATGGCATAACTATTATCAACTAACTATTATCAGCTGTGTTTCCATTTAAAATTGCACAGATTTTTGCAAATCATCATGAAAAAAGACCCTTCTGTCCTCAGAAGTTTAAATAACAAGCTAAGAAATAGTCTTTACATCTGAGTCTGGTTTCCATACTAAGTAGATGTGAAGAATTGCTGCCCAGTCCCACTGTTACAAAGTAGATTTTTAAAGAGTGGGAACTCCTGAAACCAGACCAGGCAATTTGGTGGTGGATGCTCTGCTTGGTTTCTTGGCGTTTTTGCAATATGCAGTATTAGCCAAAAGTTTCCTTGCAACATAGGAAAATAGGAATAATTAACAACTAACTCTTTCTTGGTCAGAAAGGAGCAACATACAAGGCTTCAGAAACCTCCAGAACTATGGGGCCAACTACCTGGCTCCACTGTCCAGAACACTTAGAAAAAAATTACAGTCAGTGTGAGATTTTACCTGTTGAAGTAGAAGTAAAAAATTCCCAAAAAGAACTGGACAAATACCCACCCGCAGCCTCTCACAAACAAACCCCATCCACCTCACCTTGCCAGAATAATACTAAAACTAAACAAAAAAACCCAAACACAGCTATGCTCAGTTTTGTCTTCTAGCCTCAAAATCTAGAGAGCAGATCTAAGCAGCATCTGCAGAAGTGTTTTACCTCTTATGCAGATGATTCTGAGGAGGTTTAAGAACGGTGTAAGGAAGCACTGGGGTTTTAACCCAAGGCCTCCAGAAGTCAGTTCTGGTTAAACCCGAGGCTGGTGTCAGCCTGGCTGGCTGAGAGGGGACAGTGGAGGTACTCCCGGGGAGTAGGGGAGCACCCCGGGCCAGAAGCGGGGTGTGGGGGCTGCCCGGGGGCTGCGCGCCCGAGCGGATGCGCTGGGAGCCGGTGCCCTCTCCTGGCGATACCCGTGAGGGGACAGCTGGGGACACGATGCTGCTCCTGCACCCCGGAACCAGGAGACTTTCATAGAAAGATGCTGCTGACACCAGTGACAAATGTGCCAGCATTTAGTATAGGCAAGGATGGCGATCAGTATTTACATAGTGGTACAGGTTTCACAGCCACTTTTTCCTTGCAATTGCACTGTAGTACATTCTTTGAAGACCGTGCTTAGCCCCTTCTTAAAAGAGAAGGACTGGGCAGAGAGGTAAATGTTAGACAAACAGAGCTCCTGGCCTGTGTTGGAAACATCTGCACGGTAGTTCCTGGTAGCAGTACCGATGATCAGAGTATAATTGCTTTTGAATACCACATGCAAGAATAAACTACTGTGTTGTCTTTTATTTCACTGTTGCAAAGACTTTGTAATCAAGAGCATTTCCTAGTGTGGAAAAAGGGGTCATAAAGGGAGAGGAGATTAAAAGCAAGCATATCCTACATAATGGCTTTTATGATGCACCTGACCTTGCTTGCACAAATAACCTTGGGAACTCTGGCTTTCATGGAAAAGAAGGAGCTGTTTTGTTTTGAGTTATCAGAATACTGATCTGTGCATCCTGATACCCAGGAATATTTCAGAGCATTTTATAGGTGAAATTTATGTATTTAAGCAGGGAAGAAAAAAAAAGAACAAATTTATTAAACTCAGCCCAAATCTCCAGTCAAGTGTATTTTCTCATTAAAGCTTACCCTGTAATGGTTATTAACATAATACGTCACCAGCTGTCACATAATACATCACCATCACTGCACATGCAAGTGATTGGTAATTGTTTAATAGCACTCAGTATTTATCATGCTTTATACTAGATAAATTTAGGTGAGCAAACCCCAAAATGTCTGGCCTTGGAAGAAGACCATGAAGGATGGTGCTAGGACAGCAGCTTCTCTGTATTACAGAAGACAGCATCCTCCCTGCTCTGACACCTCAGTTACAGGAGGCTAGTTTGGAAAAAATGAGGAAACAGTTCGGAGGAAAACATATACTGGAAGCAGAAAACACACAAAATGCCAGGAAAAAGAGCTAATGAGGAGAGAGGCTGTAGCAGGCAAGAAAGAAGGATGCCCTCATGGCAGTTTTGAGAAGAGGGACAGGAAGAGAAACTGGAGAATATGAACTGAATTGCTCTCATTTTCAGCAAGGCAAGGGAGATTATGCACAGATGAGAACACGACTCCAGATCAGTTTTCTGATTGGCTGCAGTTACTGTCTCTCTCAGCAGTAGGTGTTTGATGAGCACCCAAAACCATCCCTGCTCTCTGCAGGGCAGCCACAGCTCGGCCTCGAAGCAAGGGTAGCTTTCCCCCAAGCGGCACTAAGAAATGAGTCCCCTGTCTTTACTCCTTTCTTCCTTTGGCCTTATGTTGGAAGACCACGCTCCCCATCTAGGCATGGATTTGCTTCTCGTGATGTCAGCCTGGGTGTGATGATTGCCAGGTCTGCTGGCCACCACACTGTGCCTTCTCTCGTCTGCACAGAATCCTGGGGCTGTGCTCCCACCACATACGGTGATGCTGCTGTTTGCTACAAGCACCTTCTGGACTGGGCTACCTGATCTTGGGGTTTTTTTTTACTGAGAGCTCCTCTGCATTTCATAGCCCTTGTCTCCAGCCTTGGTGGCTCCTGTTGAGCAGAATCATTTAAAGTATCTGTAGAGGGAGAAATAGGTTGACATGGGAGAAGCATGAATGGCATCCCAATACTGGTGTTGAAACAAGTGCCACAGATCTTCATGGCCAGGTTAAATCTTTACGCCTTTAAGGCGGTGCAGCTTTGTAGGTTGTGTGGGAACACCTCTCTCCTGGTACCTGGCCTCTGTCCTGGGCAGTGGGAGCTCAGCACAAGCTGAGACCAATCTTGCAGGAAAATCAAAATACAGTGCAATATGGGGGCAATGGAAGAGGAAGGAAAATGGTTGCTGGGCTTCCACCTCCCCTCACTCCCACTGATCTTCCTGGGCCCATCCTCAGCACTAGGCTGTGCTGGATTATCCCCTGAGGAAGTGAAGATGGCCGGTGTCTGGGAGCGAGTTTTCAGTCTCTCTCCTCTCTGATGCTCCTGCAGTAGCATACTGTCCCTTCAGATGCTCTTACTGCGTTGGTCTGGCAACTTCCCTGGGAACCCTCCCCCAGAGAATACCATATCCATTGCCTGAACACCAGGTGTCACTGAGGCCCTAAGATAACATTTCCTTGCCTTTTAATTCAGCTGGTATTTTTCAGTTATTTTGTTGAAAATATCATGGGTTTTTTCCCTATGGAAAAAAATACATGTCTCCATTTCTGTCAAAGTGATTTATAGAAAAACACAACACAAAAATGCTCTCCCACAAGCAGTACTGAAACATAACTTGAAAGAGAACACACAGCCCTAAGTGTCCAGAAGCCTGCTTGATGTTTGTCATACTAAAGCAGCCGTCTATAAAAGCAAGCCTTGTCCCAGCAGCTGCTGAAAGAGCAAATCACTTCAGTGAAGCAACTTTTTCTCAGAATAGTGATCAGAAACATATTTATGACTGGACCAGAAGTGCACTTTTGTTGCAGAATTGTAATAACCTTGCTGACTGTTGAGATGCAGGATCCTCTCAAGGGAAAGGTTATACCTTAATCATTCGTGGTATAACGTGAGGAAACCAGGTTGTAAGGAGACTGAACATGTTCTAAAAATAATGTAATCTGGTGGAGAAATGAAGAAGTCTGCAAGATGCAAAATTAGAGGACACTCTGACTTGACTCTTTTGTCCTTTGAAACTGAAGATCCCAGATCAAATCTTGACTGGGTCTTTAGGAGTATAAGAACTGAATGTGTAAAGGTAGCATCCCAGTTTAACTTTTAATTGAGTGAGGCTGTGTATCCTGCCCACCAATGTTCAGTAAGGGTGACCTTTTTTACTGACTCCACTGGGCTCTTAGGCAATTTGAGATATTTGGAAGTGGCTTGTCTGTACCTAAGATGTCTGAAGTCTTTCAATTGTCCTCACTTTTTGAGGATGCCTATTGGCAAAGCATCTGTGTTTCTGGGTCCTCTGTCTGCCAGAGAGCATTGAGATTCAGGGAGCTGCAGAGTAAAGATGGGGACACCTCACTGCTGTTCTCAGCTGCCTGAGGTTGATAAGGAGGACAATGAACAGAAACTTCCTGGCAGGGCACAGAAGACCCACAGGTGCAGTGAAAGGACAAATGCATAAGCTGCAGCAAAGGAAATTCAGATTAAATGTATGGAAAAATGAGAAGAGATTCACAATGAGAGCAGTCAAAGACTGACACAGGCTTTCCAGGGAGGCTGTTCTCCATCCTTGGAGATGTTCAACTGGTCAGGCCCTGAGCATGCTACTGTAACTTCGAAATTAGCCTTGCTGTGAGGTAGGTGCTCTCCTTTATCCCAAAATATTCTGTGATTGTGGCAGTGCAGAGAGACAGAGACATCTGAGATGTAGTTTACAGGGGCAAAGCAACTGTGATAAATCCACTACTCTGAAAAAGTGGAATGGAGTGCCTTGGACTCAGCCCAAGCCAAGCATGCCTGAACAGGAGTTGCTGGAGTGGAAGGCTGGTGACAGCTTTGTAGCGTATGAACTTTGCATAGATGAGCTCTGAGAGTGACTGAAAGAGAGCCTGGTTTGTAACCAGCGCTACTGAACTACCCATCAGTAACCCAGTGGTGCTTATTTGTTCCTCTCTCCTACAAGGATTCACTCAAAGGAAGGAGCCTTATAGAAGGGCAAGTTATAAGGATGAAGGAGACAACAAAGCTGGAAGAGAAATGTGTTGCACACTTGGGGATAAGGAGAGAAAATGTTGCCAAGGGCTTGCAGGTGATGCTTTTTGGAATTTGTTTCACCAAGGGAACAGCCTGCTATCTCCTGCTGAGGGAAATAAAGGCATTTGTCAAGGGTATGTCGGTCTTCTTCATCAATGCTATGTTGGATTGCATCTGGGAGATGGTGCTGCTCTTTGTGACAGGATCATGGCTGATGGGACCTACAATTCCTTCTGTTACTGATTACATGGTGTGCCAAACCATGCATGTCAACTACTCTTACCTTGGCATGCCTCTCAATGTCCTGACTGTCAACACTTGCTGTCTCCAGGCTTTAAGTGGTGCAGAAGACAGCTTTGTTCCTGCCCTGGGACACTCTGTCCTCCTGCTCTGCCAGAGCCCCGTGGGAACATTGCTGACTCCATCCTGTAATTGCCTACACGTGGCAAAGTCAAAGACTCCCAAGACTGGGGAGCCCAGATCATGTTTGGTGGGGTTTTGCCTTTTTTCTTTTTTTTCTTTTTTCTTTTTTTTTTTTTTTTTTTTTTTTTTTTTTTTTTTTTTTTTTTTGTTGGGGTCTGTATTCTCTTTCTGTCCACAGACTGTAAAATGTACAGCTCTCTATCAGTTTAATACTGTCAGGAAAGTAAGAGCACACGAAGGAGGACAAAGAGAAGAAAAAGGCCAGGGGAGGGGCGGGTTGGGTGCGGTGCGTGCTCACACAGGAGCACAGGGCTTGCCGTGACTCAGTGCTACGGCAGCGCTGAGGCACGGGGAGCCTCTCCAACATTTCCAGCTAGAGAGATCATTTGTTGCAGTGAAATGATTCAGTGACCTTAAGAAACAGCCAGAGGCTTTCTCTGGAGACTGCTGGAGAGGCAAAGTAATCTAATAGATGGGAAACTGCACTGAGCACATTTTTTCTTGGTCTTGTTAATGATCTCAGCATGCACAGCTCATTTCAGCACTTTGAAAATAGTTGGCAAGTTGTTCCTGAGATTTTCCGATCACTTTAGGGCTGGTACTCAGTTACCACTGAAGAGTAGAAGAGGTATTTTAGCTGTGTAGTGTTGACTTTCCAATGTGATTTTTGAGACCTTTTGTAACATAGGTGTCCATTTCTTATTTATTAAGGTCTCTATAGAGCACTTTCCTCTAACCAAACAAAAATAAAAATCCACCCTAAGGCAAAACTGGAAAACCACAGTGTACTTGGGCACAAACTGCACACAGCTTGGAGCAGAAAGAAGTAATTCAGACAAGCAGTCAGTTTAGGTGACTTTTGAAGTTTGTTACTCCTAACTTTACAATTCTGGAACATTTTTTAAATTTCAGGCAGCTGTGCTAAATATGGAGGCACAGCACACGAAATGGGAGCTAGTAACATCCAGAACAAGCAGACAGTGTCTGTCCACAGAACAATTTCAGCACCTTATACATGTCCCTTTCAAACCTATGTGTAGGAATTGTTGCTTAAAGTTCCCACACGATTCAAATGGGAATTTGCTCTTTGTGCAGGTCAGGTGACATGGTGATTCCTGGAGCTATGCTAGCGGACCCGCAGCATTGTGGAGATGGTTCTCTGTTCCATCTCTATAGAAACTGCTGATTTCTCAATACCCTGAAAGTCAGGCCAAGTCTTCTGCTGTCTGTAGACTGCAGCAAAGCTCTGGCTTCATACTAATGCAGAGCCAGTACGGAGAAATGCATGCAGGGAAACTGACAGGGGCAGCTGACTGCCCCCCTGCATTTTAGCTGGGGATACTTACTGAGGATGTTCAGCCAAGGAAGGGTTCAAGGGTGGCTAGAAGTCTCTTTACCTTGTGAACCATTTCCACAGTTTGTCAAAGACAGGGACAGAAAATGGGCATGTAAGGATATGTTGTGCATCTTGCACCTGCACAAAGCCCTTTCCCATCTTGTCCTCTGTTTTCTCTCTGTGTTCCATAACATGGTGGGTATGATATGAACAACAGATGTTTATCCCAAATCCAGCCATTTATTTTATTATTTTCCCTAAGAAGTTGTTTGTTCTGAATGAGATGACTGATTCATTTTTTTTTCCTTTTGAAGAATTTGCTGAATGGGAGTGAGAGGCAGCTTTGCATTCCAAGTAGTTTCATGTTTCTACTTTTTTTCCCCCTGCTGTTATGTGACTAATAGATGTTGTAATGGTTGCTATAGTCATGGCTGAAAAGTCCCTTTGCACAAGCTCTTTGTATATAGATAAGTGAAATGTATGGTTTAAAAAAAGTGGCCTTGGTGAGTTCAGCTATTTCTGACAGCAGCAGTCTCCACCTCTGGGATGGTCACTCACTAAAGTTACCCAATCCTCACTTTCCATGTGTGCCTCACAGAAGCTGCATGACCAAGTTTTAATACCAGTAGCCAGTATTGCCCCTTTTCTTGATGTTGCTTTTCTCTATTTTTGTGTAAAAAATCTTCTAGGGATTAATTTCTGTGATTTGACTGCCTTAAGGGATCAATACACGTTAGAAATCTTGTGTGCCCAAATATGTGCAATAGCAGCAAAGTTAGAAGACACCATTTTTATGTCCAAGGTGATTTATAAGAGAATCTCTTGCTTGTACCTACTTATAACTTAGATATTTCAAGTATTTTACATTTTAAATAGGAGGAGGAACAGCAAAATTAAGTGTGGAAACAGCAGCTAAGACTGCAAATCATCATTTGCAACACCAGAGGACTAAACAATAGTCAATACATGTGGAAAGGAGAGAGGGTGAGGACGGGATGGAGGGAATTTGTTTCTGAGCAGGGTGCAGGCAGTGAGCTTTTGAAGAAGGTGTGAAAACTGCTGCCAGTTAGAGCACTAGGACACTGTTTTAGCAGCACTCTTCAAGTGGTAGTTCTTCATATGGACCTTTCCAGATCAATTTGCTGCCTTTGCCAAGGCGAATTGTAGTCATGCACAAACTATGGAAGGAATGGACAAGAACAAAACTACTTTCTTTGTCTTTCTCACTTTGCAAGAACTTCTGTTTAGCAGCTTTGAAGGTAGTTGGGAAGGGGGAAGGGTGTAAAAAGCAATTTTCACTTGTTTATCAGCAACAATTAAAAACAGGAACTTTTGCCACAAATTAGATGATCCCCGGAGAAGCAAGTTGCTAAAAGGCAGCTAGAAGAAACGTAATTCAGAAAACAGCAGTACAATTATTTTGGTCTCAGTGCTTTGAAGCGAGCTGTACAGTACCACAGGTCCATTGTTTCCATAAGATTAAGATGTATAAAAAACACCATAAAATAAGTAGGAGTTCCTGGCAGAGGCTGTGGGTGTCCCTGCAGGCTTCTGCCCAAACACACGTGTTCCCTGTCTGCTGCTGCCTCTCATTTGTTGCCTTCCTGCTTCTGGTGGCCCCACAAAGCTGAGTTCTGGGTGTTCAGGACAGTCAATGACAACTTGCTTTTGGTCAACGTGCACCGTGCTGCAGCTTCTGTCCATGGTCTCTGCTGTTCCGTGCCGATGCCGGCAGCAAGGTCCCTGGGTCTGTGGCACCAGCACCACATCGCCCTCCCTCGCTGCCGTCACAGATACAAGCCCAGAGACTTTTGCTCAGTGCAGTGCAGAAAAAGCTGCTGAGCTTCTTCTTCCTGAAGGACAAATGGACAAGCAAAATGCAGAGAAAATGAAAGACAGGCTTGTCCTTCTGTGCTGAGAGGAGCACGAGGTGTAAGGAAACCCTGTGGCACTTACCAGACTCCTGCTGCCATTTGTGCCACAGCAGATCCGCAGGCGATCACTGGAGTGTGTCATCAGATTACCCAAACATTGCTGCACCGTGTTATTAGATCTGCTGAAAACTGTACTGTATCTGGTTTCAAAGGCACAGGCCGTCTTCTGAGAGGGCAGTGGTTTGTTTGGAGCAGTCTCAGAACAACCTGCAATACCATGCCACTCATGTGGATGGGCTTTTGTAGCAAGGCTGGCCTGACATTTGTCCAACTGGGCAGAGACGCGAAGAAATTCTCCTGCCATGATGCAGTGCCAGACATAAAAACTAGAGCCAGCAGAGCTAAGTAACCTCAGAAGAGCAACCTGGTAATGCAGCTGCACAGCTTCCAGTACCTAACCAGCTACCTTGCTTTATAGAGGCATACCCACCTTTGGTGAAGTGGGGGATCAGGTTGCAGGAGTGCCTGAAAAGTCAGTCAGTCATTCTGCAAACATGATTCAAGCAAGGCAAGAGTGGAGGGCAGCCTCAGAGCTAAAGAACAAACCAGGCATCCTGGGCTACTAGTTTTGCTGACTCTTATTCTGTACCAGAAAAACTACTTGGGAAATCTGTAGGTATTGTAGGCACTGTACTGTGCGCTCTCCTGGTAGCTGGGGGATAGTGTGAATGGGGAAAGAAAGTGAGGCAGGGAATGTGACATGGGGAACGATGCTGCTGTCACCACTTCTAGGGAATTAATCTGTTAGCATGTGAGGACCTTAGCTGCAGTAGAGAGTCCACTCCACTTAGCTGCAGTAGAGAGTGTTCTCTCTACACCAGAGAGAACAAGGTGTTGCCTTGTGCCATTGAATTGCATCACTGGAGTTACAGGTGTCCTAAGATGAATCCATGCTGCCAGTGAAACAAGGTCTGCAACGTGGCTACCACAGCTAGAACCAGGAGGAAATACAGGGAGGGTGCACAGGCAAACATGGGGTGAATTCCCACCCACAGGGGTATTGTAGGTGTCAGACCAGCTCTGAAGCCTGAGAAACTCCATTGTGTTCCTTCTCCTGGAGGAGATACAATAGCAAGGACAGGCAAAACTTATAAGAAGGGAGATTTTCTCAAGCCCATCTTGAGAAAGAAATAGCTTAGATGTGCACTAGTGTGATAGATGAACACCGAATGAGAAAAGAGCATAATATTGACAAAGAAATAATATTATTATTATGCCATAATATTGACAAAGAAAGATGCAATTATCACCTGATCAGTACAGGCAGGGTCTGCTCACGTGGGTGTACATATCTGTCTGGATTTGGCTTCTTACCAGTTTCCATAAGGCGAAAGTGCAGCTGGCCTTGACAAGTTTTGCTAAGGACCTACAGAAATAGTTCCTGGGAACTGCTATGAAGTCCAAGAAGAAAATTTTTGAATAGAGGGTATTGGAGCAGTTTCACTGGGCTGCAGCAGAAGAGACCAATGGCATGGAGGGCTCTGAGAAATTCCAAGGTGTGACAAACGTCAGGAAGCTACACTGGACTGCCAAACCTAGGCTTATAGCTGGGATTCTTCTCTCCTAAAACCAACAGAGATAGAACCTGGAATCAAATAGATAATCAAGTGTAATCTGGCACTCCTCAAATTGTAAAAGATCTGATCTCGTGTCACTGTTTAAATTTCCACCAGCCTGCTGGGTACTGAGCCCAGCCCAATAGGAAGAGTAGTTATGATTTCTCAGGAGTAAAGCAAGCTATGCTCTGTTGCAAAGCAAGTGACCAGAACAAAGCCCTGTTTCCCCCACATAGTGCTCCTTTCAGGAGCTCCCAGGCTGTGGCAAAGTTCCTCTCATTCTTGAAAGTATGGCAGACCAAATTAGTTTAAGTTTTACAGTTCTGCCTGAACACTTGAATCTGTGAGATATCCCTGTCTGTAGAAAGAGGAACACATACAGGATCTCCACAGCAGCTGATTATACCAGAAACTGGCTGTTCAAAGCTAGGGCATGGTTAACTGATAGGAATTTATTTTGGAATTACCTGCAGCTGAGGATGGGTTCTGTAGATATGATCTCCACCTGACCATGGAGAAAAGCAGAGCATGCTGTCAGAGATATCAGAAATGAGTCGCTTCCAACAACACAAAAATTAGAATGCATATTGCAGCAACAGAGTGGGAACAAGGAAAACAGCAATCATAGTGACATACCAAATTCCTGTTCTGAAGCAGAGGGACATGGAAGACAGCTCATTTAGCAATTACACATTCTTTAAATCACAAAAGGGAAAATCACAGAATTGTAAGGAAAAGAAAAGCACCACATTCAATATGTGAGTGTCAATCCATGAAATGAGATTTCGCATGCATATGATGTTCACGCCAGGCAGAACTGCAAAATTAAATGTATTTGTACCAGATGCAAAGGCAAGATGAGAAATGGAATATCAGATCAAGAGACAAAAGGAGTGAATGCCTTAGGCTTTGAAAACTAGCGAAACAAGAAAGCAGAATGGCCATAAACTAATTTTTAAATCGCATCATAACACTGTCACTAAGAGATTGTAATTTTTAAACATGAAACACAAAAAACATTCCAACTAAAATTTTAGATAATCTGTAGAAACCAGTGATTCCAGCTAAAGCACGTGAATTTATGATCTTAGTGAGAAAAGCCACAAAAACAAACAAACCAAACCAACAAACCCCACAAAACGAGACAGATAGTTTATATGGTCAGAAAGACGAACAAATTAAACCAAAATTTTACCCAGACCTAAGTTTTTTACAGCATCACAACATTAATGCTGTTACATTGCCACGGTGGTTTTGTCTCTGTGGAGTAACTACCATGAATTTTACCCCAGGAAGTTAATGTGATGGTAGAACATCACATGTTTTGCAGAGTGTGTGATATGGTAAGACAAAAAAATTAAAGGGGTCAATAAAGTAAATAAAAAACCTAGACTTCACTGACAAAGAATTATAGCTCACAGCTTTAATAAAGAGATACCAAGAAATAAAGTGGAATGTGTATTTGGATACACTCAAGCATTCCAAACAATTATTAAAATGAGCTCAGGCCTCAAAACTTTCACTTGGACTATGTTCTTCACGTGGCAGATAAAGACACATTTCTAGCATTTGATACTAAAACACTGTCCTGGAGAAAAGGAAAAAAAACCCGTTAACCAGTTACTGATACTATTCTGATCAATAGTAAATCATTAAACTACCAGGCTCTCAGCTGAGAACACTGCCTGGGAGCTAATGCAGACGTGGATGAATATCAGTTTTCTCAAGAAGAGAGACTGAGAGGCCTGGCAAAAATATTTACTCTATGCAATACAAGTGTGTGGACATGAACCTCATGTGGCAGAGCCTCTGAAAAACCATGCCCACAACTGCATCTCTCTGCTGGAAATAGCTAGAAAAGTAAAATAAAAAATGAAAAATGAGAATATTGCAGCCAAATGACTGTTCCATTGACACAGAGGAAAAACTGAGATGGTTTCAGGCTGTTGAGTGAGAGCAGTTTAAGAAATTACCATCCCAATAGCAGGATTTGACTATCCCCTCAGTAAGGTGCTACGATGGTCTGTGTGTCCACCCCTGGTGTGTGCAGTGCAGGCAGGAATACACAGCACAGCCCTGGCACTTTGGCAGAGACACCCTGAGCATCTGTACTGAGTAGTGGCCTCAGCCCACGAGGGCAGGAGTGATGCAAGATACATATTCGTAGCCTGAGAAAAAAGAGGCCAAGACATTAAGCAGTGTTTGAGCTTTGAGGTGAACTCTGTGCTAATCTGTCCGGCATACAATCTGTGGTGTAGACACGTCTGTGTTACGTGATGTGACCACCAGAGAAGCCTGCAGACTACGTTGCCTGACACAGCGCTCTAGAAAGAGGATGTTTGGAAAAGGTAGGAAACCAAAACTTATTTTAAAAAGCATTTTTAAGAAAGTTGTTCAATGAATGTGACTGAAGCAGCAAAGCCAGGAGAACTACACCACCTACAACTGACTTCTTATCCAGAGCAGTTCAGAATTCAGAAGGATGGTAGCTGAACAAAAATAGGAGCTCATCGGCTGGTTCAGATCTCAAGGGATATTAAAATAACAGTTTTGAGAAAAGAATTAAAGAGAAACAAAGAATAAACAAAACCAACCAAGGACTTTAAAGTACGTCCATCTCAAAATATGTCCATCTTCCTTCTGAGACCCAGACCGCAGGGGAGAAACTTCCACTTTTGGATACTGAAAGGCGAAGACAGCGTAAGCATTTCAAATTATTTTGAATATAGAGGCAGCCAACTTGAGGATATGTCAGGACAATCTGAGAACAAAAGCTTGTCTCATTGCTTATTGAAAATAAGCAGCATCCCCAGTGCATTTTTCCACAGGCGGAAACTCATTATAATGACATGTCTATTTGCAGTGAGTTTATGCTCCGCATCTGGGAGATAATCATATTGCTTCATCCTCCTGCCACGGTTATCAAATAGAAAGGCTGAACTGGATGATAAAGTTGTTACTTCTAAGTTTACAGAATGTATTTGAAAAAAAAAGAAGTCAGGCCAATCTGGAGCAATATTCCTCAAGGAGTATCAGTAGCATCTTGGTATAAGCACGCACGTTCGTTGGTTCCTGTGGAGCAGCACAATGATACTCTGCAGTAATAGAAGTGGGACAAGAAGCATCCAAAGGCAAACAGCTGCAGTGGAGGAGAGGCTGGAGAGCTCCCACCAGCAGGGTGAAACTTTCAGTGTCCAAGAAAATCATGGGCTTGAGGCAAGGCACAAAGGCAGCCATGGAAGATAGTGCAACATAGGCTGTTGGTGAGACAGGTAACTCAGCCCTTGTAAAGCTCCACTGACTGCACTGACATCACTTAAAGGTTGTCATCATTGCAAGATGACACCAAAGAGCAAAAGGAAGACAGATGGCAGCACGGACTAAAGCACCTTCTGTGTGTGCTGGTAAAACAATACAAGGAAGGAGCCTGCCCTGGTGCTGGGGGACACCCAGGTGTTCCTGCTGCCAGCCAGTGCCCTGCAGCAGAGCCTGGCAGCTGGACAGCGGTGGGCAGCCCCTGCAGGGAGAGCTGCTTTCCTCAGCGCTGCTCTGCAGGGTTTGCACAGCCCGCTCCAGAGAGGGAGCCTGGATGCAAGGTGCCTTTTACAACTCCAGGTCTTCTTCTAGTCCTCAATTGTAGATGGCTGCTGAAGAACTGCTAAAATCTATCTGTGGTTATGGTCTGCCAGACTGTCCTCCCAAATAAGATTTCACAGATGATGTTGAATTAATTTAACCTATAGGCTCACATAAACTGGTAATATACATAACTTCTTTTAAAAATCCATAATCCTTTTCCTAAGGGGCCAACACCAAGTACTTGTAAGGAAAATTGAAGAAGTCTTCCAAATCCTCACTAGTTAAGTCATAAAATATACGGTTTAATTTCTCTTTCTAAATGTATCATAACATATGCCAGATGTTATATAGAAATAAGAATTAAACAGCAGGTCTTGAAATATTATTTCTTTCCTATGTTTTTTATTTTGTCTTGCCTAGTGTTCAACTTTCATGACATATCAGAGCAACACTCTTGTAGCACAAGAGTATAGAGAAATAAGTAGTGCAAAGCTTTGCCTGCAAGTAGTTAAATGTGTGATTCTCTCGAACTTCATTTTTTGTGTGTATTATTATGAAATTACCTGTGTCTTTTGTTAATCTTTATATTATTGTTTAATTATTGTTTTAGCTCTATTAATATAGCATAAAGAAGAAATACTCCATTTTCTCTAATGAAGAAAATTAAAAATCAATTTCCAAGCCATCTTATTTATGAAAGTAATTTTAAAAGCAACGAGGCCATCATTTTGAATTGTGTGACAAATCATTTCATGTTTTAGAGCACACAGTAGTCAAGGGTGATTTGTTTAGCAAATTCAACTCAGTTTTCTAATGCAGCTCGCATTTCATTTGTCCTGACCTTACTATCTCCATTTTCATTGTAGCACAGTAGGAAAATACATGAAGACCTGAGAGTTCTTACAGATGTTTCTATTTCTGATTTATTGTGTTCCCTTCTCCTCTGGTATAACATCTCATTCGACCCTGTTGGTTGCCCTCCCAGCACAGTGCCCTCAGTTCAGACTCCTGAAAGCACTGGTGCTGACTTCCAGGCACCCCTCTGTCAGGGTCTTTTTCCATGGAGGATGTTTTGCTTCTTTCTCCCCCACAGTCTGAGTCACAACATGAGGCAGTGGGGCTCTGACTATGTTGCCAGAGCACCATGCAGCCAAATGTCTCAAGTTCTCTGCAAATATCCACAAACTCTTCCTTTAGAGGTGAAAATATAACATGAGAAATTAAGATCACAGGTATTTTATAAATAAGTAAACTAAGAACATGGAGGCTAAATCACTTTACAAGGGCCATACATATACACAGAGCCAGAAATAACAATAAAATATATTATGCTTCTGAAAGTCTATGAAATAGACTATCAGGTAGATTTTACTTCTCTCTCCACTCAGTAGTCTTTAATAAATCCTTAACGGGCATAACTACAGTGCCCTTCCTGAAAACATTGAAACCTTCCCAGTTTCCTGAAAGAGAAAACTGATTCACCTTTTCTCTCCTTAGCAAAGGGAACAAAGCTTTTCATGCATGGGATCCCTGAGGATCAAACCCAAAAAAATCTCTGTATTATCAACCCTGTGTTCAGAACAAATCCAAAACAGCCCTATACCAGCCACTGTGAAGAAAATTACCTGTACTCCAGACAAAACCAACACAATATTTTATTAAGCTTGGCTGGTACTGAAGTTCAGAGTAGGGCAGCCACATACTTTAAAAGATTTCAGGGCAAACCCGTTGGTTTTAACAAACATATCTTGGTGGGTTTTTTTGTTCAGTCTGCCATTGAGACAGGAAAATGCAGATAGCCCAACCTCCTTTTCTTTACTGCCCTGGTGCAGCTGGTAAGCTCTCAGAGATACCAGCAATATTTGAAATGGTTGAGCACCATTTCTTCTGAAGTGATGGAGCAGACCCCTCTTTTGCTCACCTTTGTTACATGCAGAGCAAGAGATATCTAGCGGGTAAGCAGCAACTCAAAGACCCCTTAACAGCTGCTGAGCTGTTCAATCAGTTTGGCTCTGGGAATATAGAGCCAGAGTTGCATCAGATGTACAAAGAGCCTGTGAGCAGAGTTACTTGGCCATAAACTTGGTATGAGAGGAGATTGAGCAAAGCAAATCAGATGCCACAAGCACGATTTGCTTGCTGTTAAGGTGTCTCTGTAACATCACAGGCTATCTCTAAGCTATATTTTCCACTGCCTTGCTGGCTTGCAAAACTTTTAATGGAACAAGTTTTTCTGGCAGACGAACACTGATTTTTATCTTTAATGAGCAGCCTCTCTATCATTTAGCTTCAGGAAACAGCTTCCTGGTTGTAAACTGCTTGCGACTGCTGACAGCCAGGCAACTTCAAAAGCAGCCAGGAGCGACCTTCTTGCTAACTTTGGGAAGGAATTCAAAAATGCTGAAAGGCGCAGATGATTCTGTGATGGAGCAGGAGGACTCTGCTTCCCAACATGGAGAAACGACGAGTTGGGATATCAATGACATCAAACTTCCCCAGGTATGTATCTGGATCTTAGAAATTCATTTAGTTCTGACCAGTCATCTCCACCACCGATCTTAAATGCTTTCTCAGTCATCTACGCCTCCTTGCCTTTATTCTCTTTGTCACCTCAAGTTATGGGGGAGTGTTTTGCTAGAAAATATTGAGAAAATATTGACATTTCCATGCATTTCTCCTTATATGTATTATTGAAAGAGCTGTTGATGCATGAAAAATAGCAATGCTGCAGAAGCACTGTTTTCACTGGTGGATTAGGTGCAGAGAAAGTAGAGGGAAAAAAGGTGCCTCCTGCAGTGGGCGCATAATTAGAGTTGTCCAGGAATTGCTTTTTGCCCTGGGTAGTGCTTTATGAGAGGGGAGCACAGCACCCACAACTGCCTTGCAACTGTGGATGCTCAGTCTTGCTGCAGATTGGGGTCCAGCTCCAGGGCTGTCTTCCCACATGGAGACAAGTCTTTTCACAAGCTCCTGGGGAAACCTTGCTTCGTGTTTACAGATTTGCTGAGAGGCACAACAGTGATCTTCCCCTCCCTCTGTCCTTTTCTAGTTCTCTTAGCTAGAAGTTTCAACCATGCTCTCCACTGAAAGCCTACACACCCTGCACACCAATGTCACCTCCCTGTCCCTCACCTCTGCATATTTCTGCCAGATTCCTCCTGCTGCAGTCCTTCAATATCCAGCTCTGCCCTTCACCTCCCAACCCTGCCTTCTTACTGGATCCCAGTCTCTTCCCTACTATGACAGTGCTGTTTGCCAAAAGCCTCCATGTTCTGGGATGTCCCCCTTGACCCCAAGGTCACCTTCACCTGCATTTCATTTTGGAGGCTTCATTGACACCCTTCCCTACACTATCCAGTGGCTACCAGGGGAGCATGGGAGTTTTTCTCTTCTTGATGGATGTGCTGTCATAGCTCTCGGTCCTGGGATTAGCAATTTAAAGGAAATTTCTGCTGAGCTTTTGTATGCCTTACAAGAGCTTTTCGCTCAAAACCATCATCGGGTATGGTAGATGCTTTATAGCTTACTGCGTTTTACTGCATTGACTGTACCCACTGATGTACTGATGTGATGTGTGCTTGGGCCTTTGGGGTTTTTTCCCAAGTTTTATTTTTATTGCTCCTTACTGTGCTGTCCTTGAGGTTTAGTGCTTGTTAGGGGGAATTTTTTGGTGGTTTTTATTCTTTTTGGTTGGTTGGGTGAGTGAGAACAAGCTCCTGGCCAGGCCTTCCTGATGCTCTGGTGCTTGTGGGGAGCCAGAGCAATCTGGGTTTTTCCTGCTTTATCTCCACTGCTCCCTCCTGACAACCAGTATCACCTGCTGGGGTGCTGGAGTCACCTAGGCTAGAGGACACCCAGCAGAGGTCCAGCTCTGCCCAGCTCCTGGACAAGCTCTTCTCTTCCCTAGCCTAAAATGTGGCTTGCTTTGTTCTTTCCACAGCATGTAAGCCAGACAGACTGGTTTCAAGAATGGCCAGATTCCTATGTAAAACATATCTATAGCTCAGAGGATAAAAATGCTCAGAGGCACCACAGCAGCTGGGCAATGAGAAACACCAACAACCACAACTCTCGCATCTTAAAAAAGTCCTGCCTTGGGGTGGTGGTTTGTGGTAACGACTGCTCGACCTTGGACGGGAGGAAGATCTACCTAAGACCAGCCATCTGTGACAAAGCCAGGCAAAAACAACAGCGTGAGTACAAACATGGCAGTTCGTCATATGGCAGTTCATAAGTGAACACAACAGGACAGAAATCAAAGTACAGGATACCCTTTGGATTATCCAGCCTTCCTTCTGCTATTCCTTATTTTCCAAAGCAACTCTTGATTTGGAACAATGCATTTTACACTTCTTACTGCTTGTTTATTTTCTTTTTTTTTCCTAATCATTTTTTAATCTCTATTTCTGCTGGTTAGGGATGGGTTCCCAGCCTTCTCAGGCCCATGAATGAGGGTACTGAGAAAGCTGTGCAGTGCAGGCAGCTTCCTGCCCTGCTGCTCCTGCCCACCTGAGTGTTGGCTTCATTATCACACTGGCTCAAGAGTAACTCAGGAGGCAAGCCCTGCAGGAAAGAAGTAGCTCATAAACTGTGATGACTGGAAAACAGGCCTCATAGTCACGTCACTGGAGCAAGGCAATGCAAACAGAGAACATGAGCTGCACGCACATTTTTAACAAGACCATTCCAAACAATTGTGATTGCTCAGTAGAGCTAGCACATACTGATTTCTGGATCTGATGTACATTCTGGCTAAAGAAAGGTATTACTGAAGCGCTCACTGAGGTCAGAACAATGTTCTCCAGAAAAGTCAAGACAAGTATACATATGACATTCCAAACACTGAGAAAAGCTGAAACTGACCATGATAACAAATGATAAAATTGTAATAATATTGTAAAAGAAATAATTTTTTAAAGTTATATTTAATAATGGACAGAGTAAAGGCAATGATTAGTTTGTTTATATTGAATTTGCTCATGTTTGGAAGTTTTCTGCATAGTTTCTCTCAGTGTAATTTCTGAGCACCAAACCAGAAGTGGCAATCTGCCACCAATGAACCATTGTATCACATGGGATTCATCTAATCCGTGTTGGATGGAAAATGTTTCCCTCTATCTTTGCTCCAGGGAGATGCTGTCCAAACTGCAATGGACCGCTGCGACTCCTTTCCTGCCGAGGCCATGGTGGTTACCCAGTTACCAACTTCTGGAGGCATGAAGGCCAGTTCATATTTTTCCAGGTTGGTATAAAATTACCTAACATTATGCAAGTTAATTTTAAAGACTGGTATTTTAAGTTTTATTCAGCAAATTTTTTTGTTCCAGCAAATAGGGGTTATTGAATATGGCAAGGTCAAATGACTGCAAGGAAAAAAATTTCACAAGGTGCTAGCAACCTGATCTAACTCTGAAGTTAGTCTTTCCTGAGCAGGAGGTTGAGCTAGAAGGCCCTTCCAGCCTAAATTAGCCTATGCTACTGTGATTTTACAGCATAGTATATTTTTTATTTAGGCTTCTGTGAAAACCTGTTGATTTTGAAGCGTTTTGCCTCAGGTACATAGGAGCTAACAAATCCTCAGAAGTCAGAAACACCATGCTATCTCCTCTCCTTCTCCAAAGCACCACACATAATCATGAGGCAATCTTGGAGCAGGAAATGGTTGTACCCAAGGGACTGTCTATGGAAAATGCCATCTGTGTATTATATGTAACTTATATCTAGAACACAGTGTATGCAAGTGTTTAAATAATGGGCACTATTTCTGGAAGCTGTAGTCCTAGTTTAGTAACATAACCACTTCCTGCTTTTCAGTCTTTTACTTATATGCAGGCTAAATAAAATTAATTCTCTGTGGAAGCTAATGGAAATTAATGTTCTGATAAACATGTCTAAACTGTGAGAAGAATGAAAGTGACTGCAGGGACACTGTAGCAAAACTGCAGAAGACCTCACATCTTCAGCAGGGGCTCTGTTGTGGGGACCATCTTCTACAAATAAATGTGGTGCACTGATTTTATGATTTCAGAGAGTTCCTACACCCTTTCCACTTGATCTGGGATATGTTTATTATTTGAGTTCGCAGTAACTAAATCCTGTTAAATACAAAGCATTAAATCAGGTCATAATGTGTGGTTTTGGCCTGTGCTATAAATTCTGTTCCCTTAAGATTATTAACAAGGTTTCCTCTGCCTTCAACATATCATAATTCTTTCTAAAGTCCAAAGGAGCTCATGACCACCCACGTCCAGAAACAAAACTAGAAGCAGAAGCAAGAAGATCAATCCAAAAAGCAAAGACAGCTTTTTCTCCATCTTCTCTAAGATTAAAAAGAATCCAAGAGATTGAGGTAACTCTTGCTATTGGTCAATGAAATTTTGGTCAAACAACATGTGGTTCAAGGCATGGTGGAGGCTATCTGGGCTTTGGGTCTGGGTGGGAGCAGGTTTTACATCTCCACATTCTGTACGCCCATGATCAGGACAAGAAGGACCAGGGCTGTCCTGAGCATCCCGCTCTCCTTAGCGCTGTCATCCACTGCCAGCTCCCCCTCTCCAGAGCAAATTTGTGCCTGGTGGCAGCAGGAGATTACACCTATGTTGGTAAACAAAGCAGGGCTGCAGAGCAAGCTAAGTTTCATCACCATGCATGTGGAACTTCCTGTGCATTAGTTTCTGCCCATTGCCTCTTGTCCTATTTCTTGGCACCACTGAGAAAAGCAAAGGCCTCCACCTCTGTTTGTTCCTCCTCAGTTTCACCAAGGTTGAGAAGGGGAAGGTGCATCACTTATACCTGGTTTGCCCTCTTTGCTCCCTGGGTGTCCAGTAGGGCTTTGAAGGCAGAAGAGTGCTTTGAAGGACTTTTTGAAGCATTGGTGTTAAAACATCAGCTCTGATGGGTGTGGAAACACTTGTGAAAGCATCTCCAGAGATCCCTGGGACTGCTGCATGCCTGATGGAGGGAATCAGGCTGAGTGGTGAGGCTGTCTCCAGTGGCCTTCCTTGCAAAGGCTGTGTTACACTCCATCATCACCAGTATTCACATGCTGTTTCTCTTTCCATATGCTAGAGGTGGTGCATTCCCACTGCATAACCTGGTGTTAGGGGCAGTAATCCACACCCCTTCAGCCACAGACAGAAGGGATAATTGGTCTGGGTGGGGACAGATTTCTTAAATGAACGACATGGAGAAGCAAGGGGATCTGGGAACCCCAGAAGTAGATAGAAAGTGCACAGAGGAAGTTAAACCCATTTGAATAGAACGTGAATTTAGAAGCTGCAGCTATTTCTACTGGAAATACTCAGGAGGAGCTATTTCTACTGGAAATACTCAGGAGGACACTAAAAACCAGAACCTCTTGACACAAGTGCCTGGGAACAAAAGCATAAGAAAAAACAGCTGAGCTGTCTAAATGCCTAACAAATACAGCAACAATGCTTTTCCTATCACTCGTTTAGTTCTGTCTCCATGAATGCTGAAACAGTTTTCACCTAGGAAATATTACTGAGCTTTCTTTTATAACTGAGCCTACTGGTCAGTCTGCTTGCTTAGGTCAAGTTCTCTGTAGACATGCCTTCATCATTCCCTTCCTAAAACATCTTCCTGAGGCTTTCACTCTCAGTGGTGTGGGAGTAGAAACAGGCTAAAGATGTCACAAATGTCTAATAGTAGAACCTGCTCTTTGGCTGTTCTGACTCTGTACAGTCAGACTTAGACCATTTACCCTCAGCTGGCTTTCCAGTTCATGGCTCTCCAGCAGGTTTTCCTTGGGAATAACCCATCATATTTGCATTTTGCCGAAACTAGCTATGATACAACTAACTCAGGAATCTGGTTTGTCACACAGGACCTGTGTTACTCAATCTGCAAAAATATATTCTGAAAAGATTCTGTTTTAATGTGCTCACAAGAGATGAGGGAGGAGAGCTTTAGAAAAAGGTATGAGCCCAAAATAGAGCAAGTGATATATAGGATGTTCTCTCTATAGCATCAGCGGGTCTGTAGCTGAAGGTGGGCTGGGTCCTACACCAGATTGTTTGGAATTTTTTCTCATAGTGAGTGGAGAACAGCTGAAAGGAGGTTTGCTGCTCCAGCAGTCCGCAAAATCACTATAATTAAATGGATGAAAACACAGAATTATAAAGAAGAGAGACCTGCAGGTACTCATCAGAAATGAGTGTTCTGAAAGGAATTCAAGTTTCCATAATTATAATCCAATTATTGGGGCAATTAAAGAAGTTGTGAAATATCCAGAACAAAAGACCCAGAAGAAAAATTCTTGTGTGCTGATCCCTCCCTGAATGAAGTTTCTGTGCGTGGGGTAAAAAAATGTAAAGACAGGAAAATTTATTAGTTAGAAATAGACTCTAGAAAAGCTGAAGCAGAATATTATTGTAGTGAAAAGATCACTTCAAAACAATCAGTTTAAAAAATCATACTTAGCTTTTTCAAACTCCATAGAAAAAAAATTCTGTGGTGTTGAATGTATTAGCATAATTTCATGTTTATGTCCCTCTTCAGTATATGCTGTCAGTGGACCCCAAGGACTGTCAATGCAAGGTCTAAACAACTCTTTCAGTGTAAAGCAGGCTTTGGGCAAAAACTGGTGAAACAAATGCAGAGCCATGAGCTGGGAGCCTTGTTTAGTTTGCCCCTACAGCCCATGGGCACTCCTGCTATGGTGGGGGAGGCTCTGCTATGCCATCTGCTTTGCTACCTGTGTTCCTAGAACCACAGAATGGTCAAGGTTGGAAGAGGCATCTAAGATCATCAAATCCAACCATCACATTAGTTGAGTGCTTTTGTAAGCATCTCACAGAGAAGAGGTTTATTTTACTAACCCATTCCTTGCTTTCCCAAGTCTCTGGCAGGTGCAGCGCCGACACAGGAGGCTTTGCCTTTGCTTCTTTCCAAGCTGGATGCTCACACGTCACCTGCTAATTTCAGGGGACATTTAAGCAAAAGCTCCCAGGAGCCAATGCTGAGCAGCTGCTCTGGGCGTCTGCCATACCCAAGGACAGCCAGGGAGGATGGGGCCTCCGGAGAGGCAGCAGCCTGGAGCCGAAGCCTGTCCCTCGGGAGGAGCCCCAGAGCCGAGAGGCTGTGCAGTGTCCCTGCTGTGCCCTGCACAGCCCCTTCCCCCCAGCACTGCGCCCACCTCAGCACCCAGCACATCCTGCCCATAACAAAGGGTGGCCACGACCCCCTCAGGTCTAACACAGGCCCTTTGGGAGATGGATCCCGTGGGGAGAAATCCCCAGTGACCCACAGTGGCAGCTGCCTCTCTCTGCCGCCCTACCCCGCGCCTCAGGGCAGCCCCTGCCCCACGGCGAGCGGGGCACAACCCCACCGACAGCTCTCGGTGCCTCCAAGGGGAAGCGAAGGAGACAGAGGCAGGGGAGGCCACCAAGTGTGTCTCAACTACTGCAACAACGACGTGTTTTTTAACCTGTACCCATTACGGTGACCGGGTTTAAACATCCCTGCTGGCCCTTCCTCTGGCAATGGGTCCAATTCTCCATCCCTGTGGCAACACAGATGTGAAAGTGCTACCACAACAGTCTCACTTTAGCTCCTCTTGCAGGCCCCAGGAGGGGCTTTCATACCTGAAAGCTTGTCTCTGTTCCTTTTTATTTAACAGCCATGTTCCCCCCTGCTGTTTCATGGAACTAATAAAAGGTATCAGCTCCTCTTTCAGACTGCCTCGCTGCCATTCTGGTTTAGTAGTATTTCAACCCTCCTCGATACACAGCTTGTTCAAGCCTGTGGGATTGTGGAAGGTGTAGATGGATGACCTCAAGGACTACAACTCTCATGTGCAACCTTCTGCATTCTTCCAGCTTCTTCAGGCAGTCCCTCTTCAGACCTAAGGCCCTCCACTGCACCAGCCTTGCACACGTGTTGTATAGAGCTGGATGCAGGCCTTCACATGGGATCTCATGAGAATGGAGTAGATGGGGACAATCCTCCTCCTCCACCTGTGGCCAAATTTCTTTTGATGCAGCTCAGGATACGGTTGGCCTTCTGAGCTGCATATGCACACTGCCAGATCGTGTACAATACACCAATTGCCCCAAGTCCTTGTCTGCAGGGCTGGACCCAGTTTCATACATGTATTTATTCAAGGTGCCTTGCTGCTTTTTCCAGCCACTTTTCATTTCTTCCACTGCAGACTGTAAAGAAAACTTCAGCATCCGTTCCATACATCACCCCCTTTGCTGACCACTACCATAGGCTGTATTTCAGCAAGACCCATCAGTTCTCTACATTTGTTTCAAAAACTAGGGTGCCAAATAGGAATTTTCTTGCCTGAACTTAGTGGCTCAGACACCTGTGGCAAACATTCCTTTACCTTTTCCCATAACTGAAATCTGCATGACTTTCCTGCATGACTGGCCTCTGCTGCTCTCTGGACTGGGTTTCAGGGGCCACCAACCTCTCCTGCAGAGGCAGGCACTGACACATACCCCTGCTGCCACCTCTGCAGGGAAGAGCTGAGCGATGTCATGTATGGAGCCACATGTAAGGGCCGGTTCCTTTAACCGCCAAAGGCAGAGAGCCTCAGCTCCAGCGGCTGCCCAGCTGTTGGTTGTAACCACGCCCTGCCTTGCCAGGGGAGCGAGTCATGCCCCGGAGATCTGAGGAGAAATAAACCTTTCAGTGGGATGAGTCTTGGAGGACAGTATTACAAAAAAAGTGGCAATAAAAACTTCACAGTACCTCAGAATGGGATGTATCTCGTGTTCGTCAAATATGTTCAGTCTTATCATGCCTTTTTTTTTTCCCCTTTTGTTTTTTTGGTGCTATTTTGTATCTTTTTAGATTCTCTCTTTTCTTTTTTTAAGATTTTGGAATAGATTAGTTGCTAGGGAAACCATTCTCCTGGTGAAGGGTGTAGTTCAGAAATATTTACAAGACACAAATGAATTGTATTTATAGAGTGTTTCAAAATGTTTATTGGAATTTGTGCAACAGGATACACAGAGATTTGTTTTAAGTGGAAAAAAATCTAAATGTAGATTACAAAATAACAGCGTACGATTGTACATGAAAGTCAACTCTCCAAATGTATTTTTTAGTCAGTGAGTTACTCCCACACTAATTCCAAACTCAGCGTGTTTTATGATGATTTTTCAGATCATTAACTCGAAGAAGGAAACTTTGATCAACATTTGTAACAACCTCCACCTCTAAGACAGAAAAAGAGAAATTAATAGGAGCCATGAACACTTGTACTTCAGGAGGTGATCTGCAGGATTAGGGACAGGCAGGGCCCCCAGGGCTGGTGTCCCATAGCTGGGATTCCTCTGCAGCTGCCAAACCGGCCACACCGGTGAGGGACCGTGCAGGGCATGACTCCTGCCACTGCCATCTGGCTCTGTCTCACCTTGCCTCTCCTCTGGATTCCTTGCCTTTCCACTGCAATGCTGCCAGCATCACCTCTCAGCAACAGCGCCATACAGACGCGTGGCTGGGAGGCTCCTTGGTAATTCTCCCCACACCAAAGTTCTATCAGTTCCCTTTACACTCCCCAACCACTTCCTCTGCTTTTAGAAACTTCCAGCAAAGGGGACTTGATAACCAATCCTGTTCCATGGCTTCTCTGTTCCAATCCCAGTTGTTCACATTTTTTCACTCATCTGATTTTTTTCCCTGCAAATCAACCATTTCTTCAAGGCTTTTAAGATGGGTAGCATCCAGTTACTAAGTTTCACAGACTTCCTAAAGGACTATTACAACCAAACCTCCCTAAAAGATAATTACTATCAACGTTTCTCCCTGCCTGAGAACAAAGAACCTTTTTGTTGGTTTGCCTTTGAGTCTGAATCAAAAGGTTTCCAAAATGAAACCTATTCCTGTGATCTCAGCTCCCCTCAGTAGCTCCCTGCCATAGAAGAGCCATAGAGGAACTGCCTTCTTGCAGCTTCCATGCTTGTAATCCTGCCCAAGCAGGACTGTCCCACAGTCTGGGGAGGGGGGGGGAACACGCCTGTTCACGCGGCGTTCATCACACCCAGCACGTTTCTGAGAGAAACACATTCCAGGCTCAAGGAGGGCAGGTTATTCATTTTTAAAAAGGAGGAAACTAAACTTTTATGATTTTTCTAAGGTTAAAAGCAGAAAGGCTTTCCAGATTTATAACCTGCCAGGGTCATTTTGACCTTTCCAAGCTCTTGTAGCGACTTCTGTGTGGCAGCAACCCCCTCCACTTTAGGTACATTCAGCATGCTGGGTCAATATAGCACCAAAGTTCTCTCTGTTTGGCTTGAAATAGAAAGATACCAATCCCATCTCTGACCTTAACAAAAATTAATTTTTCAATGTGTTTGGGATACGTGAAAAGAAACATGTATCACTGCTTTAAGCCTCTTTTAACCAGCTCTAAGGTATTGTGCCCAACCAGGCACTGATAAGAATAGTAGAATCATAGAATGGTTTGTGTTGGAAGGGACCTTAAAGATCATTTAGCTCCAAACACCACTGCTATGGGCTGGGACACCTTCCACTAGAGCAGATTACTTAGAGCCCCATCCAGGCCCCCTCTAAGTACTGAAAGGTGCTCTAAGGTCATCCCAGAGCTTCCTCTCCTCCAGGGTGAGCAGCCCCAACTCTCTCAGCCTGTCTTCATAGAAGAGGGGTTCCAGCCCTGTGATCAACTTCGTGGCCTCCTCTGGACTGGTTCCAACAGGTCCATCTTTCTTGTATTGGGGGCCTGTCATGGTCTGACACTGGCCCAATGCCAGGCACCCACGAAAGCTGTGCACTCACCCTCCCCTGCTACAGCTGGGCAGAGGAGAGGAAGAAAAAATTAATGAAGGCTTCATGAGTTGAGATAAGGACCGGGAGAAAATACTTCAAGGCAAAACAGGCTCAACTTAATTTGCAAAGTGAATTTATTACTAACAGAATCAGAGAAGGATAATGAGAAGTAAAATAAGCCCTTAGAACACCTTTTTCCCCCCACCCCCTCCCTCCTTCCCATTGACAAGCACAGGGAGACAGAGCATGGGGGTTTGGTCAGTTTGTCACCCGATTTTCTTCCACTGCTCTGGGAGAGGAGTCTTCCCCTGTGAGGCCATGGGGACCCTCCCACAGGAGACAGTTCTCCTGAACTTCCCCGGTGTGGGTCCCCTCTCAGGAGCAGCAACCATACCACACCTGCTGCAGCGTGAGCCCCTCCCATGGGCACACAGCCCTCCCAAAACTGCTGCGCCAAGGGTCTCTCTTTCCATGGGGTGCAATCCTCCAAGGACAGGCTGCTCCAGCCTGGAAGCAGGGTCCTCTCTCCACTGGGTCTCCCACTGGATCACAGCCTCCTCCAGGCTTCCATCCACTCTGGCACGGGCACCTCCCCCACGGGCTGTGGGTGGATCTCTGCATCCCCCCGGGATCCCCATGGGCTGCAGGGGCACAGCTGCTTCACCATGGCCTGCACCACGGCCTGCAGAGGAACCTCCGCTCCGGCGCCTGGAGCACCTCCTCCCCCTCCTCCCTCACTGACCTTGGTGTCTCTGCATTGTTTTCCCTGCATGTTCTCACCTCCTCTTCTTCGACTAGAATCTAAAATCTTGTGACTTTGTTTTGATTTTCTTCTTAAATATGTCATCACAGAGGCGTTACCAACCTCTCTCATTGGCCCAGCTTTGGCCAGCAGCATGTCCATCTTCAGAGCCATCAGGGAGTGACTCTGCCAGACATGGTGGAAGCTTCCAGCAGCTTCTCACAGAAGCCACCTCTGTGGCCCCCCTGCTACCAAAAACCAGGCTGAGCAAAATCATCACAGGGCCCCAGACCGAGATGCAGCACTCCACTCTAGGTGGAGCCTCACGAGAGCAGAGAGGGAGAATCAGAGGTGAAAGAACACTGAGTGCATTATCTTCTGCATTTTTAAGAAAATATAATGAATGCTCAGGTTATTCAGATTACTTCATGAAGAAACACCAACTGATCTGTGAGAATCCATCCATAAGTAACCCTGTAACCTTGTTCTCTTCTGCAGAAAATGGTTTTCTGGAAGGCACAGCTGCAGCAAAGCATTAGGAAGCCAGCAGAGATGCAAGGAGGTCAGGATGTGGATGATTACACAGGCAAAATGGTTTGTTCTGGCTTATTGTTGTTTCTGATGGCTGTAGCTACTGCCAAAGCTAACACAAATCCCCATACCTGGCATGGATGATCTACACTACATTCCCAAAGTCTTAGCTCTGAAAGCACTGGCCTCAGAATTTAAGGGCTAATTCTTTGGGAGCAACCTCTGTGCTTGCTCTGAAGCAAGTACTTTTATAGATAAGGGCTCTTTTGAGGCCATCAGAGAACTACAGCAATGTTCCTCAGAGTCCTACACTAGCCAGGCTGTATCTTACAGAAACACAGCTTTTATGTTTGGGGGGTTTTGACTCATGCAGCCTTTAAAGGTGAAATATAGACATATCATGATAAGGAATGCATAAATAGTACAAGACAGCAACTGGACACCTCCATTTATGAGTGTATTTATCCTGAGAATACCAATTTGAGGAAGGGAAATGGTTTTGTATCAGTCACACCAAAGGGGAAATGAGAAGGCAGAACAGGGATTTGACCCATATCTTTCCAGCCCTGGGAACATACACTGTGTTTCTTCTGGCCTTCCTCTCCCCAGCAGCCTTCCTCTCCTCCTGCTTTGCATGTGAAAAGAGTTGCAGATCAGACTGAGCAAAGGTAGGTATTTTCCTTTTCAACCCATTATACAAAGCTCCTGTCCCTGAGGAGATTGGTAAGAGTATGGACGATTTTCTAAAATATGGTCCTAAATGCATTCTCTGTATTTTTAAATGAAACAAGGTTGTCAAACTTCTGGTAGTGGAAAGGACCCCAGGTGAGGAAGCTTTAGGGGATATACCTCTATTCATTGTAGAGAGCTTTTCTTTCCTTTTGGTCTTTGGGATATTTAGTAATCTGTGTGTCTGGTACTCCTGGCAATTTTGCTCTGCTTTCCCTGAAGGTAGTAATGTGGAGCTTTTTAATAATTATGGTCAGGTAGTCAGTGTTTTACTTCATCGCAGGCAATATGTAGAAGTGGCCCCTGTGGTGGATCTCAGCAGGGATATGGCCAGGAAGAGGCACTGTACTGAATCAGGGTCAGCCAGCATAGATTGCACGAGTCAGGTTCAGCTACTTGGGGTGTTTAGATGTGGAATTTCAATATGCTATTCATGCTCTGCTTTGATTACTGATTGCATCTATTTTTACTCTGACACTGGCAGACTTCCTTAATTTTTCTTTTTAAATGAACTGCATCATTTTCCCGTCCTCCTCTGCCTCTCCTGGGTCCCCATGCCATGTAAAGCCTCTTCCTCCCTGAGCTGCTGTAGGCCCCAGGCACTAAGGGATTTTTGTCTTTCACAAGGTGAACTTCCCCAACACTATTCATCTCCTGAAGCAAGGAGGACTCGCCATCAATGCAGGGAAACAGGTTAGGGAACACTTAAACAAACCCGACATACATAAGCCCATGGGCCCTGATGGGAGGCACCCATGAGCGCAGAAGAAGCTGGCAGGTATTATTGTGAGGTCACTCTCAATAATCTTTGAAAAGTCATGGTGATTGGGAGAGTCTGAAGACTGGAAAAAAGCAATGTAACATTTGTCTTCAAGGAGAACAAGAAGGAAGATTTGGGAAACTACACACTGCCCAGCTACACCTTGGAATGTGCAAAGGGAATGGAAAAAATCCTCTTCGTAACACTTTGCAGACACATGGAAGACTAAAAAGTGATTAAGGCAAATCAGCATGGATTTATGAAAGGGAAACTGTGCTTAACCAACCTCAGAGTAGTCTACAATGAGAGGACTGGCTTGGTGGACGAGGGGAAGCAGTGGATATTTTTTATCTTGACATTAGCCTGGCTTTCAACACAGTCTTCCAAAACAATCTCAGAGACAAGCTGATGAAGTATGGTATTGTTAAGTGGACAGTAAGGTGGACAGAAACGTCTGCTTTTGTGTGTCTGGCAACACTTAGGATCAGCCATAGCTCTTCTCATAGCAGGGAGATGCTGTCTCCAGATGTTTCTGTTTGGATTAGCCATGTGCAGTGTGGCATACCCAGAAAGTTGTCTGAACTCTGGCATATGAGAGACACCCTGGGGCAGCAGGACACAGCCTTTGTGGCCCTGAAGACAGCAGCATCAGCAATGTGAATGCCACAAGCATGCTTGCTCTCCTTGTTGAGAGATTTCTGTGAGCAGTGTGAGATGATCTCCTGTACAGCACAGATAGTCTCTTACGAGACAGGGCAAGCCAGGAAGGTCTTTGGCCAGCTTTTCACTCTGAGCTCATTTCTGCTGTTTCCAGTTAGTGAGGAAGCAGAACTGTCTTGGAGGGTGTAGTGGGTTGACCTGAATTGACAGACAACCTGTTAAACCAATTATGTTTCTTTCAATGTCACGTATTTAAACTGCGTGAAAAGGCGGGATTTTGGGGGGTTTCTTCCCTTTCCAGCTTGGTGCTGGGATGGGACGGAGGGGTGGCCTCAGAGCCCAGGGCCCGCTGGGCTGGGCCGGGCCGGGCCGGGCGCCCTCCCGTCCCTCCTGACCCCCCAATCCCAGCGCCACAGCACGGACTGGGTTGCTGGGAGGGGGAACTTTAAGGGGGAACTTTAAGGCCATGCAACGCGGCGTCCTGGGACCAGTGGATCGTTCTCTATTCCACACAGTGCCAGCGAGAGCCGGCGGAGCCTGCAGCCAGCACACTTCACGCCGAACGAAAGAGAACACCGTGAAGCCAGCAGCGCAAGGGGAAAAAGAAAAGTTTCTCCACCCTGGAGCTTGACCGGTAACATGGCAACTTCAGAAGCCGAGAGAAAAAGTGAGTCACGTAGGACGAAGCTAAAAATGGCTTCAAAAAAGAGGAGAGGGCAGTGCTGCGCTTCTCGTGCCTAGCTTGAAAAACCTCCCTGCACGCTGTGGTAAAGAACTGTAAGATCATCTCTTTAATCCGTTCAAATTACATGGAGGGGTGGACAATTCACGTATAGCTTGTGAAGTTGTAAAAGTGCCTATGCCAAGCTATTTAAAAGCAGACAAAAAAAAAGCTCTTAAAAGACTAGTAGCAAAAAAACCTTTGTGTTCAAGCCAAAATAATTCATCCTTAAAAAATTAATAACCCCATGTAATAGTCCATGTATTGCAGTATAATAATCTGTGAGTTTTCATAGAAGATATGTGTTACACCACAGCAGTTTGTTTTTTTCCCTTTTCCTTCTTCTGTGTCTGTTAATGAACTTCTTTATATTCTGTAAGTTTTGTGCCTGCTTTGTTTTCTCCTAATTTTTGTCTCACACAAAAAAAATTACTAAGTGAAACCACTACACTAAATTAGTGTTTCTGCCCAGTTATCAAATTCAAACCCGCGACAGAGGGCATGTTTCAGGCAAGTGTTTTTCATTTCTCAAAACCACTTGTGTCAAGATTTAAACTTCACATCATTTGGCAGTTGTATCATCAGTGATGTGGCTTAAGTATTCTGTTTCCAAGGGTTGCCCAATCTATTCGTTCTTCTGAAGACAGTCAGTCATAAATAATACAAACCACAGCACAAGTGTCCTCTTTGCTCAGTGCTTTCTGATCCAAATTTCCTCTGCTCAAGTCACAGCAAGGATGGGAGGTAACAACCATGATCTTCAGCACAGACAGCAGTGGTTGTGGGCAGAGCAGGATCCCTGGGGGCAGGGCCCTCCAAGCTGACAGCAAAAGCAGCAGTACATTTCAAGGCAGAGAAGGGCTAGTTCATGTTCATTGCCTCTAGACTTCCCTGATTCCCCACAGAGAGGAGTGGGATTCCCTGTCTGAGAGGCTGGAGATGGTAGGACAAGGTGGTACACATGGCATGACTGGAGACTTCACTGACTCCTGCACTCAGAGGAAAGTTAGGGGCAGGAGGAGAGCAGGAGAAAAAAGGAATTAGTGTCTGGTCTTGGGATGGGTGAATAGAGGATGAACAAACAGACCTTGGCCAAAGTGAGTTAAAATATAAGTAAATGGATGGTGTCTCGCCAGTTTACTCCACTGAAGTCAATGATACATGTTGGTCTTTGTATGCACAGGAGAAAACTTAGCTCAGACTGCAATCCTGCCCTGACCTTCTTGCACTTCAGTGCACTTAATCACCCCACCAAGAAGGACTAAACTTTCCAGAAGCCCCAATTACCTGCCAAGAGCCACCCCTAGAGAAATGGAAACCAAAAACTGTTCCTCTTTGCACAGATGGGTTAGCGTTTGGTGCTCCAAGGCAGCGAGCCAGCGGAAAGCCTCAGCCAGCACAGCAGGTATGGCAGTTCCCTGCTGAGGGGGGATCCGTGGCAGGGTGCAGGATTACCTGCACAAACCACCATCATGCCACCAGCATTATGGAGAGTGAGAGACCAAAGCAGTGAAACACAAAAAGCTCACCTGAAGACCATCACCTAGCAGGTTACTGGGACTGGTAACCTGCTCTCCTCTCTTCCTCTTGCTCAACACACAATGCGCCACTGGCAATGGGCAGAGGGCAGAGGTCAAGCAAGTTATGTTCTGGGGTTTTATTATTTTATAGCTCAATAGTTAATAATAGCTGTGTAGCTAATTTAACCGGTGTTACTTGACTTGCTCTAACTTAACTGAAGCACTTAGACAAGGCACTCACTGAGTACCCCATTGCAGCAATACTAAAACTCTTGTCATGCACCAGCCTCCTCTTGTGAACTTCCAGAAAATGCTCCTTCAAATATACTGAACCATTTACAGCTTAACCCTGCTCCCTCCCAGTGCCTTGTGGAGCCCTTCCCTGGGGACCAGAGGAGTTTGCCTCACTTGTTAAGTTCGCTGTTAACATTCACCGCTAATGCCTTTATGCACAGCAGTACTGATAAATGTAAGGAAGAAAGGTTCATCTTCAGCCAGCTGAAACTATTCTTCATAACCATGATTTGCACAAGGAGACCGCTCACAAACATGTCTGTGTCCTTCCTGCAGCACAGCAGTGAGTCCCAGCTCCCACAGCCCTGGCAGCAGGAGGAGAGTGCTGCTCCATGGCACACAGCAGCCAGGCTGGGGTGGCCTCAGCAGCTTGGTGAGGTTGCAGACTCTCCACACAGCAGATCTTGCCCACCCCACGATAAAGATCTGATTTGCTCTTTCCTGTAAAACCAATGCTTTCTCAGAAGGGTCTTTCCAGGTGCTCGCTAAGGGATTGCTTCAGTATTTTTAGAAAGGGTCTCTTGAAAGCCGTATTCCAGTAAGAGGAGAAAACCTCATTATCCAGCACGAAGCTTTACATTTTTCTAAACAGATCCTTTTAACCTTGTCAGTGGGTTTTTCTTGGCCACGCACATCCCTTCAAACAACACATGGCTACTCTTCTCCAAGCCTGATCACTCCTTCATACTGGAAACCTGGTGTCCTGAACTCCAGACAGCCTCCTTCCTCCCTCCCTCCTTCTCATCATTCCTGTCATCCCTCCTTCACTCCTGGCACAGAGTGGATTTATGGTTTTTCACACTTATTCTTGAAGTTTAATTTCACTTCTAAAAGCTCGTTCAAAATTTTACCTACTTGATTAAAATCTTGGTCTTACATGGCAGAAATTGTGAAGCTAGGCTTAGCTTCCTCTGCCAAGCTCTCCCTTGTGAGGTCTTTGGGTTCTAGTAATGGAACAGTATTAAAGTGCTATAAAGATCATTTGTGATGATATAAATAAAACCTGAAAATAGATGTTGTATGGCAGGCTTTCCTTCCATGGAGATACTAGGACTGTGTCTTTTTCCCCCCATTGCCTACTTTCATCATCGGAACTTGGTGCAACTGAAGCTTTGGTCCATCCGTCAAATTTATTTCAAAACTGGTCAGCAAGTTCAAAAGCTTTTGGTGGAATCTGTCAGGCTTGACAAGATGACTGCTTAGCATTCATTTTGTTAGAGAACTGGATAAAAGGCTCTGTGGAAGTATCTGGACAGGCTGAATTGATGGGCAAAGGCCAATTGTCTGAGGCTCAACAAGGCCAAGTGCTGGGTCCTGCACTGGGGTCACAACAACCCCATGCAGAGCTACAAGCTGGGGGCAGAGTGGCTTATTCTGTCAGGTCTTTTGGAAAACCTTAACTGAGGCTTACTGTAAACCTGGGGTAACCTTTTCTCTGTTCAGGTACTGTAAGTTTAAACTTGGTTTAGGTTACAATTTTTGTATAGTAAACCATCTTCAAGGCCTGATGAGAAGCTCAACTGCAAATTTTAGGACAAGATGATCAGGAATGCTGCTGTGCTGAAGCTCTGTTGATCAACAGTGAGCCCCACTGTTATTTTTTTAAAATTCCTGTGAAAATCGGTAATGACATGCTGACAATACACTGTACGATTATGGTCTCATAAACGACTCTAATTTGAGTCCTTCGAGAAGAAAGAAGAAAAACTTGATTCACTGTGTTCCACACACCCAGACAAATATTTATCTTATCATCAGATTACTTTTCGTGGCAGTTTTTCAGGTTCTACAGATTTTGGTGGTTTTTTATGTGAAATGATTAAAAAGGCACACTTTTTAAAGAGGAAGCGGGTTTCAAACAAAATTGCTGGCAACTGTGTTAGATCCCCACCGTCTCCCCCCTCTATTACTATTGGGAAATGTGGCTGACTTTAATATATGTAAGTTTATTTTTCTCAGACTGTACTTGCCAGATCACCATCTGTCTAGACACTGTCAATTACTAATATGTGTACTCAAGGCAAGTGTCAGGGTACTCAGTATTTTCTTTCTCAATATTTTCGTGATTAAATTTACAGGGAGAACAGATCCAACCACTATATTCATGTTTGTCATTTAATGCAGATGTCAAATTATCCAAAACAAATTGAAGACCTTTGCATAGATTCAAAGTACAGAAGTTGTGATAAGCACCCTGAACCTTAAAGGTTTTCTTGAAGGTTGTGTAACAGGAACAATCTTTTTCTTGGGTATCCCCTCCACCCCCACAAAAAATCAGTAAGGCGTGGGAAGGCCACACCCATTGGGATAAATCAGCTAACAAAAAAACCCTAAAGCCCCTGATATATATACCCTTAATGATAACTGGTTGTAACTGATTATTACTTTCATACACATTTATCAAATTTCCTTTATATGAAGAGATTTGTGTCTTTTACTCTACACTAAGCCACTGAATCCTATTCCCCAACCCTGGGGTGCCTGCTCCTCAAGTTGTCTTGAAAGCAGAAGTCAGCTGTTTGTGTGAACACTGTTCAAGTCAGGAGGCAACAGAAAATGGGTTCTAGGGGAAAAAGGAGAAAAGGTACTAATATTTTGTAGGTTTTTTTCCGTGAAATATGCAACTGAGAGCTAATAAAACTTAATACCCCTATAAAATATCTTAACTGGCTGTCCCAGGTTAATAAACTCTGAAGTGTGAAGTACTTCACCTAAAACAAATTTCTTATCAGCGTAGATAGAAAGGAGCTGCCTGAACTCTCCTTGCAATAAGAAACTCCTACAGTATCCTCTTAAAAATATGAGAAAGGATTGCTCCTTTTTGCTCCCCAAAGACAGCAGGTGATGCAACATTGAACTTCGGTGGAGATACACACCTGCAGCTCATGGGTTCACTTCTCTGCTCTCACTGAGGCACCCCATTCACATCCAAATTAACCAGTTTAACAGGGGTTCTGGGGAGGCATTTGTTATGCCTTATTAAAGCTGTTCTATAACAAATAAGATTACTTGCGCATACTGGGGGGCAAGATGTCCAAAACCCCCAAAAGCATGTCTGCTTGGCCCTGGCTGGGGCCACCAACCTCACCCCAGCAAACAGACTGAACAGAAATGTTCAGAGCAGGGCAGGGATTGAAATGATGACCCCTGCTTTGGGAACACACACTCTCCAAGCGGCAGTAGTTAAACACACTTCTTTCCAGTGCATCATCCTTCAGCATATAGGGATGTTCCCACTTTGCATATTGGCTGCCTCAGATCCCATTTGGAAGCCATGATTCTGTGATTCGGATAATTAAAATCCCTTCTAAGAACAGGCCCTTCTGTTTAGTCCCATTCAGTTGTGTTATTGTGAATGTCTTCCTAGTGCAGAAACCTCAGGAGATGAATGCTTGCCAGGCTAAATGTAATGTGTAACAACTGCTTGGTCCATTTCCTCTATTTTTCCTGGAATGTGCTCAAACTTTTAATAAGTTGTAGGGGAAAATAAATATACTTAGTTTATGAAGTACAAAGAAAAGCTTCACACTGTAGCAAGCCACCTCGTGGCACAACAGCAACAGTGTGCACTGCCCCAGAAAACACAGGAAGCTGCATCCCAAAGCTCTTGTTTAATATTAAGCTGCAAAGAAATAAAATAAAACTAAAAAAAAAAAAAATCAATCAGGCAAACTCCTTTAAAAAAAAAGTTTACAAACTAAACCAGGTATAACTTTTTGTTTTAGCAACTTCAGCAATCTCTTACCCTCATGGAAGTAGAATTAATTAAAAGACACTTGCTTAGTGTGTAAATTTAGTATGGAAATGTTGGGGTCATGGTGCTTGTACGTAAGTGGAAATTAATGTCTTCAGAAATAAAATGTGGGGGAAAAAAGTCTACTCATCTTGGCCATTCACATTAAAGAAGTATTTAATTTGGCAGGGTTTAATAGTCTTAATTTCCTTACCTCTGCATCATATCCAGGTATTTCTCATAGAGCATTCTGAGGCTAAATTAATAAACGTCCTACAAGTATCTTCAAAAGATGTCAAAAAACTTGCAGTTGCCAAGGAAGGATGCCAATCCCAAAAGATGCAGCAACGTTGTCTTCAGAAGCAGTCATGCTCCATGATTTTTCTTCTATTCATACTCTGAACATGTGTTCCATAAAGTCACTCCATACTGTAGAGCCAACACCTGTCTATTACTGCCTTGAATGACAGGTACACACCTGTGCACCTTTCAAATGGGCCACCCTACAAGAGCTGAAAGAGTTTTAGCTGAGAGAGAATGCCACTTATATATATCCTCAGAAGTTCCATTCAATAAAACAGTCTTATCTCTTCCCAATCCTTTGTTCCAGTCAATATTATACAGGACTTCTGGCTCTAACAGTTCTTTTAAGGACTCAGGAACTAGACTCTGGACAGGCCAGAGGCAAGGCAAAGCACTAACTGTTCCTTTTAAGCAAACAATTATGCAAGTCATTTTAATAAGCAAGCTGCTAGTCTTAGCATAAAGGACAAAGCTTGAATCCAGACTGAGCAACAATCAAATGGCAACCTTTTGATGTCTCCACAGGTGTTAGTAATACCAAGTAGCATATGTAACAATAATTTCTGAAATCCAGACTTTCACAAATGCATAGAAGCTTTTATGTTTTTCTCATATTGGACCGTAGAAAAAATGGTGACGCACCTCAGTAGTTCAGCCACTTTAACACCAGCGAAAGTTTCCAAATGCACTGGCACACATTCCAAGGGAATTCTTTTGAATTAAACAAAACTCAAACAAAACAGACTCTATTGTTCTCTTTCATTAAATAAAGAACCTCATGTAAACACCACCTGTTTTTTAAATCCTGACCAGCTTGGCTTAGGGCTATCGAGCAACTCAGGAGCTGAACTAGCAGCTGGACAATGTCTACCTGCTGGTCCCTCACTCAGGGTGTGGATTTCACCATCTCTTTACACAGAGGTTTAACTGGTGCTAATCTCCAATCAGACTGAGACAAATCAGCATAACATCTGATCACCTGAGCATCTTCTCTACACGAAACTGTGCACTCTGCTGTCTTTAATTCAATGCATAGAAAAGATCCACAGCTCCGAGAACGGTGTTTCTGTCACCTTTTGTAGCCCTCCTTCCATTTTTATAAGTGAATTTGTCTCAACTCCTTCAATAAACTCTTGGGGAAAAGGACTGTATAGGTGTACACCTTATTCTTTTAGTCAAGTTACTAATACAATTAGTAAAGGACAATTTTACACCAATAAACTAGTTGTACCAACTAATGTCATTATAAGATAATGAAAAGGACAATAAAACTAAATTATAAGAACATAGAGCCTCTAGTAATTAGAGCCTTGGACTACTGAAAAACACTACACAGAACAAAGGAAAAGCAACTAGTCACCAATTCTTTACTGAAACAGGTGCTATTTTAATAGATGCACGTGAACAAACAGTAATAGTATCTGCTCATTAACCAATTCAAAACACAAAACTAGCTTGACTCGTATCACTTAATGCAAGCAAATTCATCACAGCTCAGTCTCATATATAGAAGCCTCACATAATTTTCTTGGTGAACGAATACTTCATGATCTCAAAATAATCGTGGCTTAAGACTTCTGTTGAGTCAACATCTCAATTTGTAACTAGCTAGCTTTTCCTTATGTCCAGACTTATACATGGCTAAAGAAAAGAAAAACAAAATGTCAGAAGCAGCAACTAAGTTTTGGTATGAAAACAGCTCTGAGTTAAAAGGCTCCTCTATTACATCCAACTTGCTTACCATACAAGAGTATACCTCAACTAATAATCAGTATCATCATCTGACTCTTGTGGCAAGACTCTGACACTTCTCAGCAGGCAGAATCAGACCTTTACCTTTCACCCTCAACAAAAAGTGTTGCTAATTAACAGATTTTCCTGTTTACAAACTTTGCAATATGTCAAAACATGAAGCTGATATTCTATGCAGTTGCTTTTCCTTTGAGCAATGAGAACACAATAGACTCCTTATTAAACATTCTGTTGTATGAAGTGATAGTGCAGCTGCAGTCTAAGGACGCAGAGCAGTCTTGTGGGCAGAGCCTTATTACAATAGCTAGAAACATCATGAACTTTCAGATGTACACATCCTTATTGAGAAATCGTGTACCTGAAAACTGCTCTACTTTTCTCAGCTAACCTGTAAGTAGTGTAATAAAAAGTCATTAAGAGGTTAATTCTACCTGTCAATCTTGCCTGGCATGTAGTTTTATGCATGGTAGCCCATTATTAATACCATTAACTGTATGAAAATAAGGATTTCTTGGGAAAATAAGAAATTGCAAGGGATTGCATGTTCAAAATCATGATTTATTGATGTATTTTTTAATCATGTAGCTCCTTGCAATGATACAGTTTATAAATTATAGAACAAGTATCATTCTTTCCACAGCTTTCACATTTTAGTCCTCAAGTCCAGATCAGTATTTTGAAACAAGATGGTCAAAGGTAAATTATGCAAAATGGCTTAAAAAAAACTACACTAAAAAGCTTCAGTTCTTCCAGGATCCAAGATACACACATAATAAGCAGCATTACAATGTCTGCACTACACCCCCAAGCGATATATGCAGGAGAAGCAGCGTACAGTACCTGCACCAGACCTCAAGGTACACTTCATGATTAGCAGTACACAGCACCTGAACATCTACAGCAGCCTCAAAATTTATCTTAGTAAAACAAATGCTCAAAGGGTTTACAGCACGTGTGGCAAGGTTAGACAAAAGGCTGTAGCACGTTACAGTCGTGTCCAAGTGAGCCCTGCTTACGTGTGCATTCACAGCAGGCCAGGGCACGAGCAGGACACACCAGCATTTCACCCCTGCACTGGGACACTCCCCAAGCAGGGCCAGGGACCTGCAAACATCCTACAGTACATGGGAACAACTCACTGCCCGTATCCCTCTCCCCTCCATGCACATCCCATGGAGAAGGCAGGCTCCACTGAACTTCTACCAAGATCAAATTACATTGATGAGCAACTGACACCCCTGCATTGGTGAGGATGTACCTCTGCAGTTAACTTTTAAACTTCGTGCTTGCCTGCCCTTGATTGTTTTTCCTTAAGGTTGATGTTGACAAAATGCCAGATCTTAAAGGCAAACAAAGTAAGTTTAATTTAAAGAAAACATTTATTTGAAGTTATTTTAAGTCACACAGTTTAACAGATGACAACTTTCTCCCTTTCGTATTTCAAGTCTTCACCAGAGACCATGCACATTGTCCCATGGAAAATGAGATTTTCCTATTGATTCTGTTTGAACAAATCAGTGTCTAGGCAGATGAAGATTCACATTTTAACCAGACTGATTTAAAAATATTTTTAAAACAAACCCAACACAATAAAACAAAACTTTGTTATCTAATTCTTATCACAAATAAAAGGTGTTTAACACTCATAAGCTTGATCTCAAAACAAAATCCCAGCCATTCACAATCAAATAGAACATACTGCCTTCAAAAAAATTCCCAGAATTTTAAAATGCTCCAAATATATACACATTTATAACTTAAGTGCTTATTAGCTACAACCTTTTACTCATGCAAAAGTTGTGAGAGAAGAAGGTGTTTCTTAGAGTGGCTTTTCTGAATATGCAGTAAAACTCTTCACTCGTGCAAAGAACAAAGGGGTGTACATTTTGTCAATGTCGAAAGTAGTAACAGCTGTCTCACCAGTCGATCTGCAAAGAGCATTTTAAAAGTTAAATTAGACAAGTTGCTGTTTGAGTCCCTCAATAATGCAATCATGTTCCATAGTACAGTGTGTGCACCAAACTACAGTTGGATAAAGTGTCTTTTGTAATGCCTTGTTCTGAAAGCATTTGAGTACTGGCTGAATCACACTATACAGAATTCACTTCTACTTTCATATCTAAGAAACCACTTTCCCTTTCCACTCTTATTATGAGCTTTAAGACCTGAGCAGTACAGAAACTTCATGCTGAAAAGAATGTCTGCAATATGAGCACTTCTTCATAAATTAGGTATGACAACATTAGCTTTTACAAAACCAATCTTTCTGTTTATGGAAGTTACCTATACTCCCAACCATCAGTAGTTTACTTCCTGTATTTTATATTCTCACAGCTCAACAGCTGAGCTATGTTCCTATAAAAACACTGAATATAAAGATTAAGAACACTGGAAGACAAGGCCTAAATCTACCCTAACTGCCAACGTCAAACATCTGGAAAGCCAACTTGCCAGTAATTTGGAGTGTCAGGTGCAAGAACAGTGGTCATGGCTCCTGCCTGGTTAGTGATCAGAACAGTTGGTCACATGCCCATATTCTGCTCTGCTGAATTATATAGTTAGTAAACATTACAGTTCTCACATGACAAGTACAGACATCTTTAGTTTGCACATCCACAGTGGAAAAGATATATATTTTAATGAATATACACTTTCCACATCCCCTCACTAGCACCACATTAAGTCATTCAACCCTGATTCAGTTCCAAATTCAAACACTCTGAATAAATCCTTTAAAAAGCTAAAATACTGCGTTTATACTACTTAGGAAACTTCCTATTATCAATAGAACAGGTTACTTAAAATCTTGGGATTTCTTTACGTAAAAGTTCAAATCAGGACCAGTTACAGTTTTCATGACATTTCGTTAAAGCCCCCTAAGTCTCAGACTCTTTACATTTTTTGTACTTAGTATTGGACAAATTAACATCACCTTTAATTTTACAGTTTAGTACCCTTCTTTGCTCTTGTTCTCCGTTTACTCACCTGCAAGTGATGTGACAAGAATGATGTATCCACACGAGTTTGTTGAACCTCTGGCGCCCACTGGAGCACAACTGTAGTCCTACATGGAAACTGTGATCTGTTTCTTGAGCAGAAACTCGGCGGAAATACCTGTATTTGTGGTAATCAACTGGTTTCTGTACAGAGAAATAAGAAGTTTCATGAACTACAAAGAACACATCGTGCAACTATTTATCCTGAGTAACTGTGAGACCAGACTGGTAAAACTCTGATACTTAAAAACAAGTACTACTGTTCCTTCAAAATACATAAATGTGTATGTTAATGATGGAAGAAGTTTTCAGAGAAAGCAAAATAAGGATGGAGGACACCACCCAGCTGTGCATACTCACTGTAACACTTCTTACTCTTCACAAGTTTCTCTTGACTAGCACTTTGGTAATCAGAAGAATTTGTAAGTTAATCAAATCATTCAAAGTTCAATTAACAAATACTGCTCATCTAGTTCTACTAAACATTGTGGAACACAACTGCACACAGTGAAATCTGATCTTAGAAAATGACCTATTTATCCTTCTTTTCTGTTAACAATGGTGACACCTAATAGCACCATACCTGGAAATTAAGCCTAAGGGAGGGGAACAACTGTTTAAATGTGAACCAGACACTTATTTGCCTTAAAAATTTATTACAGATCTGGGGACAAATGTAAGAGACATCACCGAGGTTATTTATTTATATTTTATTTTTAAACCGTTTAAAACATTAATTTTTTAATCCTTTGGTGTAATGCAAATCTTTGGGTCCCTTAAAACATTCAGTCTGAGTAAAATCTTATTAGGAGCCCCCTCCTTAATCCATTTCTCCTCTATTGTATTTTTTGACCTACCTCTTCCTTCTTCTTCATAATAACAGCAAATACTTTGGTTTGATTGTCTTTTTCCTGGGAAAGGCGATAATGGCCAAGCAAGATTGCATCTGTTCTGGAAGGTTAAAAAGAAGGATAATGTCAAGGACATAAAAACATTCTGTCTCTCAAAAGCTTGATGTTCTTATAATACAAATATCAGCAATGAAACAAAGACTGACTACATAGCATAATTATAGAAACTATTTCTTATTTCCATTCAGTAAGGGCTCATCAATGATATTAAATGATGAAAACATTTTGGGAAGTTGCTTCTAATTTTCCTAAACAGGACAGTAAAGGTAGGTTAGTTGGTTCTACCTAGCCTACTGCTAAATATTTACAGATTCCTGGTGAACAGCTCAAATCTGTTTTGAAGTTGCAAATTATTTTCGATGTTTTTATGTGCAAACATCAAGAAGTAATAATTTCAACATGTCCCACTGAAACCTTTACTTTCCTTCAGTTAAGGAAGTGTGAGAAGGCAGTCAGTAACCAAACAGTATCTTTAAAAGGACTATCCCATCTACTTCCCTTAAAAATTTCAAATCACATAACCCACAAATTAAATCTAATTACAATATCAGGACGCTAAAACAAAAGATACCTTTGCATAAAGATAAAATTTTTTTGTAGTTCTTAGGAGAGAATTATAAACATCTATAACACAAATAAAAAGAACATTGTTTTGCTAAGCCAGGATATACAATCTGAGACAAAAGTAAATAGAAATTGCTAGATAAAAGCAAAATGAAAACTGTAGAGCCAAATACTTTATTTCAATAACCTTGTGTTTTTAGTCCGTAAGCGAGGAACTATAGATTGAGGATCTTCAGGAGTTGTTAGCATCATAACTTGACCATCTGGAAAGAATCTCAAATACCTGCAAAAACATAATTACACAATGCAAACCTAGAAAATACATCCTTTTCTTGTCTTTTTTTTCTGTTTGTTTGCTTTTAAAATCACAGGATGTTACCCAGAAGGATTTAGAACTTAATTAGTAATAGCATTTGAAAACACATTTCTTCACACATAACAGAAAAAAAGAGATCAGAAATCAAAAGAGAGTTATGAATATTGAAAGAGGAAGTTACAAAGAGTTATAAAGTTTTGTCACCTCTATCAAAGCAAGGTGGCTACCCTGGGATCAAAACTGACCTCAAGTTTCTCCATTCCTAGCATCAACTGAGATCAATGCAACAAAATCTGTTACAGTATCAGAATTATAACAGAATTAGCAATGTCATATGGACTTTTTCAGGTTCTGGAATCCAACTGATTTTTACAGTACTCAAATACTGTGCTGATGTTTGAGACTACAGCAACAGCCATCAGGTTCAATGGTTTCTATGAACAGCTTCCAGCCTCAGAAGGGACAGCAGAATGAAACAATAAATGCTGGGAACAGCAAGATGAACAACAGCAGAAAAACAGGCTGAGGAAACAAATGGCAAGGCATGTACAGCAAGTTGAGAAAGCCCAGCCTCTTGATTTTTACAACTGATTACACATAAGCTAAATGATGAATCTTGTATAATTGCATGTATTCTCTTTGCTGAATTGTGTCATGTGTTCTATCAGAAATGTAAAGCAAAAGTTGTTTAGGGAAAGAAATCTGCAGATGAGTATTAACTGTTGTAAGTATTCAAGCTTTAGCCACATGACATGGTTTAAGTGAGGATGAAACATGGTTCTAAGCTTATTTCTAATTATCATAAAAAATCCTATTTCTAAAAGCTATTCTCAAAAAATGCAAATTGCTTTACACACTGTAGCAGTCCCATTCAGTTCTACAGAATGATTATTGGCTGTGATAGCCAGGGGTGGATTTAAAGAACTTAAGAGAGAGAAACATTTCACTCACTCATTGTACTACAGCTCTACCTGTAATATTCCACTTGGTGCCATGCTCTATAGAAACCATCAAGAGACTGTTCTCCTTGACGTATGTATTTTGTCTTGCTGACATATACACCTACAGAAAAATATATATGAACAAAAATTAAGAACATAAAATATTTATGATGAAAAAACCAATAATCTAAAACTTTTGATATGGTTTTGTTACTTAAATACATGGAAGTTTACATTTTCATCCCTTGCACCTTTCCCTTCTCTTTGCAGATATTCTACAAATTCAAATGCATGGACAAATTCAGATTAAGTCTAACAACAACATAAACATCAAACCCACCTGACTGTTTCTGTCATGGCTACACACATAGTTACAACTATTTCCAGAAGTATTGCTTACCATCAAATCGAACGCGAGGCCTTTCCAAAAACATGTCCCTCCAAGATGCATATGGAACAAGTTTATTGCAGCTCCTGCCCCATATTTTCAAACAGACTTGATGCCAGATTTCAGGATCTCTAGTGAAAATGAGAGAAAAGCAAACCCCATAACTTCCCTACAAACCCTGTTTAGCTTTTATATATCAAAGTAACACTCCCTTACTTGGTTTGGATGCAACTAAAAGAAACTTTCTTGAACAGAAATAGCTCATAATTTAAAACCCTTGACTAATTTACTTAATCCTGGAGTGTTTGAAAGCTTTTTCCTCTTCCAGTGAAATTTAAGAACAGAGTGTCATTTTCATCCAAGTACAGAACCACAACACTGCAGCACCCTGGCACTTCTCTGTGTGGCTGTATGAGGATGACAACATAACTGACTCTATTTTGGAGACCTGAAACTAATTTGCAAACAGGGTAGATAGAGCAAGTAATACTTTCTGCTAGATTTTTTATTAGAGTAAATTCATCTACCTCACATACCATTTAGTAGTGTATTCAAAAACTGATTAGCACTGTGAGGAGCTTAACATGAAAATGTCCATGGGAAGGAAAAGCAGGACATACTTATTGCAAAGAGAAGTTTCACTCTAGATAAATTATCTACAATACCTGGCACAAATGTAAAATCCTCGACAAACAAGAGATAATTGCTCCAATGATCTTAGATCCAAGTCACTTGAAACCACCCATCGGAAAATGTACATTAGTACTTCCATAGGCAATGCTTAAAAGAGAAAAGAAATCCTTGTTAGATGCAACCTGTAAATCAACAGGTTATTTATAATTCCAGGTTTGGCTTTTGACTTTCCATTAAAAAATCCTACTTTTCACACTGTAGCCCAATGCCAGAGAACAAAAAAAATTATCTTTAACTTAAAAGGTCACTATAAAATAGATGTGATATCCATAAAGGATCCTTTTCAGCCTACTAACTTCTGAAGCAGACATTGTCATTTTTTTAAAGTTTTCATTCTGCTATAAGAAAGTCAGTAAAAAAGGTACTATAACACAGGTTTGGCTGTAAAGCAGAATATAAATCTAGAAAGAGACCAACATTGCTTCTCAAAGACACATCTCCTGAGATCATTTTAGAGCAATGTCTGCAACATCTTGTCTTTATCGGCAAAAAAAGAAAATACATTTTCCCAAGTGTACAATGCACCAGTTATTAAAATAAAATAATTTTTAAACCCTATTTCATTGTTTTGATTTGCTTCACTTACCTTATTTTCTTTCCTTGATCAGAACAAAGGAGATCAGGCCAAGATTTTAAAATGCAACTGATTATTTAAGATGCAGTACAAAGGTATCTGTTTTTAAGAGCGATCGTAGCTCACATACACTCTCTACAATTTAGGTCTCATAAGGAAGTCTCAGGATAACTGTCCCAGAACTGAAGCACTGAAAGTCATTAACCTTCAAAAGATTTTCTAGCTTTGTTATATAGTCTTTCTGAACCTGAAAACACACTTGTTGCAAAAATCTCATACAGAATCAGATAAAATCAAGAAATGTAAAGATGCATACTCTTCATAGAACAATTGTCTCTTACTCACAGTTAAAAATTGTAATATGTATTTGCAACCAAACCAAAAGAACTGGAAGGAAAACTAGAATACACTTACTTCAGCAAGTCATTCCTAGAAGTTGCTACTTTTAAGTATACCTCTGATCCTGAAAATTCTACTCAGAAATACTACATGGAAACAGCTTGTGTGATAAAGACAAGATCTTGTATGAGAACAAGATTTGTTTACCTAGTTGATCATTTTTTCTCCTTTGTATCTAACTATAGAAGTAAAAAAAGAGATAATGTATGCACTTCTTCAAAGGTGGCTTTTGAAATAACGAGACAAATGTTACAATCAAGTGAAACGTCTATATAAATTCTGCCTCTCAACTCTTACAGCATATCTTAACTCATACCTGAAATATGGGTCTGGCTGACATCAACTTCAGGCTGACAAAGTTTGACTGAAGATTCCTGAAGAGTTAACTGCTGCTGGAAATCTGTCAGGAGATCTGCCATTTTGTCATCCTCTTTGTTATCCTCAACACTAGAAAAGGAGCAATGCCAACACTGTAATATTGGACAAAACATACCAACAGATGTCCTCATCTTGGCATCAATCCACTGCCTTACTCTCATTCAATAGAGTTGTTTCCTATATGTTTTTAAAGCAATCTGATTTCATCAAACAATAAAACAACTACTGAAATATTATCAAGTTCAGTTAGACATTGCTAGAATGCCTCTGACAGTAAAAACTGGGGTTTTTTCATTAAATTCCCATCCCAGTTTTTTTTTTTTGTTTTTGAAAGTTTTTTAGTGAAGTCACTGAAGAATTTCTTGACCCTATGAAAAGACAAATCTCATCTTGCACTTTGTCTAAAATATGGCATACGCAGGAAATAAAGTGTCATTAACGAAAAGTTGTATTTTGTAAACCTTCTCATATAATGTAAGATATTGGAAACAATTAAGGATTATTTTTCACTCTTTTGTTATTCACTAAAGAGTGATCCTTGGTGGGTTTATTCAACAGCAATGAAGGAAAACTATTTTTGTACATATTCTGTAAAGAGGCAGAAATAATAAAATTCAGGAGCCAGAACAAGATAGCAGAACGGAAACAAAAAGCTTGCTACTCATCAATAAACTTGAAGGATTACTAAGTGATAAAAGAACATTACCGCATTAAAAAAATAAATCTAAATTTAAGTTGCATGTCATAATAAGACCTTTTAATAGCTGCCCGCTTGCTTGCCCCAAATAACCAGAAACTACATAAAACTCCTTGACTGCATCACAAAACACCTTCTTTCCCCTGACTTGGCATACAAGCCAATTAAGAAATCTTCCAGTCACTTTTTAATACTATTCAATTCTACTTTAAACAAGCTAATAGAATGAGCTGAGAATATAAGCAAGCAACTAGTAGACCTACCAATGGGTTTTAAAGCATTATAGAGAAGACAATTGTGTTTGGGCCTGCCATAACTAAGACTACAGTAAGATGTTGCACTGAACAACTGCACCTTCCTTTATTTTGATGAGTATGATGATTGGTCCAAGTACCTACAGGCCACACTGTAAACTGGTTTTTTTCAAATCTAATTCTGTAATTTGTTTTTTCTCATTAAGACTGTATGAAACACCTACAACAGTAATTCAGAAAGCACAAACACCACACTCAAAATCTCTCCAAAAAATGCATCTCTACAAATACCACTTTTAACCAACTGAGACTGCTGGTTGTTCTTCCCTCACTGCCACACAGTGCTGGGAACAGTACAGCAACCCTTAAAAAACTAAATAAAAATCCACAGATTTGTAGAATCATTTAGGTTGGAAAAGACCTCTAAGATCATCAAGCCCAACCATTAACACAGCACTGCCGAGTCCACCACTAACCATGTCCCTAACTGCCACATGTACACATCTTTTAAATACCTCCAGGCACAGTGACTCAACCTCTTCTCTGGGCAGCCTGTTCAAAGTGCTTGACAACCCTTTCTGTGAAGACATTTGTCCTAATATCCACTCCAAAGCACACCCTGAGGCCATTTCTTCTTGTCCTGTCACTTGTTATTTGGGAGAAGAGAGCAATCCCTACCTCAATACAACCTCCTTTCAGGTGGTTGTACAGAACAGTAAGATCTCCCCTGAGCCTCCTTTTCTCCAGGCTTAACACCCCCAGCTCACTCAGCTGCTCCTTGTAAGATCTGTGCTCCAGACCCTTCAACAGCTCCATTGCCCTTCCCTGGACCCACTCCAGCCCCTCAATGTCTTTCTTGCAGTGAGGGGCCCAGACCTGGACACAGCACTCGAGGTGTGGCCTCACCAGTGCTGAGTACAGAGGGACAATCACTGCCCTGGTCCTGCTGGCCACACCATTGCTGATACAGGCCAGGATGCCACTGCTCTTCTTGGCCACCTGGGCACACACTGGATCATGTTCAGACAACTATCAACCAGGATCCCAGGGTCATTTTCCAACATGCAGCTTTCCAGCCACTCTGCCCCCAGCTTGTAGCTCTGCGTGGGGTTGTTGTGACCCATGTGCAGGACCCAGCACTTGGCCTTGATGCAACTCACACAATTGGCCTTGGCCCATTGATCCAGCATGTCCAGATCTCTCTGCAGAGCCTTCCTATCCTCCAGAAGGACCACTTCCTCCCAACTTCATGTCAGAGAGTCTTAATGGAGTAGAGAAACTGATGCTAAAGTAAGAAAATAATCCTACGAAAACCAAGATTTTTACATAACCATAGTGCATGATCCAGTAGTTTCCTAGTGCACAAATGCACAGCAAAGATTTCATGCCAGCAACACATTCAGAAATGAAAATAATGGATGTAAATAAAGCACTTAGCACATCTTGCACTGTTTTATATTAAGTCAGCTGCTGCATTGGAGCTGTACTGTCCTGGGGCAACAAGACTGAGTTAGTAATACCACAGGGACATAATTGTGCTTTCCTTTTTCACTCTACATTTTAAAACTCTTGACTTCTTGATGCAGCTAACAGCAGCACCAATGGCTGCTATGAGTAAGCAAGTCATTGGGAAGCTGTTTCATAAGCTTGTCTACGTTTGGCTGGGAGGGCTGTAACAGAAGTTTTGGCCCTCCTTAAACAGAAGTCTTGGGCTCATGTTACACCAAGCATAAGTCACTACACATCCGCTGTACTGAGGCCGGGGGTATTCTGATGCACGTAATGATGACAGACTAAACTACTCAGACTGCAATCTTTGGGCTTCTAAACGTATTGCTCTACTGACAATGCTCTCATCTGGCTGTGTTAGCACAAGAACAGATTATTCCATTGTTTAAGTAAGATGCTTATTTGGTACTATGAAGCTTCAACTAATTACTCTTTTTGCCATCTACAACTTTGTAGATAACCAAAAAACAAAACAAAGTGACTGATGCTTTTTTTTTAAATTAAGTAACAATGTAACTAATTGTAATCCTTCCCCCTGAAATCAGCTAGCTCCAAACAAGCCTGTTACTGTCTTTGAAAAATATAGAAAAGTCCTCCTTTTCTTTTACTCCTTCTGTAACTGTTCTGTAAAGCAGTCAACTAACTAAGATTAGGTAAGTTTTCCACATACTACGAGACTTAAAACTGCATGTTACAGAGTACTGATATCCTTCAGAAACAAAATGCCATGTTTCAGTACTCCTATGCACTTAATTAGTAAAATTTCATACTTACCACCTCTTTCCAACTCCATCACCATCTGGGGACCGTGTATAGGTGATCTTAAACTCTATGTCAGGTACAAGCTGCATGGCTAGACGATAAAACTTGATGGCTGAAAATAAAGGTTCGATGTTCAAACATACCTGATACCCATACTAGCTTATCAAAGCAAAGACTGTTTTCAAAGAGATGGTTTCAGCTAAAAGCACTAAAAAGGTGGAAAACGCCCTTGCCTAGGAAAGCTTATTTAGTCTAAACTGTTAGGTTTAAATTCAATACAGAAGAGAGGAACATTAAGTATCTATTTTCAAAACTAAAAACCTCATACACTTTTTCAGAATAAAGAGTTATCTCAGATGCGTTTCAGCTTTTACAGATTTACCTTAATTACCACAAATTCAACTACGGAGTAGAAAATTTTACATTAAAACATTACAAAGTCCTGATGTTGTTTGTTACCCAGCACTTGCAAACATTTCTCAACAAGCTGTAAAGATTTTAGACAGAAGATCCGTAACTAGCCATAAGTTAAATGAAAGAGAAAAATGATGCAGGTAGCTTAAGTCCCTGGTATAGCACAGACAGGCATTCAGACATATACAACACTACAAAGGTGAGAATGACGAATAAAATATTGTTGCAATTTTAAAATTTCAACAATAGATGCAAAACGTATCAATTTCTCTATGGAACCTCCTGGGAACTAAAGGCACAGAAGCAAGCCACTCAACACACTGAAGGTGAGGAAAGCAGCCTTGTCACAAAACTATGGGATGTGAAGGAAAACCTCAGAGACTGGGTTTTGCACACTTTTCTCGCACGCAGAGAAAATACTTCTGCCTCTTGCACTACAAAGATCCTACAAACACTGAGTAGAGAAAGGGGTTCAGGAACATCACTGTGGCAACAAACTGTATTTTAAGCTGGAGAATGTCTTTCTTCTGAGCCAGCTCTGTGAATCCTTCTTAATTTAAATGAATTGGTTGTATGTACACTAAATCTATTTTAATACCAGTATTAAAATCATGTATGCATGTATATGTTTCTTTGTATTCCCACATCGTGATACCAAGATCAGATAGCAATTCTGCTTCAGCTTGCACTCTTAAAACCAAAACTCAAATAAATCATCAGTGAGTGTGGAGCTCAGAATTTGTCTAGTGAGTCTGAGAAACCTGAGTTTGAGGCTAGTAAGTGTTCCTATTTCCTTGAGTTCATGTCAGGGCCAGTGACTGACAAATAGTATCACTGGCTGCTGAGGATGAGACATACCAGCAGACAGCTAAATAGAGATCAGTCTCAACTTTAGCACTTAATCTTGCAGACAAGACCTCTACTGTACTTAAGCAAGAACAAGCTGCAGCACATAACTGTCTCACAAACATCAGGTATCAGCAGATTTCAGAAGCAGGCTTGGATTCTGGCGACCTGGGCCAGGTCAGCAAATAAAAGCCTGGTCTGAAAACAGATGTCCCAACATGTGCACAGTAATATATCTGTGTCTGGCATAGGACCGTGCTTCTAAGGTCTCATATAGATCTATGTGCAGACACAGTTCAGTTTAGTTCTCTAAGTCTCAAATCAAATTCAATTGAGAAAGATGAATTCATATTCATGCAATCCAGATGTTTGAAACACTTTTCTGAATGGAACTCTGTTAGATATTACTATTTCTCTGCTGCCATGTTTAACATACAAGGAGTGCACTGAAGCAGATGAAACCACAGCTTTCATTTTATATACTCAATGGTTAAATAGACTGCTTTCCTCACTTTTTTTTTAAATTTACTCAGAAAGAATCTTCACAGTCTACTACATGATTTCCTAAATACGTACCAGATTTTTAGTTCTGACATGTTCTTTACTGTGCATTTAATTCTATACCAAACACCCACCATATCTTAGCCTAAAGTAATTTTGCCCTGTAAAAATACGTAATAAATTAGCAACTGAGACAACTAATTTTATTAACTACAGGGGACTCATATTTCTCTCAGTTAATATGAGATATGAAACAACATAATCCCCTGAACCAGAAATCCCCTGAAAAGGAAGGAAAATTCCCCACGGTGGAGTGGAAATTTTGTATTCAGCAGGTGGCTGAGTTCAGGAGCTTCCAGAGTTCTCTCAGATTTTTGTATCTTAACTTATTTTGCAGCTGCACTTTAAACACAGTGGTCAAACCCTCTGCTGGATGAGCAGGATGGCTTCGCTTTCTTCCTCGCATGAAAGAAACAGAAAATTGGTATCTCCACTACTGACCTACAGGACTTGGAAGTTAGGACAGACTTCTTACTCTCTAGATTCTGAAAACTAAATATGAGAAAGAAAACTTTGAATTTGCATTTTTACTAGTGCTGATAGCAAGAGTGCAGGTAAGCAAGCTAAACACCTTAAACATTCACGACAAACTTCAAAGACTACCAGACTTAAACATTCACTTCAGGAATTCTTGAAAAAGCTATTTTAGTAGGATGTATTAATTAAAAAACAAACAAAAACCACCAAACCCAAACAGCACCCTCAGAAAAAAAAGAAAAAAAAAAAGGCACCAAAAAACCCCCACAACCAAACAACAAAGCATTCCACAGATTAAGTAGTTTTGTTCACAGTGGAACAATGAGAACTGTGAGCACAGGAAATACAGTATACTGCCTTAATTATTATGCTAATTTCATGTTACAGAGGTCACATAAAGAAGCATTCTATATGAAGAAGCAATCTAGTGCTCCATTAAATTGCAGTATTTCAAGATACTGTTATTCTGCCTGAAAGCTAGAAATTCCTTCCTTGATGTCACTTTCAGCTTTACCTCAAGCTTAGAACTGTGATACGATGGTTCCTTCTATAGCATGTTTGTTTTCTTTTCTGAGTAATGGAGCTCTCAGATGACTATTAGTCTGTAGTTTCAGTTCACTGGCACCCCACAGATTTTCCCATAAATTAGAGGGTGTTAGATTTTTCTACAATAAGGGTGTTCATTGTAGACTTCCATATTACCTTCATAAAGGGCCCCATTTCGCTCTTCTTCCACTGCCTTCAGGAAAAGTTCTTTTGCCTGCACAATAAATTACAGAGCACTTATTTAATTCCTTACAAATACAAGTGCAATATGACTTGACTTAGAATTATTTTTGATCTTATCTACTGTACCCTATGACAGAGATGAACAAAATAATTCCATAAATAGAGAAGACATACTCATGTGCTACAAGACATAACTGAAATTTCCAGCCAACAAACTATCTATATTCCTGCTGCTGGCCTTTTACGTACAGTCTTTCAGAAAGCAGATTGCAAAGGTGACACCAAGGCAAACATAAAGACTAGAAAAATCAGTGTAGCATTATGAAGACATTTAGTATGGAGACAACAAAATAATAACCTCTGTTGTTTCTCCAGATTTAATTCAGGATTAGCTTTTAGAATAGTTACACTGGAACAGTAATACAGACAAATAAAACCTCAAAATTATGCATCTTTTTCTGTACCTTTTCCTCTTTTGCTATCTCCTGTTTTCCCCTGGCATCAACAGACTTTAGTCCAGGTCCTCTTGACGATGCTCTGCATGGCAGAGGCTCCAACCCACTAGAACTCACACCTGGGGCAAGCTCAAACATCCACTGAGCTCTGAACATCTGGAGCTCTGCCTAAAAAACATGATTAATTCTACTTAATATCACATATTCAGACAGTATATGTTCTGAGGAGAAATTATAAAGTACATACACAAAAAAGAATTTCAAAACTATACTTTACGTATCCAAGTCTTAGATGGCTTCAGTGAATTTAGGTGCAGAGTCAGCAATTGTTTTATGGTAAATTAAAAAAAAACAAAACTGCACAAGTACTTGTTCAGTCTCATTCAATAGCAAAAGTGCTTTTTTCTGGACTGCTCACCTCAGAAGAAAAACTGATGTTTCAAGAAGTGGTTGTTAGTACTATGGTTATGACCTAAGATTCCACAGAAAAGTGTTCTTTCCAGACATGATCATGTTTGTTCTTGTTTATGCACACTTATCATAAGTAAGAAGTTAATTAGCTCTTCAAATTAATATTTAGGAAACCTAGTTTTTTGTACACAAGCATACTAAGCTCTCTGACAATCAAGGCAGTCATTTCTACAATATACAAATAAGACCTTACTCTTTTCTCTTTTAGAAAGTATGGACTATGCTCTGTGAAACAAGACAAGTTACAATTCTCACCATGCCTTTTTTTCAGCATCCTCAAAGTTACACTTCACATGTCTCTTGCAATCATCACAACTTTCGAGGAGCAACTACACAGAAATCTAGTCTTGTAAAAGAACACACTTTTCTATTACACTGCTTTTATCAGCTTTCTGGTCCGGTAGAGAGTGACAACTTAAACTGTACATAAACTGCTGTCCAATTCCTACAGTTCTTCAAAGAAATTCCAGATTTGTTACAAACTTTCTTTTCCTCTACACAGACAACTGAAGACTGAATTTGACACTTGAAACACAATGCAAAATTTATCTCACTTTGGGAGGGGCAGATAGATTAAGTATTTGTCAGATCAACAAACACGTGGTAACTAAATGAGGATAAGTGATGCAGCTTAAATCACAGCAGTACTATATTTGTAAAAACCCACTAGCATGAGAGACATACCTGAAGATTTGCTTCACTGGATCTTTCACCGTCATCAGTTCTTAGCAAATCAGCGTGACAATCTTCTTCAGCTTCTGCCTAGTAAAGAGCAGTCAAATGTGATTATAGGGTCTGCGTAAGTCCCTACAGCATATTCACAAAGCACAACTGTCATGGACACACATTAAAAAAAATATTAAGCACTCCCCCACTTTTGATGACAAAAATTAACTTTAAAACTACTGACATCAGTTGTACTTCCCTATTAACTCAATGAAGATGGGTTTTGCATTTTGGACAGGTTAATACAAGACAGATTAGTTGTGTATCACTTGAAGGCTTCTATGCTTCAATGCAATGGCATACCTGACTAAATACACTCAGTATCTACGTCAAAGCAGAGAGCAAAAGCTTCAGTATTAAACAATATTGTGCTTTGTTCCACAAATTAAATTTTTATCACTATCTTCTCATCCTAAAGATAACCAGTAGTTTTGATTTGTTTAATATTTGAAAGAGCACAAAAGTGCTTTGAATAACAATAGATACCTTATATATACATGTGAAACTAAACAAGAAATGTATTGGAAAATAAAACAAAAAGCTAGCATGAGAGCTTGACAGCTGGTTTTATTTACAGTACAGCTGTGTGACAGGTTAAACAAATAAGACCTGAAATAAGACCTTTGACTAAACTTAACATGGCTCTACATAGGAAGTTAAACCAGCTAGTTTAAGAGGAAAACTTAAAAATATGCAAATTAATTCTCATTGTGAAATACACTGAGATTCATGGAGTCTACACTAAAACAAAGGAAAACTAATTCTGGGCATCAGTTACAAGCCACTACAATGACAATAGCCAAGATGCCAGTAAAGTGGAAGACACCCCCAAAACCTCAACTAAGGCACTTGTTTAAAGTTCGTCCTGCAGCTGAACAAAACCAGTTTTTCTACCATTCTGCACTGAAATTCACCTCTATAGTTCTGCAAGTAGATAATGCAAAGCGAGATTACAAGAAGGCAAACCTGACATTAAGATTATCACAACTACGTACAAAAGTTTTATTTCCCACTCCTTTCTATTGTACCCAGTGCTCAGAGACTTCAAGCAACATTCTGTCAGTGAGATTCTACCAAGCTCTCAAAAAGAATTCTCTACCTCCTGCACAGTCAAAGTGCAGAAATCAAAGCATTCTTGTATTCGGAAAATTTATACCATTTTTACAGCATCTGGAAGTTCTGCTCAAACTACAGAATACGAGCAAACATGAAGGGAAGGCAACCTTTAATCTCTTTGTCTTGGTGACAAGCACCACCTTGGAGTTTGCAAATGTCTTCAGATTCCCCAACGACCACAAACTTACTGGCTTGTCATCTGTAAAAGTGTTTTCACTGATGTCTCAAATAATTTATCACTTACAATTGATAGACATGGTTGGTTGGCTGAAGATAAACAGATATTGCATCTATTTCCACATTCTCATTTTTAAGTTCTGTGCATTTTTAATTTCCCAGTAGAGGAAACAGGTGAGCCAGAACACTATAAAACACTAGTGGCATTAAATCTGAGCAAGGAGTAAATAACTTGGAAATTTCATGGCCTTTGATTCCAGAATTTAATTGCAGAGAGTTAATGCCCTGTGAGTTGCGACAGTCCTACCACATCATTAGCATCCAGGAATATTTTGCAGGCAAAGCAGAGCCAGCCCAGGAATGAGCTAGCTCTGAAATGGGTGTCTGTAAGTGCATTATTATGGCACTGGGCTGACAGAAATAAGGCCTAATTCTGTCTGTGCAGAGCGCAAAGCTTCTGGTTTGCAGCTGAATTATGTCCAATCAGCTCTCCAGTCTGGGCAGAATAAGCCTGGTTTTATCTGCAAAATGCAGAAACTAGCAATTTCTAAACTAAATCAACACACTATCTTGTGCATAAAGGCACGCCCATCAAAACCTTTAACTCCTGAACTCTGTAAACAAACTGATTTAAGCGTTGAAACTGCTTAGAAGGTTAGGAAGCTGGATGAAGTTTACCTTATTCAAACACTTTTTTTTTCACTAATGTGTTCAACTCTTGATTTTCATCCCCTCCTCTCTGTTCAACTGCCCTACTTCTTCATTTCTGAGTCACAGTCAGACATGGTAGTGGACCAACTGCATCCAAAGTGTCATTTGATGCTCTTTAAAACCTAAATATGGTCTCAACTCAAATCAAAAATACTATGAAGACCTGGCCCACAGTCTAAAAGCTGTCAAAAACCATCATGAAAACGATTACAACCGAGGTTCTGACTTCTGTCATTACCCTCCCTATATTGTATGCATGTGTGATCTGCAATCTCTCATATCAAAGGTCTGTCTTCTGGCAGTGGTAGCAGCCAAAGTGGCCACCCCTCTAAATATACTGGTAAAGCAATTAATTCACATTGCTACTGCACAGGAATGAACTGGAAAACTGATGTCTATTAACAACCTTTCCACTATTTATTTGACCTGATGAAACCCTATGATTTTGCTACGACAAATGAGTAAACACAGGTACTGTGAAGCAAGGACCTTCACCTGCAGACAGCTCAAGAGATCACACCTGAAGCACTCTGCAAAGTGTAAAAATTGGCTCCTTGCCCCCACTCTGACAATACTTGTGTTGCACTTATAGTTTCTAAAATTCACAACACTGTGCTGTGACTGCTACTTAGTGGATAAATCTAGACTGTGCATCCTTGTGCTGCTGCGCTTCCTCCTGATACAAGTCAGCTGTCACATGGAACAGTGACTTCATCCTGATTGAAAGCAAGACATCACAGTGTGTACTGACTGGTCGACTTGATTAATTTTCCCTGAGAAAAGCAGCAGTCTGTCAAGCCACCAAAAGGTAGCATGTCAAAAGTAAACATCTGAATTAGGCTGCAAGCTGTAAAAAATGAAGTCAGCTGAATAGATTCGATTCTCATTTTCTTGCAAAGCTTTAGAAATCATTTGCTAAATGCAGAACTAGTTTATTTGCACAGTTGAGTTTTGTTTTGCAATCAATAATTGCATGCTGATTTCCTCAGAGTACATTAACCGCTTACTAAACTGTCTGTAACATCAGGTCCTTTAATAGTTCTGATCTCTGTTTCAGCAAAATAAAACCAAGATCAGAAACAGTTCGAAGCTGAGTGTCACCAGTTGAACAGGGCTCTGTGTTACGTGTGAACCACATAAAACTCAGGGAGGAGCAAGCACGGCAAAGCGAAACAGTGACTGTCAGCTAACAATCCTCTTGGTTTTATAAAAAAATGAGAAAGCCGCCCTATTTTTCTGTAAATGTGGTAGGAGCATCACCGTATTCAAAACTAAAAGTTTTTATAACCGCGGTGAAACATTTTAAGAGCTCCTGTGTGATATAAATGGTTTAACTTTGAATGCTTGAGTTCTCATCATGGATACTTGAATCCATATTGAGGCGCAGTCAATAAAGCAATACTGAACCAAGGAGTATTTCTGATATGTTAATTAACAACTCAAATAACTCGAGTCCCTGGCCCACGGAGCCCTTTAAATTACTGAGTGACTTTAAGCCACCACATTTTCGAGGGAAGAAAGGGAAAGGAAGGGCACGCTCCTCTGTAATGACACAGGGATTTTGTTCACGCGTTCCTACGGAGAGCTGGATCGCTCCAGAACCAAGCAGCCCCACGGATCAAAATCCTCTGCGGGAGGCGGCCGTGTCTCGCCGCGGTGGGGCGGGATCATGGCACGTTTCCCACGAGCATCACTCGGTGCCCGGGGGCGAACAGGCGGGCAGGGCAGGGCTGCCTGTCAGCAATTCGGCCAAGGGGCCGCTCCCACGCACACACCCCTCGTCCCGGTCCCGCCCGGCCGTCCCTGCACGGCGGCCGAGCCCCCGCTGCCCGGGCCCGCTCACCATGCTGCCGACGCTCGGGCGGCGCTGTCCCGTCCCGGGGGCTCTGCCCCCCGGCTTGGTCCGTGTGTCCTCCCTGCCCGCGGGGGGCACTTAGCAGAGTTCTCGGTCGGAGAAGCGCACCACGCAGCGGGAGTCCCTGCGGGCCCTGCGGACGGCAGCCATCTTCCCGGCGAGCGGGGCCGGCGGCGGGAGCGGCGGGACACGGCCCGGGCGAACCCGCCAGGTCAGAGCGCCGCCTCCCGCACGGGCCGCTACGACGCGCGACCGCACAGACTCCCCATCCCAGTACGCACCGCGGTCCGCGCCGCCTCTGCCGCCCGCGACGGAGTGGCGCAAGGCCTGCTGGGGAGCGTAGTCCGCGGCGGCACACCACGGGAAGGGTGGCGGAGTAAAGGCTGCCGGGAATTGTAGTCTCCGCGAATGGAAATCCCGGCAGGAGGGATCCCAGGGGCGGGAGCTGAGGTAAAGTGGCGATGTCCGGGAGCTGCGATTTCCGCTGTGACTGCGGTCCGTCCGGGACCTGGTACAGGCGATTTGTTGACGGGGTAACGGAAGAGCGCTTAGTGCCGCAGCTGCGGAGATAACAGCGGTGCCGAGGCCATTGAATCTAGTGGCCCTGGTCATTTGCCCGTCCAGTTCAGTGAGCACAGTTATCACCTGCTGTCAGCACACGCCTCGTCAGGTTTTCTAAAATTGGACTAAACCCATTTTGTTTTTAAGCGCATCACAGTCTTTTTGTTCCAGAAGAAAACCACGTGTATGGAGGATCTGTGAACCTTTGTGCATGTCTACTGCCCCGAGCGTTTTCAGGAGGAGGAGGAGGAGGCGGCGGTGTGTCTTCTCTGGAGGGGTAGGTGAGCGCTGAGGCTCGGGCAGCGGGAGCAGGAGATGGGGATGCAAGGGCTGTGGGAGCCGGCGTCAGCAGGGGGGTTCAGATCCAGGTGACTGTAGAGCTGCTCTGTGGAGAGGAGAGCGTGAGAGGCAAGGGAGCTGCCCGACAGGCCGGGCGCCGATCCCTGGGCGGGCAGCCGGAGGCGGTGGGGAGCAGCGGGGACTGGGTGCTGCTGGCGTGCTGGTCGGCCCTGTGTGAGCAGTTGAGATGGTACAGCATGACCACTTGAGGTTTTGAGATGGGGTGCTCACGGCTACAACTAGTTATCATTAGTGCTGCTTCTCGTTTGGAGCTGGAGTCAAAGCTGCTTTTCTCCTGCCTGGGCGAGCCTCTTCTTAGATATTAAACATTCGATATTAGTAAAAAATCCTTTACTGTGAGGGCGGTGAGGCACTACCACAGGTTGCCCTGAGAAGCTATGGATACCCCCATCCCTGGCAGTGTTCAAGACCAGTTTGGATGGGGGTCTGAGCAACCTGGTCTAGTGAAAAGTGCCCCTGCCCATGGCAGGGGGCTTGAAACTAGATGATTTTTAAGGTAATTTCCAATCCAAATAATTCTATGATTCCTTTGGGAGTGAAGAAGTCTTGCCTCTCACAACAGAAAAACGGCGTCCTATGACTGTCACTGGGCTGAGTGCTACTATGTGGTTATGCACGTAGGATGTAATACAGGTGGCTTAAAGCAGAAATCTCATGTAAGTGTGCATTGCTCCTCCTGGCTTCACTGCGAATCATGCCTGTCTGTTGGAGGGAATTTATTATATATTCATGTAAATGTAAAGATTAGCCTCTGACTAGATGGGGTGGAGGGAGGCACCCACAGCTCTGTTTTTCCCCACACCGTTTTAGCAAACGAATGTCTTGTCCTACCCTGTACTCCTGAATTACAGCACCAGCTCATCCTTTCTTTCCATACCCTGGGAATTAACTCTGTGCTTTACTTTTAAAACCTAAGGGATGAAGTGCAAAAAGAAGTGGAGACTTTCTGAATCACTATTACAGTCCTCATAATCAATTGGTTTTGAACTATTTTTTGTTCCTTGTTTTCATTTTTCTGCCATTCCTAGTATGCCTTAGGCTGACCCTGTCAGAGCTGCTGGTGCTTGCGTGAGGAAAGCACAGGCCCCTGTAGCAGCACTTAAAATGTCGATATTCTTCCCATTTGTTCACAGTTTGGTATTTCTGCATTCTAATCTTGTTGTTTAAATTCCTCTCTACTATGTGAGAGAGACCCATCGCCGGTGTGGGGTTTTTGTTTGTTTGGCTGGGTTTTGTTTGCACAGAATCACAGAACTGTGAGGGTTGGTAAGGACCTCTGGAGGTCATCTAGANCCTGGGCCGCAGCTGCTCCGCGGGGCGGCGGGGCCGCGGCGTCGCCATTCCGGGCCTCTCCGCAGGCCGGGGCTGGAGCCGGAGCCGGGGAGACGCGTCCGCAGTGAGTTCCGCCGGGTACGGCCACGGGCATGGCGGGCCGTGGGACCCGCGTTCCCGTACAGCGAGGAACGGGAGCGGGGGCACTCGAGTGTACAGGGGCCGTGGCTGGGGATCGGGCGCCGCCGCAGCGCGGAGGCCGGGCGGGGGCTGGGACTTGGCCTGAGTGGCGGACCCGCCATGGCACATCTGTCCCTGCCTTGGTGCGCAGCTCATGGGGCACCCCCAGAGCCCTCCCTAACAAACGCGGCAGCCGCTGAGACCGCACCCATGGACACCCACGGCTTTGAACCGCGCCTTCCTCAGTGCTTCCTGCTAGTAATACCGTCGAGTAATTGCCAGAGCACAGCACAAGTTTAAAAAGGCACATGCTGATTGTTTACTGTCTGCGTTTCTCAGCTGTGGCAGAGTGAGCCAGTTTCGCTTTCAGTTCTCGGCGCTTCAGCCCTTCAAACAGGAGTGGATACGTATTTAAAAGGTTCATAAGCGAAATGGTAGGTTTGAGTTGTACTTAGTCAGAAAGCAGTCTCGATACATTAAATTAGGTTTGCTGTTAAAGGCGCGTTACTAGTTGATTTCTGCGGGGAAAAAAGTTATAGGTGAGGTAGAGTCTGAACACGGTGTTACAATATGGTGAAAACAAGGGCTTTACATTTTAGTATCAGCACACCTTTTATTTCAAGATGTTTTTGCAGTTTATATGTGCATCCTCTAACGATGTGAATTGGTGTAGATTGTACTTTTAAATTAGATTATACATGTTGTTGCTCTGCAGACTGCTTGTCGTAAACTCATGTTCTTTTCAGTGGTTTCAGTGGGACTCAGGCGAAGCAGTCTGAAGGCCAAGTAAAGCAAATTTTTAAAAACAACTTCACTATGAAGTTCAAGAAGAAATTGTGCTGATTGAGTTACCCAGAGAAGACTTTGTTTAGGTTTTGGTCAGTGGGCTTTCATACAGATGGATGTGTGCTTGCATAGGAGCTGGGTTAATGTCTGTGCATCCTGGCATGTTTTTTAACATGCTTTCCTCACTGAAATTTGTGTTTTCTGACTGCTTTTCTGTCTGGTTTGTTTCTTGGGGGTTTTTTGTGTTTTTGGTTTTTTGNAGCCTGTTCACCTCTGCCACCCTCAATGTAAAGAAGTTCTTCCTCACGGTTAATGGAACTTCATGTGGTTTAGTTTATGGCCATTGCTCCTTGTCCTGTCACTGGGCACC
>VZRS01011873.1:737029-795273 GCA_013398055.1 Ifrita kowaldi
AGAGCCCTCCCTAACAAACGCGGCAGCCGCTGAGACCGCACCCATGGACACCCACGGCTTTGAACCGCGCCTTCCTCAGTGCTTCCTGCTAGTAATACCGTCGAGTAATTGCCAGAGCACAGCACAAGTTTAAAAAGGCACATGCTGATTGTTTACTGTCTGCGTTTCTCAGCTGTGGCAGAGTGAGCCAGTTTCGCTTTCAGTTCTCGGCGCTTCAGCCCTTCAAACAGGAGTGGATACGTATTTAAAAGGTTCATAAGCGAAATGGTAGGTTTGAGTTGTACTTAGTCAGAAAGCAGTCTCGATACATTAAATTAGGTTTGCTGTTAAAGGCGCGTTACTAGTTGATTTCTGCGGGGAAAAAAGTTATAGGTGAGGTAGAGTCTGAACACGGTGTTACAATATGGTGAAAACAAGGGCTTTACATTTTAGTATCAGCACACCTTTTATTTCAAGATGTTTTTGCAGTTTATATGTGCATCCTCTAACGATGTGAATTGGTGTAGATTGTACTTTTAAATTAGATTATACATGTTGTTGCTCTGCAGACTGCTTGTCGTAAACTCATGTTCTTTTCAGTGGTTTCAGTGGGACTCAGGCGAAGCAGTCTGAAGGCCAAGTAAAGCAAATTTTTAAAAACAACTTCACTATGAAGTTCAAGAAGAAATTGTGCTGATTGAGTTACCCAGAGAAGACTTTGTTTAGGTTTTGGTCAGTGGGCTTTCATACAGATGGATGTGTGCTTGCATAGGAGCTGGGTTAATGTCTGTGCATCCTGGCATGTTTTTTAACATGCTTTCCTCACTGAAATTTGTGTTTTCTGACTGCTTTTCTGTCTGGTTTGTTTCTTGGGGGTTTTTTGTGTTTTTGGTTTTTTGTTTGTTTTTTTGTTTGTTTTTTTGGGGTTTTTTTGGTTTTTTTTTTTGTTTAGTTGGTTTTTTGTTTGATTTGGGTGTGGGCTGGTTTTTTGTGTTTTGGTTTTTCGTTTGGTTTTGTATTTGGGATTTTTTTGTTGAGTTTTTTGGGGGTTTGTTGGTTTTGTTTGCTTGGAATTTTTTTGTTTGGTTTTTTCTTTGCTTGCTCACCTTTATTCCTCAAAAATATTTTGATTAGTCTGTTTTGGTCACATTTGACACCAGAGCTGGAATTGCAAGGATAATTTCATGCAAGTTTTGTGAAAATTGGTGGCTGTGGAAAGGAGAGGGACTAAAATTAGTATCCTCAGCAAGGAATAAGCAGTTAGGTTCACCACTTCATCTGCTCAAGAGACATCAGACAAACTATCCAGCCATTGGTGATTATTGCTAGTAGTGTTACGCATCTTTAGTTTTGCTGTGGTTATCAAACATGAAGCAAGGGTGCTCCTCCACTCTTCAGTCACAGTTCCCTGAAAGGGATATGTGAATGGTAAGTCAGGGACAGCATAGGAGTCTGTGAATTGTAAGACATCACATCTGTTAGGATCACAGTTTCAGAACTCTGTTGTTAGGGCAGTATGTACTGCAAAGTCCACAAATCCCATCTGTGTTGATTTGAAATTACTGTATAAAATTGTTTGGATATTAATAAATTTTAGATTTTCAGACTAGGAGAACATGCAGTTGAAATGTTTGAAATTTTGTTGCCAAGGATCTGAGTAAAGGCTTCTGAGTTGCCGTCCAGTCACTGACCAGCTGGAGTAACTAGTTTAAAGCTTTTTAACTTGGATGCAGACTGTTGAACATAGCTTTATGCTATTCAGGTGCACAGCCTGAAAACAGCCAAAAAGGAACTGGTGCTCCAAACTGCTGTTATTACAGACAGGCTCTGTGTTCCTTGGCAAGTAGTACAAAATGTGGGGTTAGGTCTCTAATGCAAGGTGTTCAGTCCTGGTTCTCTGTAGTAGTGTGTGGAGAGAAACAGGTGCTGCTAGAGGGCAGTTCCTCCTGCCTGTCTGAGACACTACCCAGTGTCTGAGATAGATTTAGAGACATGCTACACAATGGGTAAATTGTCAAAAGGTCTGTTAACTTCATATTTCCTGATCTTTGTTCCTGTATGAGGCTTAGAAGATGGAAAATAAAAGATGTTCACAAGATCTTGAATCTACAGGATTGTGGCTCTGCATTGATGTCAATTCAGAGTTCCAGTATCATAATCCCATTACTTCGGAAATCATAAGCTTTGTGAAATAAGGGAGATATAAGGCTACTCCCAAAAAATTGTGAAAATGTAGTTAAAATACACGTTACAGAATGCAAAAGTCACAAGCCATGAATATTGCTGTCTTTTTAAGAGGTGGAGAATAAGAGAGTGCAGGAACCAAACCTTCCTTGCAGGGGAATTCTGTTTCATTTCAAATGTATGGTTAGTTTATGTAGAATAGATTACATTTTTTCTAAACTATAGTGGAGGTAATACCAGCAACAATTACATTAAACTAGAAATAAGAAGTTTTTTGCTTTATTATCCAGCAGAGATTCTGTGGATGCCCCATCCCTGGAAGGATTCAAGGCCAGACTGGGTCAGGCTTTGAGCAACATGGGTACTGGAAGGTGTCTCTGCCCATGGCACAGGGGTTGGAACTAGAAGATTTTTAAGGTCCCTTCGAACCCAAACCATACTGTGATTATTTTGTTCATACAGTGTCACAGGAAAAGATCAGATAGATAACCTAATGTAGCTGATACTTCTAGAAACTGATTCATGCTTAGAGTTACTGTAGTAAAATACATTTGGTCTTATCTGACATGAACGTAATATTCTTTCTCTGAACACTTTGTTTAAGGGAATGTGTATGGCTGTGCTCTCACACAGGATCTTACGGAAATTCAGGATATTGGTTTAACTGATGGCAATGTGACTTGTAAGATGGTGACCTACATGTGTAATAATTTGGCTAGGACAGATCCTCTCCTATTGTATTGTAAAGCTTCATTTTTTCTGATAGCAGACTGTTTTCTCCAGGCTGTGAGACTTTATCCTCTGACTTCAGCAATAGTGTCTCCCATCAGGGCTGCCTGCAAGCTTGCTGTAAGGTACCTTTAGCTTTAGCATAAGAGTGGCTTTGGGGAACATACCCAGTTACATCCAGATACAGGCTGGCCCTTTCTGGTGAGAGACCAAGACGAGTGTTTGTGTATGGCTGACAAGGACTGTCCTCTTGGAGGAGAGTGGAATCTGCAGACAAGCAATCTCAGAAGGGTACAGAAATCAAATGGATTATGTTCTGTGCTTTCAGACCAAAGGCTTAAGTCTTGAAAACATGATTCCTGCAACTGTTCACACTGTCCTGAGTGCTCTATATTTATGCTGCCACAGAAAGAACTGGTTACACTTGGAGGAGAAAAAGCACAAGAAACGCTAAGGACCGAAATGCGCTTGCAGCTAAAGTATCCTCATCATGAATAGGTACAAAACTATCAGACAGCTTGGTGATGGGACCTACGGCTCTGTTCTCCTAGGGAGAAGCATTGAATCTGGAGAGCTAATAGCCATTAAAAAGTAAGTGTTTTCATACATTACTTTACAACAGATAGTCCAGGTTTTTCCTTTCCAGGTCCGCATAGACTTGGTCATGCTGGTTTGAGTACTTCACATTCCATGCTGGTTTTTTGTATGGAGTTGTATTGGGGCTGCATGAAAAACTCAAGTTCTTTGTATCCTCCAAAGCCTCAGCAGGAGATAAAGAGGATGAGATATATAGGCTTATCATAACAGCACTCTGCTGCTATGTGCAGTCCAACATGGTTTATGTATTATTTAGAGTATTCTGCAATGCTGCTTTGGAATCTACAGCCCTTTCGCTGCTGCTTACATGCAGCATATATTTTGTAGTCTAATTTTCAATGTAATATTAATACTGCAGTGATAATTAACACAATTTATGTCATTGTCCATTATCTGTGTCTTTTATGCTATTGCATATTGGTCTTTTCAGCTTAAGATTTTCTTGAAATTCCTTGAGAAATTAATTTGATTTTCTCTGCTGCTTCAGCAGTGACCTTAGTTTGTAAATGGCTTATTTGTCCTAGCTATGGTAAGAGACAGCTGTAAAGCATTGCAGGCACCTTCCTGAAATACCAGCCATGACCCAGGGACAGACTTGTTGAAAAAGCTTTCAGTACAATGGTGTTTTGTATGAGCAGTCAATAGCTGGCTTTATCAACTTTCTAAATCCCCTGTGCTGAGCGTATTTTGCCTGTATCAGACCTTGCTAGAGGCACCTTTGATTTTCAGTTTGCAGTATGGGAGAAACTCAGAAAAATCAGAACAAGCCAGAAGTATTCTCTTAGCTTACATGTTAATGGCAGTCCTTTATTAAAAACTGAAGTGGCCTGGTAACTGAGTGCACAAGACAGTAACTGCAAAAACACTGTTCAAAAAAAAAAAGTCCAGACCCCTTTATGACATGAAGGGTTTGTAGATCTTAAAACTACTCTAATTGTAAGAGCTGATTTCAAACTGGAAACTTGCTACAATAATACGTAATACTGAATTATCATTAAAGGCAAAGGCTCATATCTTCAGAGAGTGCCTAACTCCCTCTGAAATCCAGACTCTACACAGTTGAGTATTTTTGTAAGTTCTAATCTGTGATCTTCTCTGTGCATGTATATGTGAGCTTTCATCCTATTGGTCCTAAAGCATAGAGTTACATCTCAAAGAACTGAGTGGTAATCAAAATGTGTATGAACACACAGGACCATATGTTACACACAAATAGTATGTTCAGGGTTATATTCTGGCTTAGGAGAAAACTGCCATGCAGCTTGTTTCTGTTAGAGCAGAGTTGCTTATAAGCTAGAAGGGGAAAGCAGAATTTGACAAGCAGCTGGCATGATAGATGCACCTTGCAAGGGAAGGAGAAACATAGGGAGCAGTAGACAAAGGAAAATGTGGAAATACAGCAAGATACTAAAATTACAGAGAAATCAAAATATAGAGGAGAGGAGTAAGGAGAATATTATAAAATTGGAGACCCAGTGAAGTGATTGGATCTTCATTTGATTTGTTTCAAAACCTTTCTCTGAGTTGTTCATAATTGTCAAAACTACCCTTGTTCCTTTTACAGTTAGACTCTACTCCACCACATTGTTATACCAGAAAGAAAATTAGCATGCCTAGGCTTGTTGAAGGCTCTGAATTATTTTCAGCAAGATATATATATATACACACAGAAAAATGCAATCCTGTGTAATAGTAATTATTATTTGAGTGTAATTCTATTTGAGTGTGTATTCTAGTAATTCTGTGTGAGTGTACCTTGTCTAGAGATGTTAAGTTTTTTGACAAAGGAGCTAACATCTTCTATTTTGATGGAAGAACTGAATTGTTAAGATTATTAATTGTTAAGTGAGACTTTTGGTTCTAAGAACAGCTGATGTTTTCAATGCATTAGTCATTATTTTCCCCTCTACTTTTGTAGAATGAAGAGAAAGTTTTATTCCTGGGAGGAATGCATGAACCTTCGAGAGGTTAAGGTACTTGTTTGTTCAGTGGTTGACTTCAGATTAGATGATCACTGTCACGTTTTGGGGTTACATCAAATTCTTTACAACTCTTCTGTCAAAATCTGCTCCCAGTGTGAGCTGTGGCATATGACATTACAGTTCTGTTTCTTGACTCTCTGTTGGAAGAGAGCGTCTGTAGTCTTGCAAAAATGCTTATTGAAGTTCTGTAGTCTTACAAAAAATCAGTTGATTGTAGAGAGCTGCTTCCTCCTTGCAGTGAGGGGTGTGTGAGTGAGAGCTTTCCTGTCACAACACCTGGAGCTAATTGGTGTTTGTTTTTCAGAGCTTGAGAACACATGCCCTTTGTGCAGCATTAACTTGTATGTGCAGCTGTTTCTCTGTAGTTGGCTTGGGGGCAGATATTTGGCATGAAATTCTGATGCCAATGAAACATTGGGGGTATCCTTTAAGGACCTCCTTAATTTATGGTCAGCACCGAAAACATGCAGAAAACCTAGGTCATTTTCTTACAATACCTTGTAAAAATTAACATTGAACACACTGAAAATCTAAAAAAAAATACCCAAGAAAGTATATATAAAGAAGGAAGACCCAAGTATGCTACTTTTGGCTGGGGTAGAGTTGCTTTTCTTCATAGCAGCTTCTATGAGTCTGTGTTTTGGATTTCTGACGAAAACAGTCTTGACAACACAGGCATGTTTTAGTTATTGTTGAGCAGTCCTTTCACAACCTCAGGCCATCTGTGTCTTTCATGCTTCCCTGTCAGTGAGTAGGCTGAAGGTGGGCAAAAGGCTGGGAGGGGACACAGGCAGGACGGCTGACCCCAGCTGACCAAAGGGACATCCCATGTGACATTGTGCTGAGCAACAAAAGATGAGGGAAGGAGGAGGAAGCAGGAGACCTTCAGAGTGATGGCATTTGATTTCCCAAGTAACTATTATATGTGATGGGACCCTGCTGTACTGGAGGTGGCTCAGCACCTTCCTGCCCATGGGAAGCAATGAATGAATTCCGTATTTTACTTTGCTTGCATGCTTGGCTTTTGCTTTGCTCATTAAACTCTGTATCTCAGCCTATGAGTTGTCTCACTTTCTGCCTTTCTAATTATTTTCCCCATCCTACTTGGAGGGCTGAACGAGCTCAGCTGCCCACAGAGGTTAATCCACAGTACCAAGAAAGACTTTCCAGAGTTGTTTTTAGTCTTGACTCTGACCTGACTGTTGCCAGTGCAGGTGCAAGAAGAGTGTGAATTCTGCTTTTAAGAAGTTACTTACAGAGAAAATGGAATTGTTTTGGTGCTTACAGTGATAGCAGATAGCTGGCTTTAGAATGACCAGCGCATTAAATTACTACATAGACTGTATATGTATGTGGTAATACTTGGAGATCCGGCCTTTGTTCTCAGAGCTGTCTGATTGTTTAAGACACTAAAGAGTTTTTGAAGTTAATTCTTCTACAACAGTGAAATAAGTTGGTGTTTTTTTCTTTTTTTTGCTATATTAAGACCCTTGTAAAATCCTGTTTGTATTTTCTCTTTCTAGTCTTTGAAGAAATTAAACCATGCCAATGTGGTAAAGCTGAAAGAAGTTATCAGGGAAAATGATCATCTGTATTTTGTGTTTGAATACATGAAGGAAAATCTTTATCAGTTAATGAAAGAGAGGTATGTTACAGCATCACCCATTCCTGATACAAATTAATTACTTGTGTAATGTGCTTCTAACACCCGTGTTACTGTTGAAAGGACTTTGGATCATTTGTGTAGGCTTAGATCACTACAGGTTAAAGCTGCAGGCTGCAGTGGGAGCTGTGGCTGTCACCTTTGAGCATATCCTGGCCAGTCTAGTGAGAGTTTCCAGTGTCTCATCCCAGATTAATGTGGCACGTGAGTAGGGTGCTCTTTTGAGAGATAGGAACTGTATAACAGCCCTCCCACTGAGGAGGCATTGGACCTAGAACTTTTGATTTCTATGTAAGTACTCTAGCCGTGCTTTTCTATAAGAGACTGGTAGCACCACCTCTTCTTTTATGGCGTCCTCAAATAAATGAATAAATAAAAAGTAGTTGGAACAGTCATCAAGAGGTGCCAAATTTTTGATTGCTTCCAGGAATTATTTTTCATTGCAATTTGAGCTGACATGACCAAAGACTGCTTGTTTCATTTGTCAGCATTCTGAATAAAATCTAGCTTTTTGATATTTGCTGGAGCTTTAACAAAGTCTTAATTTTAGCCTTTGGGCCATGATAACATCCACTAGAGGATAACTGAGGGCAAAATTCCCTGCTTTGAATTGTTTCTCTCTATGGACCATAGTATCAGCCTGGCAGATGACAATAGTTTTCCTTGATTTAACAAAATAAGGTTATTGTTATAATTTGTGAATGCTACATAAAATACCTTTTTAAGCATAAAACTACTTAGTATGCATGCACAGGTATAGAAAACTGTAACTTAATTTGGCACATATGTATGGATACTGATTTTCAATTACATGAAATAATGAACTTTGAAGAAATGGTTCAAGTCTAATACCAATTATCTTCAGGAATTTCTTAGAAATGCTTGATATCCTACCTTCTTATGAAAACAAAAAGCCCAGATGTCTCTAAAAGTATGCTGTGCGTCATATTCTCTATGGTTTAGCTAGGCCTTGGGCTTGTTAGACATTGTGTAAGTCAAACCTTTAAGAATGTGGTTTATTTGCTTAATTCTTAGTTAAATTGCCAGTTTTGTGCCAAAGGAGTGCAGAGGAAATAAGAATTTCTTCTGTAACTAAAAAAGATAGTAGGCAAATACGAAAAGCTGACTAGCAGTTTTATCGTCATTTCTACCTTTTATCTTTGGTTCATTAGAAAGCATAAGCTGATGTGTGAATTTAATAATTAATAATGATTTATTCCCTTTTATTCCACAGAAACAAACTGTTCCCTGAGTCTACAGTTAGGAATATTATGTATCAGATCCTGCAAGGGCTTGCATTTATTCATAAGCATGGTAGGTAATGTTTTAGCTATAAACATTCTGAATTAGAGCTAGATAGTGTTTGTGTAAGTTTTTTTATGAATATACTAGCAATTACATTACTAACTTTAGTAGAAGGAATGATCAAAAGAATAGCACTATATGAGAGATTCAGGTTACTGAAAATACCTGTATTTTATAGTTGCCTAATACTTCAGTCTGGAAGTTTGGTCAGTTCCTTGTCTGTAGATCTTTACTTTCTCCGTTGGCAGCTGGCCAGTCTCAAACTCATTGGATGTTAATGGGCACATTTCTTGATAGATTTAGAGGTCCCCTGAGAGTGAGAAGAAAGAAGAAATTACTCTTTTCTCAAGGTACACACAGATACCTGAATAAAACACACATTCTCTATAAGATACATTTAAAGTAATAAAGTCTGAGTGACAAACGGCTTTTGTTGCATGGGCTTCCAACTAATTTTTCCAACAATGATAAAAGCTAAAGCTGATGTATGAGCCAGTAGTAACAAGACCCACTTAACTAACAAAAAAGATCTCAAACACCTTATTTTAACAATAGCTTCCTCACCGTGTTTTGGTGACCTCTGCAATTCTGTCTGCTAGATACATTGTAGGGTCTGTTGCTGGAGAGCTCTCTGGGTTATCCCTTCTGATACGGAAAACTGTGTTTTCCAAAATATTTTCAAGCTAATGGCTTTATTCACTTTTCTAATGGGAGGATACTCATCTGAAACCAAACTATAAATTCTAGTCTGTTCCAGTGGCATATGTAATATGTAAAAATAGAAAAATACTATGCAAAAATCTAAGCCACGTTTTTTCAATAAATTGTCAAATGGATCACAGCCTTTCAGAACAGCTTTTATTGCTATTTAACTTCCTGTAGCTGTGAAGACTGAGCAGTTCTATGTCAAAACTATCTGTCTTTTCACTGACCTGCTACCACACTAGACTTACATTTCTGCCAAGATGGTGCAAATCTGTAGTTAAAAACACTTGGAAATGCTTGGCAGGCCTGACAGAATGGTTGTGATGGTATTGTGGCTCACAGTGTAAGAGTGGGTCTCCCAAGATTCTCTCTGCAACAGTTTTGGAAAAAATCACATGAACTTTTTTGCCCTCTCTGTATTTCTCTGTTCTGCTCCTGTAAGGCATAGAAATGCTTGTCAAGTATACTTTTTTCATCCTTTGTCCATCCAAACTCTTAAGCATCTTTTTATATTTGAGCACACAACGGATTGCTCTTTCTACAAGTTTGTCATGAAATAAATTGCCTCACAAGCATTCTGTTGGTGCATGTCTGCAGCAAAATACAGAAGTGATTGTACTAAATGCTAAGAACAGCCTTGATTGCTCTGCCTAGTACTCTCCATAAAGAGGCAGTAGCTGAAGCTGACACCAGAATATCAACTCAACATTCCTAGGAAGGAATGCAGTCTCCTGGTTAGTCGATAGCTACAGCACTATGTCTTCAATGCTGTTATACATTAATCTAACAAACAAAAGCTAATCTAGTTACACTGGACAGTGTAGACACATCCTGTGTGAATGTTTAGTCCATTCTCTGTGGGAGCATATTCAAAGCCATGGAAAAAGTAAGCATGTTGGAGTCTCTGAAAAGGAGCTCAGAGAGCTCCAGTACAGAGGGAGCTGTATATAGGAATGGTGGTTTCAGATGCTTGCAAGAAAGAAGCATAAGGACAAGATTTCCAGGCTAATGGTGGAAGCAAATTTCAGAGACAGTAGTCAGTGATACTCCAGTTCTCTTCTCTCATTTGTATTGAAAGAGCTCTTGCCAAGCATTCATTCATGATCAGATTTTGCTGAGTGCAGAGAGCACTAAAAAAATACACTGAGATCCTCTTACAGGATGATGAGTAGCTGAGTGCTTGCAGATTATGTTCTGAGATTTAAAAAAAGTCCAAAATGCAAAACCCCCCCTCATTTTAATTTATATCCTGTTTAAAATAACATGTTACATAACTGATCGATAACTTCATTGGGCAGTTTCCAATTAGAGTGACGCTAGCATTAAAGTGGTGTAGAGAAGTCTCACTTTCTTGAAAGAGCTGTCTGACTGAATGCTCTGAATTGTTGCAAGATAGCCAGCTTGTGTATATTGTTTTTCACAGTCCAACTGTACAACATTGTACTGACCAGCTCTGCTGATCGCATAAGACTTTGACGTCTGTGTGGTGCTATTCCAGCTTCAATGCTAAGGACTGAAACAAAACAATCCAGTTGGGAAGTAAAGGATACAGCTGTGAGTGACATTGCAATCCACATCAATATTTCATTTGAATTTCAGGGTTCTTCCACAGGGACTTGAAACCTGAAAACCTTCTTTGCATGGGACCAGAACTTGTGAAAATTGCAGATTTTGGCTTAGCCCGAGAAATCCGATCTCGACCACCTTACACCGATTATGTATCCACAAGATGGTAAGTGCTAGTACTCAGCTACATTGTAGGAACTTGCAATCAACACTTTAAAGCAGTACAGTACTGAATTTGTGCTGGTTGTTATACCACTTTTGATGCCTCCTCCTTATGAAACTTTTATTTAAGCTTGCCATAACTTGCAAAGCTTCAGTTAGTGCAAGACAGTTTACAGATGGCAGCAGCACAGGAGCAGAGAGGGAACAGATTAAGGCAGGTGGGAACATGCTAGGATTGCTGCATGTCAGGAAGGTATAAGAGAGTTTACAGAAGCTTATGTAGTTTTAATCAAAAAAAGAAAAAGTCTGTACAGGAGAGGAGGTTTTTAAAGGGTGTTTGCTCTTAATAGCAAAGAATGAAGAGGTGAGTGTTTTCACGTATGTTTGAATTGTGTTGGTTGTTGGGATTTCCTTTTCTTTCTTCTCTTTACAGGTACAGGGCTCCTGAAGTCCTTTTGAGATCCACCTGCTATAGTTCTCCAATAGATATTTGGGCTGTTGGGTGCATAATGGCAGAAGTTTACACGCTGAGGCCTCTCTTCCCAGGCGCCAGTGAAATTGATACTATATTCAAAATTTGCCAAGTCTTAGGGACACCAAAAAAGGTAACTGAACTGATGTTCCACACTGCAGTAATCCTGGAGCTGTTCTACAATACCCAATTGCATGGTAGCAGTAAGCATAGAAAGAATAAATTTTCACGCTTACTGCTAATTTATGGTATTGATCTCAGATATAATCATCTAAATTAAAGCTTATTTTCTGTGCAGTAAGCATTATGTAATTATGCTGTAAAAGCTGGCACAGGAGGAGAAACAGATCCCTGAACAGCAAACTAAGTCCTTAGACTGTGATTTCATTAGGTGGGAATTAAATTTTCTCTTGTACATTGCATATAAATCTATGGTTTAAGAGGCTAAAAATTGGGATCATGGCAAGATTCCTATTTCCTGGTTCCATTTGTGCCCTTGACTCTGTTGGATGTACAGCAAGACTCACCTCTCACCAGAGGTTTGAAGTGAAGATTTTTAGTGAAATTTTCAATATAAATCCAGAGCAGGCTGGACGAAGTCTGTTACTGGTAAAATATATGCTAGAATGCTTAGGCACTGATACTTTACAGCTTGACTTTTTTTGTGTTTGGAAATCTCATTCTTTCAGAATGACTGGCCTGAAGGCTACCAACTTTCAGCTTCCATGAATTTTCGCTGGCCTCAGTGTGTACCTAACAACCTAAAAACTCTCATACCTAATGCTAGCAGTGAAGCAGTGCAGCTCATGAGAGACATGCTGCAGTGGGACCCCAAAAAGCGGCCAACAGCTACTCAGGTTTGATTTTGTTTTCTTTTTCTCATTTCTGCTTGTGATTTTTTTTTTTCTTTTACTGCAAGGAACAGTCATTTAGCAGTTGCTCAGGGGTGCAGTTCTTAGAAGGGAGTAGAGGAGAATCCAAGAACAATTTGCAAGACAAAGGAGGGTAATTAAGAGAGAGTCATCAATCTTCTGCATGAAACATCAACTGCTTGGGGTGTGTGCTCAATGATCAAAGGTGTGACTGCATCTTGTAAATACACTTGAATTAAGTGTAACCCAGTCACTGTGAATAGCAGCAGAGTGAAGGTAGGATGTATGGCTACAGGCTGTGATGCTGTTCTTTCTTTGCTGTTCGCCACAGAATGGCTGGAATCTGGTTCAACCACCTTGCGCTAGGCAACCTGTGCCACTGCTCAGTTATTCTCAGAGTGAAAGAGTGTTTCTTGATGTTCAGAGGGAGCTTCCTGTGTTTCAGTTTGTGCCCATTGTCACTAGGCAGCCCTGAAAAGAGACTCCCTCCATCTTCTTTGCACTTATACTTCTGGTTTTTTGCATACTTTGATAAGATCCTCAAGAACCTTCTCTTCTCCAGGATGAAGAGTCCCAGCTCTCTGTCTTTCCTCACATGTGAGATGCTCCAGTCCCTTAATCACCTTTGTGGACTCTCTCCATTATGTCCATCTCTGTCTTCTGCTGGGGAGGCAAAAACTGGACACAGCAGTCCAGGCATGGCCTCACCTGTGCTGAGCAGAGTGGAGGGATCACCAGTCTTGACCTGCTGGCAACACTCCTGCTCAGGCAGCCCAGGAGTTAGGCTTACTTGCAGCAAGGGCATATTTGGTGTTCAGCTTGGTGTCTACCAGGTCCTTTGTTGCAAAGCTGCTTTCCAGGTGGTTGACCTCAGCATGTACTGGTGCATGTGGCTATTCCTTCCCAGGTGCAGGACTTGGTATTTACCCTTGTTAGGTTGATGAGGTTCCTGTCAGCCCATTTCACCAGCCTGCCAAAGTCCCACAGGATGGCAGCTCAACCAACCGGTCTGTCAGCCCCTCCTTCCACTTGTGTCATCAGCAGACTTCCTCAGGGTGCACTCTGCACCACCAGCTACGTCACTAATGGAGGTGTTGAACCGTGTTTGCCTCGGTATTGTCCTCTGGGGAGGACAGATACATCCTGGCCTCCAACCAAGACTTTGTTCCACTGATTGCCACCCTTCGGCCTGGCCTTTCAGCCAGCTCTCAGTCCACCTTGCTGTCTGTTGCTCCAGCCCGGTGTTGCCTGGATAAGGCTGGCTTTTGCAGGGCAGCCTCAGCTCAAGTGCACTGCAGGTATGTTCTGACATCCTGTGCATAAGCATTGCCCAAGTCACCCATATTGCACATGTAGGTGGTGGTAGCCACTGGTTTCGGATAGTACTCAATTAAATGAGCAGGGCACCTTTTGGAAAACAGATGTGATATAGTACTCAATTAAATGAGCAGGGCACCTTTTGGAAAACAGGTGTGATTCTGGGTTCAAATCTGACTTGACTTCGAGGGTCATAGCTGAATTAGACCTTCAGTACAAATTGCAATAAAAAGCTTGAAATCTAATTAAAACAGTTAAAAAGTGAAATACATTAAGAACTCTCAAAGGTAATGAAAAACAAAAAAAATACTGACTGTAACAGTATTAAGGGCATTAACAAATGTTTTACAGTAAAGTACAAATAGAGTGAAGAATCTGAGCTTTTACAAGCTTTTTGCATTAAGAGGTCTTTGGGAAGGGAAGATGAGTATGCCTGAAACAGCAAGATAGACAGATTAATTGCCTTTACTGACAACTCCTTAATTACTTGTAAGGCAGGATAAGAGTACTTTCACTAACTTGTCTGTCAGAAAAGGTAGAGGCTAATTTTCATAAGGGTTGTATTTCTTTCACTTAATTCCATCTTGGAAATGGAGAGTGGAAGAGATGGGATGTCTCTTGGGGTCATTGAGTTTTGCTGGGTGAATCTGTAATGATGGGAAGGATGTGTTTGCACATGGACACATGAAGAGACAGCATGTAATGAAACATGCCTTTAGATGCCATATACTTGGTTAAAAATCTTAATTCTGCAGAACCTTTCCTGCTGTACTAGTCCACAGAGGATTTGATAACTCAGTATCTCTTGAAACTTCTCTACTATTGTAGCATTTTCTTTGAAGTGGATTGTGCTCACTAGAATCTAGTGTTGAGAGATGGGTCTTCTACTGTTTCCTACCCCAGAAGAAAAGGAAATTAAATTTGTACTGACACATAGGACTGGGGTAAATGAAAAACTTTGGTTTCTAAGCCTAATGTCTTTATTACTTTTTAGGCACTTCGATACTCATACTTCCAGGTTGGGCATGCCCTGGGCATTCAGGAACTGGGNCCTCCATCTTCTTTGCACTTATACTTCTGGTTTTTTGCATACTTTGATAAGATCCTCAAGAACCTTCTCTTCTCCAGGATGAAGAGTCCCAGCTCTCTGTCTTTCCTCACATGTGAGATGCTCCAGTCCCTTAATCACCTTTGTGGACTCTCTCCATTATGTCCATCTCTGTCTTCTGCTGGGGAGGCAAAAACTGGACACAGCAGTCCAGGCATGGCCTCACCTGTGCTGAGCAGAGTGGAGGGATCACCAGTCTTGACCTGCTGGCAACACTCCTGCTCAGGCAGCCCAGGAGTTAGGCTTACTTGCAGCGAGGGCATATTTGGTGTTCAGCTTGGTGTCTACCAGGTCCTTTGTTGCAAAGCTGCTTTCCAGGTGGTTGACCTCAGCATGTACTGGTGCATGTGGCTATTCCTTCCCAGGTGCAGGACTTGGTATTTACCCTTGTTAGGTTGATGAGGTTCCTGTCAGCCCATTTTACCAGCCTGCCAAAGTCCCACAGGATGGCAGCTCAACCAACCGGTCTGTCAGCCCCTCCTTCCACTTGTGTCATCAGCAGACTTCCTCAGGGTGCACTCTGCACCACCAGCTACGTCACTAATGGAGGTGTTGAACCGTGTTTGCCTCGGTATTGTCCTCTGGGGAGGACAGATACATCCTGGCCTCCAACCAAGACTTTGTTCCACTGATTGCCACCCTTCGGCCTGGCCTTTCAGCCAGCTCTCAGTCCACCTTGCTGTCTGTTGCTCCAGCCCGGTGTTGCCTGGATAAGGCTGGCTTTTGCAGGGCAGCCTCAGCTCAAGTGCACTGCAGGTATGTTCTGACATCCTGTGCATAAGCATTGCCCAAGTCACCCATATTGCACATGTAGGTGGTGGTAGCCACTGGTTTCGGATAGTACTCAATTAAATGAGCAGGGCACCTTTTGGAAAACAGATGTGATATAGTACTCAATTAAATGAGCAGGGCACCTTTTGGAAAACAGGTGTGATTCTGGGTTCAAATCTGACTTGACTTCGAGGGTCATAGCTGAATTAGACCTTCAGTACAAATTGCAATAAAAAGCTTGAAATCTAATTAAAACAGTTAAAAAGTGAAATACATTAAGAACTCTCAAAGGTAATGAAAAACAAAAAAAATACTGACTGTAACAGTATTAAGGGCATTAACAAATGTTTTACAGTAAAGTACAAATAGAGTGAAGAATCTGAGCTTTTACAAGCTTTTTGCATTAAGAGGTCTTTGGGAAGGGAAGATGAGTATGCCTGAAACAGCAAGATAGACAGATTAATTGCCTTTACTGACAACTCCTTAATTACTTGTAAGGCAGGATAAGAGTACTTTCACTAACTTGTCTGTCAGAAAAGGTAGAGGCTAATTTTCATAAGGGTTGTATTTCTTTCACTTAATTCCATCTTGGAAATGGAGAGTGGAAGAGATGGGATGTCTCTTGGGGTCATTGAGTTTTGCTGGGTGAATCTGTAATGATGGGAAGGATGTGTTTGCACATGGACACATGAAGAGACAGCATGTAATGAAACATGCCTTTAGATGCCATATACTTGGTTAAAAATCTTAATTCTGCAGAACCTTTCCTGCTGTACTAGTCCACAGAGGATTTGATAACTCAGTATCTCTTGAAACTTCTCTACTATTGTAGCATTTTCTTTGAAGTGGATTGTGCTCACTAGAATCTAGTGTTGAGAGATGGGTCTTCTACTGTTTCCTACCCCAGAAGAAAAGGAAATTAAATTTGTACTGACACATAGGACTGGGGTAAATGAAAAACTTTGGTTTCTAAGCCTAATGTCTTTATTACTTTTTAGGCACTTCGATACTCATACTTCCAGGTTGGGCATGCCCTGGGCATTCAGGAACTGGGAAAACAAAAGGAACTGCATAATAAATCATCTCTGCATATTAAGCCTGTCCGCCCAGCACAGCCCCCTCCGAAACCTCATGCCTGCATTTCATCAAGGCCTTTTCAACAAAGCCAGTCTTCCCAGCACGTGGTGTATGCATGTAAGACAGACAGCTCTGGGGCTGAGCACAGTAACTACTTACAGGAGGACAAGTCTAACCAGGTTCTTCTGCCTGCAATTCACAATAAGGTTCCTCAGCAGGTAAAGGTCCATCTAGCATAAGATAAGCTTTCTGATATACTGCCTGATTTTTTTCCTTGTGTTTCTTTTTATTGTTCTCTTTCAAGGTTTTTGTACTTTACTAAAAGGATAGTGACTGAGAATAAAAAATGGTTACAACTTTCTGCTAGAAACCAGAAGTTACTCTGTTTAAATCCAGTTGTTGTAAAACAAGCAAGTCAGTTTCTCATTTTAGAGCCATTTTGTGCTTCCCTTTGTTGAAAAGCATCACTTAGAGGATGACACTGATTTCATATGAGTAAAAATGATGTACAGTGTTCAAAATATTAATGGGATTGATGCCAGAGAAAAAAGTATTAAGCTAAACAGTATTGAAATGAGGGCAAGGAGGCTGTTGCCTTCATCCATTTATGGCATCCAATTTATTGACTGGGAATAATAGTCCGTTTGGTCTTCCATACTGGACATGGAAACCAACAGATTGTTCTTTCAGCATGAGAATGTACCCTTCCTGTTGAGTGGAGACTGGATTCATAAGATAGATGACGAGAGCAGACAGTGTGAATGCTGCTGCTAAGGATCAGTCGTAAGTAGAGTCTGTACTGGCCAGTGTTACCCAAGGTCAAAATGTACTGCTGAGCCTCAGTGACTGAAGAGACACAAATTTGTACCTGTGCTGTCCTGCAACAGATAAAATTTTTTAAAATGTCTAGACACAGGCTTGTGGGAACATAAGCATTCATGCAGTTTCTTACTCCCAACATGGGTCTGGAAGTAAAAATTGAGCATCAGGTAATGGTTTGGGAGGTGCATACTTAAACATGAGTAGAATTGGAATTGAGACTTAAAAAATTTCTTCGTCAGTTCAAGGCACTTTATTACAGGATGAAATGCAGAAGATAAGTAATAATGTTGGCAGGCTACAGATTGTGTTCTTAGCACATTTAATGGAAGATGAAGATTGTGTTGTTACAGCTCTATTACCACTATTACTCTCTGAGACAGAGAAAAAAAATCCTCTTTGTTCCTGTCTCCTGGTTTATGGTCTAAGCACATGGGTTTGTTTCTTTTCAATCTTAATAACAGAAAACATCTGCTGGGTCTGAGAATATAAATGGTGAACTTAAACCAAAACCTAGGCGAAGATGGGGACATCTTCCCAGGACAGTTAAGAGTTCTGAAGACTGGGATGACTTGGAAGACCTTGATTTCAGCTCTTGCATCATGAGAATGGACTTGAAAAACAAGAAGAGGCAGAATGATGAAACTCTTTGTAGGTAAGGGGCTTTTTATGTGCACATGCTGTTTGGTGTATTTCTTTGGCCTTTTCCTCTTTCTTAGTGCTGTTGCTCTTCATGCTTTCTTTGTATCTAGAAATGTATATCTATACAATTTCGTGGGGGTTTTTTTTTCCCCACTGAAAAAATTGGCGTAAGTTTCCCCAAGTTAATCTTTGAACATACACTTTCGATTTTATATGTGGACTATTTTGACATACTCCATGCATATAAACTGTTTTGGACAACTCTTAAGCTGCAGTTTCCATGGATGGTATACAGAAGAGAGAAACCTACTGAGTGATTTATAAAAACTTTAAAAGCAGTGTATAAGGGAACTAGAATTACAAATCTGATTTTCAGGGGCACTTGTTTGACTTCAGGTTGATAATATTCCGTGTTGTCTGTATGCTTACAGTGTAGCAAACATAGAAGGAAATGATTCCTGGAGATGGGATGGAGTTGAGAAAGCCAACTGTGAATAAACATGTGCTGTAAGAACTGGACTATGTGTACCAATTTTTGAATTACAGATTTGAAAGCATTTTGGATCTGAAGCCTTCGGATGCTGTAGGCTCTGGCAGCAATGCACGAACTTCCCATGCAACCTTTCTGCGGCAGGACACTCCCACACTGAGGGTTTCTGCAGCAAAGCAACACTACTTAAACCATTCTAGGTATCGACCTGGTTAGTAAAAAATAATTTCCTTTTCTTCCTGCAATTCCAACAGCAGTATGAAATAGTCATTGGTACATTAGCTGTTATCCTTTCACCTTGTGGAGGGGAGCTACTGCTTGAAGAACATGAGGAGAGAAAGAGCTTTGCTAATGTAGATGGCCATGACACAAACTACATTCTAGGAGTCTAGCAACTGAGAAGTGCTGCTTACAAACAAGGGGACAGGATTGTTGGTACTTCTTCCTCCTTATGGATACTTTTATACTTGGAAGTGCATTAGAAAATGTCTGTATATGTGCCAAACTATTCCCTGTCTCCCTAAAAAAGTATAAGACTGGTCTTCTAGACTGGGAAGGAAAGTGCCGTGTGTTTACCTCATGGGTGTATAATACCATGAACAACAGGCTAACTAGTAGTGGGAATATGCTTTGCTGTAGTTTGGAGTTAAGTAAAATGCAGATCCATGTCTCTGTAGAGAATTATATGCTTGTCTTCATGATAACCTCTGCTATACTGAGACCAGTGCTGGGGCAGGATGAAGTACAGGAAGCAGACAGCATATCTGCTAGTATTTAAAATGAGTTGAACTGTATTCTTTCTCATCATTCCTATTCATAAAGGTAGTGTTAGCTATTCATTCACTTGTAGTACTAGTGCTTCAAAATTAATTAAGTAAACTAGAAGGTATTGTGACAACAAACTCAGTCTTTTTTCCTGAAACAATTAACTGACTTTCAAATTATCTCACTTAGGTAAAGTTTTGGTAGCTAAAACTTATTTTACTAGAAGAAGTTGTAAAACACATTGATCCCAAGCCTGCTTTAGCCTTATCATAAATTGTGAGTGCATCCTTGAATGTTAGGTACCCTGTTTAAATATGGCTTCTATGTTACATACAAATAATACGTGAGATCTGAACTGTACTGTAAACTGTTGGCATAATCTGTGGTTTCAGTAGAGACACCAAAGACGAGTTCAGTACTGTGAGAAATGGAATTGCCATTATTGCCTCTCAGGTTATGTTGTCGGCGTTAGGCCTTTACGGGAAGCGTAGATTTCATGTACATAGCAAGGTTCACTTTCTGTGACTTGAAACTATTTGTGGCCTTGAGGTAAGGATCCTGTCCTGTGATATAAGCAGCCATTGATGCTAGTGGAACTGCCTACACTGTGATGTTTGCAGATTAGTGCCTGTGGCTAGTTATAGCATTCCTGTATTATGAGAGGATGGGGAGTGACCCAGAGAGTTACTAAGAGGGAGAGGTTTTGGTGAAGTTGAAGCAGACATCTGCTCTAAGACTGTGCACCAGGTGGAATGCACACAGCCCTGTGTGGCAACAGGAATTTTAATGAAGTAATCTTTGAATTTTTGCAATATAGGAATAAGCACAAGGAATAGCATAGTCTCCACTTCAAACAAAGAGTCTGTTCCATCTCCTCCCTGGCCCAGTTCTGGTTTGTCTGGGAATGGTTTGGGAGGAAGTACTACCAACAGGATGAACTCAGGTAAGAAGGTGTGCTAAGACTCTGAGAAATGGTAAGTGGTGTCTCTGCAATTCCCCACTAGTGTATTTTGGAGTAATCCATTCCCAAAACATTGTCAGCTCCTAAGATACCTGGCACCCTGTCTTTTCTTTGTGTTAAAATCGGTTATGAGCACTCTTCTTTGGGAGACTGCCTTAAACTGAAACATAGTCGTTTCTTCTAATGAATCCTCACAGGTCTGAAGTACCCCATGCATAGAAGGCTGGACAGCTTAGGTCTGGTCAACCTGAAATACTTCATCTTGCTTTCAGTTTCCCTCTTCAGTTTTTTTTAAGTCATATTTTCTGGTTTCCAAAATATTTCAGTCCACTGGGTGCATAAATGACTGTCGTTCCAGGAGGAAGCTGGTATAAATTGAACTAGCCATACACACCAGTCTTGTTACATGAATAAGGCAAAGAAAACCTATCATTATGTCTTTTAATTGATGTTGTTTAAAATAATGTAATAATTGTAGTTTTTAAAATTCAGACAAAAAGCAAAACTCTTCAATTTTTCTTCTTCAGGTTTTTTTTGGCATTTGGTATTTCAGGTATTTAATCACTGTTGTTTGAGTTGAAGTAATCAATTTGTAGATTTTTACATTAGATTTTATCAGATAGACTTAAACATGTTGATGTTTCTAGACTGTATCTATGTATCTCCTCTCTGAACTGTGGCTTCAGGTTTTCATGTGATACAGTTCTGCAGTGCCATACTTCTTTTCCATATGTTATTTTGAAAGTATTTTATTGCCAAAGTTTGTGTTGAATCTTGACCCAAAGAAACATTTTAGGCCTCTAGAAACTCAGGTTTAAAAAAAAAAAACAAACCAACTTAAAATTTTGGACGTAATTTAATCAGAAAATCATTCTTTAAAGATTCAAGATGGGAAGACACTGTAAATAGCTAAAGTACATGAGAACCTTTATATACGTAGCACATCTCCTTCCTGGCTCTTCTAGAAGTTTTTGCTTCTTTTGTAGCAGCATAGAATGTAATTAGTTTTTTCTCTTTTTTATTTATTGCCATCATTTCCCTCAATAGGCTTTGCCACTGCTCTAGTACAGCGTAGGCACGTGTGCAGTGGCTCTGGTCTGTGCATGATATCTTGTTTAGTGTCCATCTGTGCTGCAACTCTAGACTGTTTTGTTCCATTTCTATGGCTTATCCTACAGGTCGGTCAAATCTGTTGCTGCTCATCTTAGGGACAAGTTTTGTAACTGGCTTTTAAAATTTGAAATGTGACTCTGTACCAGATTTTTAAGTTGTGCTCTCATGGGCTTCAGTAAGAGCTTTGTGTAGCACCAAAGCCCCAGATTCACCACATAGACATCAAGAGTCAATAATCTTTGCACATAGTTGCTGAAAGTCAAACAAGATAATTCCAACTGAATGCTAAGTTTTGAAAGCTTTGAGAAAACTTGAAAAAGCTGAGATGTCAGGGAGAACTGCCATTCTCCCTGATAGGTACAATTTCTAACTGTTTTCCATTCATCTGTAATGCAGTCTGATGCTGACAGTCTCCTGAATGCAGGTGTATATATAGGAGCTGTGGATTTCTAGTGTCTTCAATTAAGTCCTTGTTTTGATCAGTCCATGACCAGGTTTGGTCTTAAACATGACCCCTCAGGGCACACCTTTGTCATCAGTTGATAGTGTGGGAGATCTGTTGTGTTCAGGTGTTCCTTGCCATTTCTTTCAGGGCCCATAGGATCAAGCGGTCTGACGAGTGCTTATGTCCCTTCGTTTCTGAAGAAGGAAGTAGGTTCTGCTGGGCAGAGGGTTCACTTAGCACCAGTTGTGGATCCATCTTCTGGTAAGTACAGTACCAGCGTTGTCTTGGTCCCTTGGTCAGTGCTCCAGTAATGCTGTATGTATGCAGCACTGAACTACTTACCTTTGCTTTATTTTATTTGTTAATATATGACTGACTGGAAATATTGTTTGTAACCTCTCCTTCATATGGAGAAGGATTTTGTTTATGTTTACTTTTGTTTATTAAATATGTGGGTTTATCTTTGGCCTGTTTCAATGGGACCTAGAGGTTGGTGTGAGAGCCGGCACAGAATTCACACTTGTCAAATCAGGGATGTAAATAGTCTTTGTCTGCTGAGTCTTTAGGGATTGGATGCACTATTGTTTCACATCAGCAAACTCTGTTAAAAATGGAGGCTTATTTCCTGAAGAAGTAACTGCACCTGCACCCAGTTGTTGTTCAGTGTGGATAGTTCTCACTGAACTTTTGTATCACAGAATTTTTTGTCCTTTAGATTTTGCTTCTCTGACTTCAGTCAGACCCCTTCTTGGATGGCCATCGTTCAGTTCACCTACCAAGAGCTCGCCCAGGTTAATGCCTCTCCCGCCAGCAGCGGAGCCGATCCATGGGCGCGTGGACTGGTCTGCGAAGTACGGCGCTCACCGGTGACTGTGGAAATACTCTCTGACCACTGGGTGCTTCCCAGGAAATGGTTGCCAACGTGAGGCCATTTCAGACTGGTTTATATACGTGTACATTTAAAAGAAGCAGATCTTCCATGAATGAGACATTTTGAAGGGTTTTTTTTACTTATTTGCATTAATTTGAATGCAGTCTTGTACCTTTTTGTATAAAAATGTTTTGTTACATACTTGGGTCCAATTATTTTCATAAAAGTGATTCATTTTGTATATAAGGCTTAGGGGATTTGGCATTTTTATACAGCAAATTTTTATAATGAACTTTAAAAAAATTTAACTTTTTTGTTAGATTAAACTTCTTTATAGAAGTGCATAAAAATATGTGGTGCAATATTGCAGTGAAGGAGAAGTACTGAGGAAGCAGCATTCATTAGACATTTTCTAAAGTTTATGTGCTAATTGAGGCTGTGTAATTTCCGTGATGCCATGTCTCAATGCCACACTTCTGTTGCCCTATGCTCATTTTCTTCGTACTGACATCAGAGGAGTGACTTAACAGTCTGCACTCTCCTTCGCAGTCACTGAGAGACTGCTGAATGTCAGAGGCACCTTTTTTTAAATTTATTTTTGCCTTTAAAAGGTTTTTTGTTGGACTGCTATCCAAATTTACCAAATCTGAGGACTCTTGTTTGGTGAAGGGTAAATATTCTTCTGTAGATCCATTTTCTGACACAGTGTTCCTTTTTCCTGCTTTAAAGTTGTTCTTTGGCATTGTTCACTATGAAATAGAATGTGGACCTACCTCTGTTAAATTCATTTAAATGTTCGAATGATTTCTAAGGAGAAAAAGCAGATTCTGTTTCTTCTTTTTCTTTTGTTGTGAATATAAGATCTGAAGACCTATTAAAGACTGTATTAACAATTAATAATAAATTAATAAAATTAATAAAACTGGTTTCAGAGTAACAAAATGCTAATGATATGGTGGCAACAGCATTTAAGGAAACAAGATCTATGCAGCTGACTTACTTTTAACAACTGTTTCAAATCACTGCTGTTTTAAATCACTCAAGAGGGAAAAAATCCCAAAACAACCCAGAGGAAGTGAGTCAGTCTATGCTTGCTTATGTTTATACTCATATTCTTCTCCACTCAGTACATCTTCATTTACAATGTGAAGAATATGTCAGCTTCCATAAATTAGGCCCAGAGGCTCTGCAGGGAAAAATGGGATCTTACGTGGTCCTGTTAAGAAAATGTTGTAAAACTGTGGTTGATTTCACTGAAATTTATACAGTTCTTTGAAGAGCAGTTTAACTCAGTGTATAAGAGAGTATGATTTATATCAAGTTAGAGAGAAAAGAAAGTAGCCCCATAATCTGTTTTAGTTCTGCTCTGGAAAGGAGTGCCAGAGTCCAGCTATCAGCAGAATATGAATTTAGATCACAGTCAGCATTTGTCTGTTCCTGCACCTCCTTCTACTGAAGAAAGATAAAACTGTTCAGTGCTGTGGGAGAACGCCTTCCATAGCTGTGTTCTGGAGCAGTGCTGCCAAAGCTGAGGTGTGCTGAGAGAGTGCATCTTCCTGCAGAAGTGTGCAGAAATGCTCACCTTTCTGAGCTCATTGTGAGATCAGCTCAGGCAAATGGTTTATTTATGAGACTTAAATCCAGCCTAAAGGGATCAGAGCAGGTGCAGTTCTCAGCTCCCAGCCATTTCACAGGAACTGAATGGCTTGTGTGTCAGCGAGATCCTCTCCAAGGGATCTGCTGGCACACACAAGGGGCAGCTGCTGTGGACTCGAGACTGAGAACAGATTCTGGCCTTTTCAGTGCTTCTCATGGAGAACGTGTGGGATTTCAAGGAAACTGTACCCTAGGGTAGGCTGCTGGCTCAGTGCTACAGGGGGAACCATGAGGAGCACTGGTTTCTGTTTGCTGTTATGGGCTCAGCCCACAGTGAGACTACAAGACAAAGAGGGAGCAGAAGTGTGCATGTGAGACTTACACATGCCAAAGACATCTTCTGTGTCCCACTGCTCTGTTATCTGAGCATAGCAAGTACTCACTCCAAACCATACCTAACTGCTTCCACAGCAGTGATGCCAGTGCTTACCAGGAAAGGAAAGCAGCCATTTGATTTCTAAAGCACACACTGATAGGTGTCTGTGGGTGAGTGGAAAGGGAAATATGTATATTGTGCTAGAACTGGAAAGATAGTTGTTTCTCTTGGTGGAAATAAATACCTGTATTTATGTCTACATACCATTTAATTTGTTTTTTCACCAGGTAATTTGTCTTAAGAGTATCCACCCTGAACCTAGCCTGGTATCCCTAGACCTAAGTAGGCAATTTAAGCAGTCTGGTCTGTACACTTAGTTCCTGCGAGTGGAAGGAGGTCATGAGAACAGGTGGCTGAGGCTTGGATTCATCATACTTAAGCGTTGAGCTCCTTTGTTGTGAGGTGTCTCACTCCTGGTGACTGAAAATCATCTCAAAAGAAATCTGTCTCATTTGAGAACTCTGGAGATACCTGACTCTCCAGTAAGGAGGGGGACAACTCTGTGAGATTCAAGTAACATAGCATGAATCTGAACCTGGCCTGTAATCTCTGAATTTTTATCAGATCTTCAGTGATTTTTTTGACTACAGCATTCAGGCTTTAGTCAGTCCATCAAAAAGATTAGAAAAAGAAGTTGTACTTTTAATTTTTTTTTAATATCTCCTCCTTTCCTAAGTTAAAGCCTTTTATTTTGGGGAAAAAAGCTAATAATCTTGCATTCAAAATCACTGCTAGTTTTCACTTAGTGAGACAGAAAATTAGCTATATATAATGGCTGTATCCTTTACTCAAGCAAACTCTTACTGAAGTTGGAAAAGTTCTTTTTGAGCAGGACAGAGGTGAGTTTATGTGTTTTAACCATGCTGTCTCTGTGCAATACAGATATGAAAAAGATGGAGGTCTTTTATATACTGAAATCTGGACAAGCAGCGTATCTGAGAATTTATGATATGTAACCTACTACCTTGTGCTTTAATATTTAGCAGCATCTTTGTGGAAAATGTTTTTAGAATTGTACTGTTTACATTTTCTCAGGCTTAGGCATAACATGTAATAATAATGACCATTGGAAATAAAGGAGTCTAACAGTGGATTCATTCACCTCTGTAATCCAGATTTTCCTAAAAGTAGTGTGTAGGTGCCATGATGTTAGCAAAAAAAAAAAAAAAANAAAAAAAAAAAAAAAAAAAAACCAGAAAACCCACTTCCGTGGTGTTCCTGTATCTGATATGGCTGTTGATATGAGCAGGATGTTCCATAATGTGAAGACAAAAACATGTACTGAAAAAACATTTTAGAACTTAATATGGAAGGAGGGGGTGGAATTGTCATTGAGAGGAGAAATAATGGTTCTTGTTTATTCAGTGTTTTTGTTCAGAAACATTCTAAATGCTTGTTTCATTCCTTCTGTGTCAAATGTCCTGCCCAGAATAAAGTTATTCTTGAAGAAGTACTGGCTGAATGACTGACCTGCTCTTTTATTCAGATTTTAATGAAAGCACTTTGGTTTGCCTTTTGGTTGCTTGGTTTTTTGTAGTTGGGGTTCAGTTTTTTAATAAGCCTTCTTGGAGGGGCACTGCACATTCACTGACCACATGGTTCTAGTCTAAGCATGTGATTTCTGTAATACACTGTGAGTTCTACATAAAGCTGATCGCTGAGTCCTTCCTTGGATGTCAGCTCCTCTGAAACTACCTGCAAGACTGAATTATAACATGCATAACACTTCAGGAGGACAGGCAGCTGAACTAGATTGTTGTGGGTCCTTCCCAAGGGAAAATACTCCTATTCTATTCTATTCTCTTCTATTCTATTCTATTCTCTTCTATTCTATTCTATTCTCTTCTATTCTATTCTATTCTATTCTTGTTCTCAGTGTCTTGTGTCACCTCTTTAACCTTCTTCCCTGGCTTTCAAGGTGGTAGAAGCTGAAGACAGTTCATAACTTAGAAGCCCAGCCCTTTTGTTAGCTGTTTGGGCTGAAAACCACTTGCACAGGTGAAGAACTAGGTGAAAAATACATTTGCATGTGCAAGGATTCTAATTTTACCTGTGTGTGTGTGTGTCATGTGTGGAGCTGACGGATTCGTAGGTGACTGGGGAATTGAAGCTGGAGAAGCGATAAGGTGAAATAACATACCGGATTTGCAGGTACACACACTCACTGCCAGGGATGTGCATACGCGGCACAAAACAATGGCAAACTGCCCCATGCAGCGCCTCACTTGGATGTGTCTGCAGTCTTGGAAGCTTGACTACCCTACGTTCTCCTACAAATGGACCTTGAGCTTGTTTGGAGGTTCTAGCAGGGGAGCGCAGCTACCGTATACCCTTGACCGATGAACGGTACCGTCTCTATCGGGGAGGTCGTCCTCTTCGACCGAGCGCGCAGCTTCGGGAGGGACGCACATGGAGCGTTGAGGGAGGAAGGGGACACCCGCCTAGCCAGCCAGATCAGCCGAATCAACCCTGGCGATCAATGGGGTGACAGATGTCGCAGCCAGATCGCCCTCACATCCAGACACACGACGCGCACCCGCAGCAATTTATTGCTCAATAGCTCCGGTTCCCTTTACCTCACGGTTTGTGGCTGCGGCCCAAAATCCCGTGGCACATGGCATGGAACCATCACTTTGCAGCAAGAAAACCTTCCGAGATAAACCAGTTCTCAACCCAGTTTAACAGTTCTAGCGAAATTCTTTGGGGTGAGAGCTCTTCCCAGAAGGCTTTGCGAACATGCAAATATGCTGCTTCCTATTGGTGGCTGTGCCGCTCGTCGCCGCCCCGTGTCCTGCGCGGGGAGGGCCCGGCGGCGAGCGCGGCTGCAGGCGGGGCGGGCGGCAGTGCTGCGCGCTGGGGCGCCGTGTGCTCGTTCGCTCGGCATCACCGCTTCAACCCTCCGTGCCTGTGAGTAATGAGGGCCCCTGGGATTTCTCTCTTCCTGTTCCCCCCGCCAACCCAGTGCCCGTGGCTCGCCTGGCTCAGGTGAGGCGGGGAGCCGGGAGTCTGTGCAGGGCTCAGGCCTGAGCCGTGCATCCGCTCCCGGTCAAGGGCTCTCCGTGTCGCAACACGGACCGCTCGTCATCTCGTGTCTGCCAAAAGCTTGTCCCCAGGAGGGGTGGGAGCTGATGGCCCCGGGGGCTGCTGCCTGTCACACGCTGAGCACGGGACGTGCCCCCGGTTGGTGTTGCGGGGCAGAGTGGAACCGCTGTTGGGCTGCTGAATACAGGCAGGGAAAATCGGGCCCTAGAGTCCTGGATCTGCAGGACTGTGCGAGGCACAGCTGGTCCCCTGGCCCTCTTCACCTGTGTTCTTCTGGTCCGTGTTCTCCTAGCGTGCGAGCGATCGCTTCTTGCACTGATATTCATGTTCCCTCATTCCCCCAGATGGCCTTCATAAATCACACCAAGGGAGCAAATTTTTCCCGAAGTCCCTTTTGCTGTTGAGGTGTCAGGCTGAGGGGAATGGACAGCAACCTACCAGCAACTGCGGCTCCTGGCTGCGAACTGCCACTTTACCTCCTGATGAAGGGCGGAGAAGAGAGAAGCTCTTTGCCCACCACCAGGGTGCTCTTTCCATCAGATTTTAGTTCACAAGTTGGACTGTCTCTTCCAGTATGGCATGGCAGGCTCGGTCTTGGGAACCTAGGATGCTACAGCTCATTTCAAAGCTTGTTGATCCCCCGGTATTTACAAGACAAGCACCCACCATGCCTTTACCTTCCTTTTGCCTCTGCTGCTTTGAGGTGTGCTGGGCATCAGTGGCCTGCTTATGTTCTGTGACCTATCCCCTGGCTTGCTAAGAGCAGGTCTCTGGAGGTGGCACTCAGGAAAAGTGACTCGTCTGTTTCTTTAGTTTTTTAAACTACAAGTTAAAAATCACTTTTGGCTTTTTTTCTTTTTCTGTGCATGTAGCTGTATTACAAGAAGCTCCTGTTCCATTCTGTTCTTTTGTGTAGTTCACAGTGATACTTTTCTTCAGTCTTTTTGGGTGTTTCTAATTCCTTGCTTTATTTATCAGTGGTAGAGATACTACTTAGCAGTGTTTTGTTCCCTGTGACTTACCTAAGAGCAGTCGGAGGCCCCTGAGCAGGCGTGGGTGGTGGAATAGCCTGGCTCGTTTGAATTCCCATGTTCTGACGCAGTCTCGTATTCTGTGTTCTCTTTTCATGCCTGTTGGCTAACAAGCAGGTCACTCTGTGCATGCTCAAGGTCTTTTTTGCCTCTGCTTATGAAGGAGCTCTTGGAACATTGAAACTGGAGGTTATTGTTTGCATGCCAACAGCCTCTTTTTCAGAATTACTTGAACTGTGGATTGAAGTGACAAGAAATCACCTTACAGAGGGAAAACAGCTCTCAGTTGCAGCAAGGACTTGCTGTTATCGAGTTCTGCATATGAAATGCCAGTATGATTAAATTTCATTGCTCTCTTGGCTTATGGCTCTACAGTGGAATCCAGTTCCTGCTGAGGCCTAAACAACAGTCTATTCAAAAAATAACAATTAACAGCCTCATTTGTGAAGTCATTAAAGAATTAAAATGCTGCTTGCAAAGCAGCATTTGATCATCTGAAAAGTCCATAAAGTTTTGCATAGCAACAGGGTTTATTAATAGAAAGAAATGCGGCCTGTAGAAGGGTAAGTAGTGCAGCACTCTGAAACTCTGTATTTTAATCTGGATTATTACAGAAGAAACAGGCCATTCTTCTGAAGTTTCTACTGATGCTGAATCACATATGTGATTCTTTTGAAGTTTCTACTGATTGCTGGATCACCACAGCTAGAAAAAAAAAGTGGGAGGCTTAAAAATACATTCCCATGCTTCACCTAAACATGTGTAGAATTTCTGTTCAGATACTTTTGGCATTCCTTGATACAAGGTCTGCCAGTTTTGCAAACCCAGTCTGCTGCCTCTTCTCTTTGATCATGACTTTTAGTGGTGTCTGTGTAACTTTAATTCTAAAACATAAATTTTCTGAAAGTTTTAAGGATTTTCTTGGGTTTTTTTTTTCTGTTATCTCCTGCTTAGCAACTTGATGCTTACTTTTCCTGAATTTCAGGGGCTGAAAAGTCTATGAAATAGTTTGACTTTACTGTGCAGCAATAAAATCAAATCAGTTTAGACTGAAACTCTGCTGAAAGATTTAGTCAAAAATTAACTTAAATTTTTGTTCCGTGAGTGAACAGCTGCCATCAGATATTTGGATCATTATTAACTTACTATCTCTTACAACTATTTTAGGTAACAGGAAGTTTGAAGTCATGTCCGGAAAACCGAAACTTTACTACTTTGATGGAAGAGGCAAGATGGAGTCGATTCGTTGGTTGTTGGCTGCAGCTGGGGTTGAGGTTTGTTTTGGAGTTTTTAACCTCTAGCTGCACATTGGTAAGCTTGTCTTTGAGGCAGATCACATGTTATTAGTCAAAAAAGAAAAGGCATCCCGAGATGCAATAGCAAATGAACTTTGGCTGTTTAGTGTAATTAAATACTTTTACTTCAGGCACACAAAAGCATGGCTTCAAATTACGTGTCTTCTGAGCAGTGACACTGTAAACCAGGTTCTTGCTTAACACAAGAATGCCTAATCATTAATTAAGGCCTTGATTACTGACCCAAGAGCTGCTGAGCTGATAGATGTGTTCCTGGCATAAAAAATGTTATCTGTGCCAAGTAAAACAGCAATTTACTTTCTCTAGTCTTTCTGTTTTCAGTTGAATGCTCACACAGAGATTTTTGTTTTATTTTTCACTCCACTGCCTGCATCCTCCATAACAAGCTGTAACACAAAATACGTTGTGTCTTCATCATTTAGATGAAGCTTAGCAGGTTGAAGTGAGCAAATTGACCCACATATGTAGGGAAATTAGAAATCTCTGCACAGGAGGAAAAATACTTGGGTAAAACAGAGAAGGAAGATACCACTTTAAAATATTTTTGTCTGATGGTATATAATTTACACATTCATTTGCTATCCATCTTGGTGATAAACTGGTAAATACAATTTGAGGACACAAAGGACAAGTATTTTCTCTGACTGTCCTCTTTTATACAATAACCTGTTACAGTACATAGTTACTTGTGTACTGAGACAAGGAATACAAGTTTTTTAAAAAGACCACCAGTCTTTATTTGAAGGCCTTGCAGAAGACAGAACTGTCTGCTTCCCTCCATCATTTGTTCCTATGTTTTAAGTCACTTTCTCTTCTTTTTCTTTCTTCTTTTTTAAGTTCAAAAAAAGAAAAAAAGCTGTTGATGAGTACCAATTACTACATTTTTCCTTGGAATATTCTTTCCTCAGAATATTCTTTCCTCAGCTTCTCATCAGCAGAAGCCTGGGTTCTGAATTTTAGACTGTGATCACCCTTGCTATGGTTGAACATTGGCAGTATATTAATATGCCTGATCATCTGGGGTTTCTCTAGTATAGCAAGTCTTAATTACTGACATGAGTGGCACAGATGTCATGAGAGAGGCTGACTGAGCAAGGCATTTAGGGATTGGTAACATCAATCATTTTCTAGTCTCCATGTTCTGCACTGACCATAGACATGGTGGTACATGCAGATACATACATGTAGATGTGTAACTTTGGTGTCTTAATCTTAACTCAGTTCTTCTGTGAGTAACACTGATTGGACCAGCCATCCTCAACCAGACTGAATATAACTACATCTATCTGATCACCAGCAATTCTGTATCTTTTTGTTTCTCATCTTGTGAATAATTAATCTTCAGGTGTCTGAAACATGCATCTGTACTAAACTTCCTGCAGGGCTTGCTACTTGTACATTACTTTGTAAAAGCTTTGTTTTAACTGCCAAAGAATTTGTTCCTGTCCAGCTCCCCAATCAAAATATCCCACAGCAGAGCTTTTTTCCACATTCCAGAAAGCATTTTAAGGACAGCCTAGATTGTATTGTTGATTGTTTCACATTAAGTTGCCTGTTCAATACCAAACAAACCATCCTCACTCCAGTTCTTATTGCCTGTTCTTCTGCTAGGATTGCCCTTAGCAGCATTTATCAAGTGTGACAGTCCAGGAGATTTTGCCAGCACTTCTCTTCTTGGTGTGTTCTCCCTTAGACCCATATCTGGAATGGAAGGAACCATGATGTATATTCTTTTCCTTTTATGGTGCTTAAAAAGTTTATCTCTTCTAGAAATGCGAAAAGATTCTTATTTCCTCTTCTTCCTCACTCTCCTTTGTCAGTTTGAAGAAGAGTTTTTGGAAACTCGAGAGCAGTATGAGAAGCTCCTGCAAGGTGAGTCCATGTGAAACCTCAAGAAAAGTGTAACCAGACTTAGAGAAGACGTGTGAAGTCTTTGAAGACTGTATGTGACTTCCTTTCCACACAGAAGAGTAAAGCTGCGAGCTGTGAGCAGCTGCAGAGGCTGATTTTTTCCATATGTGGACAGATGAAATTGCAGACTGAGTATCTTTCCAGCCTGGAGGGTTTGCCACGTCTCTGGATTCTTCTACTCTCCATCTGTCTACTACCTGGTCCCAAAAACTTCACCATGGGCTTCAGTAACTAGAAAATATGTATGCCAGATTTTCATTTTATGTCCTGATATAGCTTAAAGATTGGTCATAAGAGAGAAATCTGTGAATCTAACATTTGCTTCAAATAGTGTTTGAATAATGGAACAGAATTTTTTTACATTGTTTAGAACTAGACACTTTTTACTCAGTTGAGATGTTTAGTGTGACTGTCTCCACTGCACTTCAAATTCATTTTAAAAGCTGCTGTACACAGTCCTGACTGCAACTACAGTGAAATTTTTTTAAAGGAAGGATGGCAACCCACAATAACTGTGTTTTTCAATTTAATTTGTCTACACCACTGTAATTTATTCTTTGCATGGAAGAACTCCAGTTTAATACAATGACTGCCCACAGCAAGCTCACCATAAAAGCAGTGATCCTCTGAAGACAGCAAGAAATCTGACATGGAGTTACTAGATCAGTCAAATAATGTGTCTTTCCTTTTAGGTGGATCCCTGCTGTTCCAGCAGGTGCCCATGGTGGAGATCGATGGGATGAGGATGGTGCAGACCAGAGCCATCCTCAGCTACATTGCAGCAAAGTACAACCTCTATGGGAAGGACCTGAAGGAAAGAGCCTTGTATGTAACAGTATTACTCTTCTTGAATTTAGTATTGTAGCTCAGATGCATCAAAAATGAATTGCATAGTCACACACACACAGAATCACCTGTAGGCCTCAGTGATATGCAACTTGCAGCGAGCCTGAGAGGCCACAGTTAGATGCAAGCCAACTGATTTGTTCTAACTCAGTTACTTTTCACATAAAACTATTTGAGTCAGGGGTTTATTGTGCCTTAGTGAAAGATTAATACAGGTATTCAAGACTGGCATGTAGATGCTGAACTACTTTTGTAACCAGAAAACTCTGGAAAGAAATGGTTAATTTCTAACTTTTGGTTGCAAAATAAGAGCTATCATTGACATTATCTGTGGTTGCATAATGTCCCACTGCACTGTAAAAAGTGCGTGGTTTAGATCTTTGGGAGCTGGGCGAAAACCAGCTAAAAGGTGTTGAAAAACTATTGGTTTCATCTGAAATTACATCCATATGAAATCACATCTTGATATTGTGTCTGTGAAAAAAAAAAAAGTATGATTGGGCTGTCTCAGTATGTAGCATTTTAAATGTCCATCTACAGTACGAAACCTGGTCTCATAGCTCTGGAAAAGGGACAATCTGAAGAACTGCTGTACTGATAATTTAGCAGAAGAACCTGGTATGCTTCAGACTTCCAACCCCATTATTTATCTATTTGGCACTACTTGGACTTTGGATTAAATTCTGAAGGTGGGATACATCCAGACAGTTAAGTCAGTTGGGAATGACTCCTTGTGGTGCTGTGTGTTTCTTTGGTGATTGTGATCTGTAGCACCAAAGTTACACTCTTAACCTCTGTGCAATCCTGTTTAAACCTGCACAATGAAGCAAGTAAAGAGCCAAAACCACTACAAATACCAGTAAAACTCAGACTGTGACACGCTTTTTTAATTGCAGAAATAATTTCCATGGGGGGGTGTCATGAACGAGTGTGTTTGAGATCACTTTAAAAAGCATTTTTCAGATTACACTGCAGCCTAGAAAGGAGGGAGGGGGAATGCACCACCACAGGGGAATGGGAAATTGAATTTTTACTATCCTAAAACAAATACAAGTTAATTCTGCTTGTGAAGGTGCCTTCTATTTAAAGTTTTTGTTTGCTTTGGTTTTAAGGATTGATATGTATGTTGGAGGAACTGATGACCTTATGGGCTTCATTATAATGTTTCCTTTCTTATCGGCGGAGGATAAAGAGAAACAACGTGCTTTTATAGTTCAAAAGGCAACAAGCAGGTATTTCCCAGTATATGAAAAGGTATGCAGGAGGATCATTTTCTTCCCTGATTCTGGAGGGATAACAGTGGGAACACTGGTATTTCACCACAACCAGAAGCAAAAGTGTCAGTGCAGTACTTTACACCAGGACATCCATGCTGTCTGTTGGCTGGAGATGGGTCAGAGCGGTATCAGACAAGTTGGGGTGGGTCAACCCAAGAGCCTTTCAATGTATTTTCTTCCCTATGTCCAGGTGAGGAAGGGAGTGGTAGAGCAGCTTTGATGGGCACCTGGTACCCAGCCAGGATCAACCCACCACAGTAATTTGCACTGCAAAAGCAGTGCTAATTATCTTCTTTGTTTAACATTTTAAATACATCTTGTTGGGTTTTTTTAAACACAGTGATACACAGCTATCACTGCTGACTTCTAGCCATACTGGAATCTTGGTGTTTTTCTGACTGATAGTTTTGAGAGATAGGACCCAAGAGGTACTCTCAATGGAAATTAATATGCATGGACAGGATGATCTAGCAGGAATAGCTCCTTCTCTATTTTAAAGACTAAAGAAAAGACAGTTTTCCACTTTGCCAGGTCTCCTATACATGGTTGCCGGGGTGCATCCTGCCCTATATTCCACTTGTTGTTCCACTTGTCTTAGGCCCAGTGCTTTAGGCTGATCACCTCTCTTTCATGCTCTCTATTTTCCCATTGAAGCTGTAACAACATATAGGAAAATTCCATCTAAATTAGACTTGAAAGGTGTGAATACCAAGAAGGTATCTAACCCTGTACTCCAGTACACAGGGTGACCTAGGGCTGTAGGAAGAAAGGATCGGTAAGAGAAACCCTGGGATTCTAGATTTCTGCTGTAAAATGATCAGTGGCTGCTGGCACATCCCCTGTTTGCCCTGTTAGCTGCATGGGAGAGAAGGGTGAAAAGGAAACAGTAGTATTGTCAAAGAAGGTGTGCCTGTGCATTTTGAAAACATGAACCTCAGCTGGCTATCCACACCTGAGTGTTTTCATCTATGACATTTCTAGGTTTTGAAAGACCATGGGCAGGACTTCCTTGTTGGCAACAATTTTAGCTGGGCTGATGTTCATCTTCTTGAAGCCATTTTAATGGTAGAAGAGAAGAAGTCAGATGTGCTCTCAGGCTTTCCTCAGTTACAGGTACCTTGCACTAATAAAGATGCTCATATGGCTGTAAATGTGATAAGTGATATTTCAAAGTCTGTTATGTGCAAATAATTCCACAAAACATTTGTTACTTTTTCATTCTAGTCTTGCTCTTCCTGCTTTAGGAAGAACCGTGTAAGATGTTTCATCTAAAGAAACTGTTATTTTCTGGAGTAACCCCTGTACACATCTGAAGAAATGCACCCTCCCTTTTTTTTGCCTTTCCTCACCAGTTCTGTGGTACCGTTAAGTGGAAGATATTTTTGGACCACAAGAACTGATCTGAGTAATGTACATATCAGAAACCACACATAACTGTTAACACTTCATCCCATATCAATACAAGACAGAGGGCTGATTTGTTACTGTGGAAAATAAAAGGGCTGAAGTGAGTGGGAGTAAAATTCATCTGCAGTTAAAACCGTATTTCCTGTCTCATCTCCACATACACCTTGTTGAAGGATGTTACATAAATCAGTAAAATAGGGGTTTTTCTTGTGTTACTTTCTGTTCTTTAAATACCATGTACTTATTGTTTACCTTTTAGGCATTTAAAGCAAGGATAAGCAGCATCCCCACAATCAAGAAGTTTGTTGAGCCAGGAAGCCAGAGGAAACCTGTTCCTGATGATAAATACGTGGAGACTGTCAGGAGAGTTCTCCGCATGTATTATGATGTAAAAGCAAATTAGTTTGCCTGGCTGCAGGCTGTAAGAGAACTGCCAGGTTGCACCCGTCCAGTTACGCTGCGAAGGAAGGCGAAGGGGTGTTTGGGAGGTGTTTCAGTGGGCAGGAGGTCATGCCCTCACAAAAATATAGTAGGCAGGTATATTTTATAACAGTTCAGTACTAGCCTATTTTCTCTTTCATTCATCTCGAGATTCTTCCTGGTAATTTTAAGCAAGTGAAATAGCAGCAAGCACACTGCCATCCTAGAGACTTTGTGGAATAGCAAAAAAGAGAAACATGAGTTGCTGACTGAAAGCTTCAGCATGTCGAGCTATTTCTGAGCTATTTTTTTCTAGATCTAGATCAGATTTTTATATGATGGTTGTTTCCAATGTAGGCCTTTATTGTTCTTTAATATCACTGTTGGCAAACACGCAGTTTTTAAAGACAGTAGGAGTGAGGTCTTTCTCCTGCCAGTTCTACTGGACATCAGTGACTTGTCTGAAATGTCAACACTGTGCCTTTATAACTAAGCTGCACTTTTATTAATGAATTAGGAAATAAACTGACTGCCAAGTGACGTTTTTGTTTAACTGCTGCATCTAGAGGACCTGTACTAATCAAATAAACCTTTTTATGTAGTCACATTGTCCTGTTGTCTCGTGAATGAAGGTTGGGGCTTGCAAACATCATTTACTTTTGTAGCATAAATTCTTCGTATTTGATACAGGGAGGGTCCTTGTTAACCCATACACCTCATGGAAAGGCATATTTTGTTTGTGTTTATAAACAAGAGAATGGAGATGTGAAAGAGAGGTAATAAACCATCACACAAACCTGATACAGCTCCTATCTAGTACCAACCAAACTCAAAAATGTTGTTTCTTCTCCTCTTTTTTTTAAACTCTGTGGTTTCCACAGACAACTAGACAAAGGAATTTAAAATGGTTTTAATCACTTCAACAAATGGCACTTAGGTTTTGAAAAGCTGCTCTGCAGGATGTTATCTTGGGGTTTCAAATTTGTTATTTATAGTTCTACATTAATGACATAGCTTACAAGAAAAGACTTGTGCTCAATCGCTAATGGCACTGGTTTATTCCTGTGTCAGCTTGGGTTGAGAAATACAATACTGCTTGACACTGGGATGTAGTAAGTACACTCATCTGATATTTGATGAACAAGTTGCCTACTAGAGAGCTCATCAGGCTCCCCAGCTTCAGCACGATCAAAATTTTCAGTGCTACAAACACCTTTCCCTCATTGCCAGATATACAAAGTTTGTATTGACCTACAGTAGTTCATTAGCTACTGTAATGTCAATTGCAATTACAGTTCAGTCCTTGGTTTAATCTCAGATTAGTTTAATAGAAAAGTTTGAAAAACCCTGTAGCTGTTGATCATAATTCCTTGCTAAGTGAACTTTTTCTCCACAATATGAGGAAAGTTGTGGCGTAATGCTGTTCAAGAGGTCCATAAGCAAAGATGCAGCAGATGTAGGAGGTGCCTCTGCCAGTATTTGTTGGTGATAAGCCTAACAGCTGATGGTTATGCTTTTTAGTAAATAGAGTGGTACAGCAGCAATGAATGTGAGCAGAAGAACAGTTGGTACTGAAGCCTTGTCATCAGCACTGTATGTATTTGGAACAGGGTTAACTTCAGCACAGCTCAAGAGTGGTTGTGTGGAATAAATGCCACTTAAACAGCATTTGGTGCACTCTTGGAGCACATTTTTCAGATTAATTTCATCCAGAAAGAATCCAGTTTGTACACTCCAAGATCACACTGTAATGGGAGCCAAAGTACAGTTAAGAAATTAATTTTTAAAACATCATCCAGTTTCAGACCACTAATGTAGACATACCCTGCAATGCTCCAGGTCTGGCCCAACTGATAGTTCATTTCCTGATATTTCAGTAAATTGTTGATGAGAACTTCTGTTTTGTTTCATTATTTTTTACTTATCTTCCTGAATTGTTTTGAAATGAAGACACCTTGAAAGTGTTTATACATTGTGTGGACTTCTCCACATAAAATCTACAGCCATGTTTGCTTATGCTGTGGTGGCAGGGCTGTATGGTGTGACAGTGCTGTGGGTTAACCCTGCCTGATAACCTTCTTATCTTGATATTCCCACGCAGGTTTGTCAGTTTACTTTCTAACCTGTAAATAGCAGCAGGTTTACAGACTATTATTGTGATCTTCCATATTCTGGACCAACTAGGGATGAAATCAGCTTAAATCTATGTATTTTATAAAATGGTGTTTTTACTGAGCAACCTTGATTCCTGGTAAGCACTCTAGCAGTAATTATTTAGGGGGGTAGCTTACTTCAGTATTGCTTTTACAACACATCAGAGCTCTTCAGTTCTGTTACCAGCCTTCAAGACAGTAGTAAACAAGTAAAATATACAGATGTTTGTTGCTGGTTGTCCTATGTCTCTCAATGTTGCCAGCCCAATAATTCCTGGCTAAAAATTAGTTAAGAACATATAATAACCTCAGGATTTGTTTCACTCTTAGCTGTCACAAAGCACTTAGGTGTTAGGCAGTTTTGATATGTTCTCAAGAAGGACTTGGGGTTTTCTTCAACTCTTGCTCTGGTAAGACCTATATGTGTACAAATCAGCCTGGAGGATCATTCTGCTAGCCAGTAGATTATGCTTAGTGGAGGTAAGGGTTGTGATCCTAGATAACCATTTTTGGTTTAAAACACTCTCTGCTAATGAAATGACAAGTTCATTTCCATTGAAAACACTAGGATAATTCTCACTGATTTAATAGAGAGTACAGGATATTTGCTTTAGTACATGGTTTCTAATGACTGTATGGGATCTTTACTCTGCATTGTGCTTGCTGATGTTTTGGTATATTGCAGTTAATTCCAATGGAACTCCACTATTTGGATGAGCACATCTGAACATGCAAAAGAAACACCAGCTATTCATAGGAGTTTTTCAAGTCTCCTGCATGTTTCTTGAGGCACTTCGTCACACCTGACTATAGCAACACTAACCAAAAAAAAAAAAAGGCAAGATGCCAAATTCAGGGGAAACTAGCCAGGTCAACTGACTGGAGGATTCCTAACACTGCTTCTAGCAGGCACTTGACAGATATTCCTATGCCTAGTATCACTTGCCAATTGCCACCATAGGCAAAATAGACTTGATTTGGGAGAAATGTCTTTATTACCAATTAATATAGTCGGTTGGTGAGAAAGAAAAACAAAAACTTGAGCACCTTCCTCCCACTCCTCTTCTTCCCAGGCTCAACCTCTCTCCTTCGTTCCCGACTCCTCTGCCTTCTCCCCTCCTTCTCGTCGTGTGCAGGGCATTTTCTTGGCTGTTTTTCCCTGGCACTCTGCCAGGCGCTGTTTTGCCCCTTCTTACACGCATTCCTCAGCACCACCCGGGCCGTGGGCTCAGCCGCGCCCTGCGGTGGGTGGTTGGATCCGGCTGTGTCCGGCTGGGGCAGCCCTGCCTCCTCTCACGGAGCCCCCGCTGGAGCCAGCGCCCCGTACAGCTGTGTCTGGTTCAATAAGCTGATCCCTCAGCGGGTTTCCGAACGGGTCGTGGGGATCACTGGGGTCTGCTGGTGGTGGCCCACAGCCCTGAGGTCCAAGAGGGGAAAAGTTGGCGTTCCAGAGGCGTGTAGGACATGGACACTGCTGGTGCAGAGGAGTTCTCAGGAGGCTTCACTCGGAACCCGAAATTCGGAATTTGCATTAAAGCCCAAATCCTGCTCCTAGAAAAGGCTATATTTTATTTGCTACTGGGGAAAATCTGAGACGTAGGCAACTCCTCGGCGTGTCCCCGGGCTCCCTTTCAACAGCTCGGGAGCTCTCGGCATGGAATTAGCCTGGCATTACTTTTCCTGCCCCCAGGTGGGGCCGTGCGCTTTCGGCAGGTGCCCTCGGTGGGGGCCGGCGGCAGGGAGGCCGTGCATCCCGGAGCCATCCTCAGCCACAGAGCCCGCAAAGCACACCCTCCGTGGGAAGGACCTGAAGGACAGACCCTGGTGCAGTAACTTCAAACCTCGAAGCACCAGATGCTCGTTTTTAACACGTGACTGTTTTTGGAGTCAGTGGTGAAATAAACGAATTTGAGAACTGAAATTTTAACAGCATACATGTAGCATTCATTAGTAGAGCAAAGGCAAAGCGCTGGGGCGCTTAGCGATCTGCCAGAGGCGCAACCCATTCACTTTTCAGAGAACTTTAGTATCTTTTCAAACTGTTACATATTCATTAAGATCAGGCAGTAATTTACACTTCAGTCAACCCCCACTCCTAATCTCAGACTATTAGACGCTTTTAAGATCCTCTGGATTTCTTCAGTGTCAATTCGATGTCTTCCCTTTGTTGTAATTCAGTTAGCAGACATCGTCTTTCGGAGGCGTGAATCTTCGGCGAGATAACGACCTTCCTGGGGTGGATGCGGTTTATTTACTCTGTTTCTTTTAGGGAGTCTGAGTCTCTAGCTCTGTGATTCATCAACTTAAAAGACATTTATTACCATGGGTTCATTACTATGTTTCTCAATCTATTACAACTATTTCGGGTTTACAGTTCACTCCAACCTTTTCTTACTTAACTATATTTTACCTTTACATAATTTCTACCTAGTACATTATTACCTGTGACTGTTGTCCTATTATATACAAAAGCCAACATTTATAATCCATCCATTTATCACAGTAGCAACAAATAATATTATCAGAATGCAATTTATCTGTAAAGCATTGTTAACTTCCGAGCAGCTGACTGGAAGCATGTCTACAAGCCACCTTGCAGTGCAGAGCAGAGAAAAGCATATATACACACATTTCCAGCAGCCCCTTCCAGGCTTTGTTTCAGTGCTGATGTCTGTTGGAATTCCTAGTGCTGCAGCCTGTGCCTGTTGTCTCTTCTACTTTCACTATGGTCCTCTGAGGACAGCCTGGCCCCTCTCCAGCTACATATTAGGTAGGTGAAGAGAGTACCTAGATCCTTGGCACTTCACTATTTCACATTTTTATCAAAGGGCTAAAAGAAAAATTAGCACATTTCACAGTAAATAAAATAAAGTGCCAATAGGTAGGAAAGTTGAAAGTCAGTGATCTGAATCAGTATGCATACTGGGAATTAATAAACCAGAGGCATTTAGTCTTGTTAAATGCGCTTTGCCTAAATTCCCACTGATGTGAGAAGCAGGAACTCAGAGGAGGAGGAGCTGAAGAATACAGTGGATAATTAGCCATATGCCAGCTCTCAGCGTGCCACTGGCATCTGAAAATGCTAATGTGACCTTGGTGCATAATGAAAATTTTCAAATAACATTGTATGTCTGACTCTGACATTGACCCAAGAACTACCTAGCTGTAGGCATCACTTCATCCTAATGCAGAACTGGGGACAATTTTGTAGTTATGCTGCAGATTTATGTTGCTTACCCTACAACTACTACTTTCCATTTAAGACCAATTTCAACACCAATTTCAGCAGCAGTACCATTTAATGTCACACCTGTAAATGTCATCCAAGAGAAGATGGAATGGAATGTTAGCCTTTCTGGCAAGAGAAAAGGAGCTTCACCTCATGTTTCAGCCTCAGATGCCAGAGCTCAGTACATATAGCTGGCTTAGCCCTGACAGCCTACTTGGATACATGTTAGTTCAAGCAGAGAATACCTTTCCACTGGCTTTCTCAAGGAAGTACTTATTTAACTCTTGCTATTATTCAGCAGATGATTTTGCTGCAGAAGAACGTTAGTCAAGGGGTGATCTGGGAGACAACTCTTCTGTTTTCCTTTGAAAATCTAATTTGAACAATTATTTCTGAGAAAGTTCAGAACAGGTTGCACAGAGACAGCTTTGAAATAAACAGTGTGACTCTCATACTTTTCAGAGTATCTTCTTGTTCTGCATTCTCCCAAAGTATGCCCACACAACAAAACAGAGGTATAACAGAAGTGTGTGTGTCTTAATTTAACAAGCACACAGTTTTTCTGGTGCCATGGTGTTATTTTGCTAATAGTAGCAGTTGCTAAAATGAAGGCAGTGTAGGGCTGAGGCTGGAGAACGTGTAGCTCCAGGATCTGGGGGTAATTTTTACCCTACAAGACAGAGTAAGACTTCACTAGTTGGATAGTGTCCTGGCTCTCCTTGAAGCAAGAGGGATATCTCTTCAAAACAGACAACTGAACTGTAGAGGTTTGGGCCCCAAAGATTGTTGTGTCTTTTCTGCTCATTCCAGTATAGAAGATCAGGAATCTCCACATTCAGCAGTGAAACATATCCCCATTAACACTTTTCTAACATGAGTGTACGTGTGGTATTTTATTATTACAACTTTATTACCTTGTGTATAGAGACCATATACAGTTTCAGCATGGTTCTCAAGCACACCAAAGTCATCTTTCAGTATTTGTGGTACGGTTAGGACAGTTCAGGTCTCTGTGTACACACACACAGTTTAACCTGTCACCATGCAGGCTGATGAAAAGAGGCTTATGTGTGTGTAAGGGAGCTGTTGCCTTTGTGAGCTGGACACTGAGGTCTATAGTGCTGCTAACTAGCTGGGCAAGATGAGCCAGATTCCTGTTCCATTATCAAACTTGCATTGAGAACTTCCCCTTGAGAACAAGGGAACAAAAGCACAGGAAGATTTGTCTCTGACCCAATGCATTTATCTTTCCCCTCACGTTTTATGTATCTTGTACCATATCTACAGTTTCTTCTGATATTTTTTCATTTTTAGTTTTTATGGAAATGCAACAACTGTTGTACATGTGCAACTTACAGAACTGACTAAGGATGCAGAAATAAACCTGAAATGAAGGTTTAGATTGTTAATAACTTCATCAACTCTTTTCTGGAGCAAAACTCAGAAAAGTCATTAGTTTTTTAATTCCCGTAAACATTTTTCCTCTTGAATCAAGCTGGTTACAATCTTTCATAGCTGTCAAACTTCTGTGGACCGAAGTCCAGCCTGATGGAAGCTATCCTGATGGTAGAAGAGAAAGTGCCCCTCCATTCTCTCCACATTTCCTTTTCTGTGGGAAATTAAATCGAATAGTTATCCACACATACACATTTCAAATTTTGAGGAAGACAAAATGCTTGGCAGTTTCTTGCACTCTTATAAAATGCAGACGTAATCAAGAGAGAATTGGGAAATACAGCCAAAAGAGTAAAATACAAAGAATAGAAGACGAAAAAGTAGAGCTGAGAAATGCATGTGAGAAGTGAATTACAGAGACAAAAAAGCAGAGCTGAGAAATGCATGTGAGAAGTGAATTACAGACCAATTAGTTACAAAATTTGCTAGATAAATTATTTTTATGCATGTGATTTCAGTAAGAGAGACAGAGAAGGGCTTTCATCTCCCCTACCTTATAATACAAGCAATGAAAAGCAACATTTTCACAGTAAGACAGTGGATCTCAGAGGATGTCATTGAGGCCAGGAATTTAACTGGATGAAAGTTGTATGAAGGATATCATGAACACGGTGAAATCTTGAAAGATATTGAACATTTAGGGGCTAAACAGCTTTCTAGTGCAAAAAGATTAAACTTTGAAAGGCAGGTTAGCCCAGTATTGATCACTGTATGGTTTTGTACCTTGCCTTGTAGGCTTGTACCATCTGACTTGCATCTGCTTTTCTCTGAAGTTGTGCCATCTGCTCTTACTCCCTGATGATCAGCCTTGAGCCACCATCTGATGAAGCTGATTTCACAGGGTTTTGTTGGCTTGATTAAAGTTTTCCCCACCCCTATTCTTAGTAGTAGAAAATAAAAAGATTCTTTAAACCTAAGTTTAGATTATTAGTAGTTTTAGTTGTAATGATGCACATAAAGTGAGAGTCCTAGAAAGACTCACAGAACATAACAGTTACCAAATAGAGGAAACATACCCTCATACAAGTTTCTAACAAAATATGAAGTAACTATAATACATGAGCTACTTAAGTTAAATATTTCTCAATGAAATTTGTACTAAAGGTATGTTTCAGTTGTCTTTGAAACCTTGATCTTGCCTATCACATGCCTTGATAAATCAGCCCTTTGACCACGTTGAGATAGTTAGATCAATAGAGACTAAACAATTCAAACAACAGTGTAGTCTCCATTTAAACTCTCCTCACAGCACTACAGTGGGTATAAATCAGAATTAGGGTTATTGTTTTCAGATTTTCCTGTGCCAGTGGTCCAGCTGAGAGCCAAAGAGCTCAGAGAAGTATGTGTGTGACTAGAGGCTTGGTTATCCTTTCTTTGGGCATTCAGTAAAGCTTCCTGCACAGAACCAGAGCAGTCACTGAAGGTCTGCAGCAAGTCTAGGCTTAAGTGATGCATGACTTGTTGTACCTATTCATGTGGACTCTTAATTATTTTTATCACAGTGGTGTTGTGCTTCAGTTTAGGAGTGCAATAAGCAGCACGGGGAGAATCCTCCTACCCTTCTGTGTTTAATTCTTTGGTGGCAGTTAGTGAGGTACGCTGTGCCCACCTCTGAGAGGATGCTGCAATCAGGCATCGTCCCCCAAGCCAACTGCTTAGTGTTTTGTGAGGATTGCAGGTAGATACATTTCGAGAAGACTTTGAACTTGCCTCATCTACAGCACAATTAAGTATGTCCACAGAGCACACTGGGAAGGTGACATGCCAGGACATGGTATACTCACTAGTTAAAATCTGCCTTTGCCCAACCCCAGATCACTCAAGTGGCACCTGGGCCCCATACCTGCTGCCTGAATACTCCTGGGTGTGGCTTAACAAATCATGTGTAAAAGAAACTTATTTTCTTTTCTGCTCTAGAGGTTTACAGAACACCTATTCAAGTTACAGATAGCAACCTCGTTGATATGATTATCTTCAGATTCCAAAGGAGCTTTGCAATTACGTTATGAAAGGCTGTGCTGGAAGCAAAATAAAAAGAGAACAAGGGGGAAAGTCTTTTTGTCGAACAGGAATGTGTAGAAGGGGAGCAGCAGTTAGATCTGGATGTGGCCATATTCAGCAAATCCAAAAAGCATCAGAATGCTTTGCTTGACCACTCAGTCATCCCTGAGCCTTAAATTAGGGACCTCTCCCTCCCATTCTTCTTTGCCACCAAGCCTACTGCTGTCCTTGGCAGCATCTGAGACTGCAGAGAGGACAAAGAGACTTCAGTTGCCCTTCGGTGGTCTCTGTTCCTGAACCAACTCTTGCACTCAGGTGCATGCTGATATCAAAGACCTCAAAAGCAGAAATAGATTAATCTTGATTCCATACTGCCATCATGGGTAGGTATGAACAAATGCTCCTTTCTTACTCAGCCATCTGTGTATGTGCTGCATTCCTACTGTAGCCACATCTGCATTACTGGTTTAGGCTCATGGGGATCATCATGCCCATGCTTGATACAGCATGCATTTACACATTATTCAGACCTTCCAAAACAGGGTACCTGTGCTGCTAGCTGGGAACTGTTCTGGGCCTCTGCTGGACTTCTGACCCATATTTAGGGATTTTCTGTAGGGTAGCCTGGTAGTAACTCGGTTTGACATAGAAAAAGTACAGAAACATGCATTTAATGTTATACTTCACTCAGTACATTATGACCTTAAGAGAGAGTTAGAATTAGGCAAAGTGTAAAGAAGCACCATACACTTGGATTTTGCTGACAGCATCAATCTCTGTAGCACATAAATTACAAATTTGCAGGAAACCTCTAAGGGAAGTGCATCCTCTAGAAGAGACTGCCAGCAATTCCCAGGCAGAGAAACAAAACTCCAACGGCGAGGAAAAAGTTACTTGGAGACTTTTGTCCTGAGATTCCCAATAGTCAGGTTCTGTGTTAGTACAGTCATAGCTTTAGGCAGACAAATACAATTTTGATAGCAGTGTGGGTTCTGTGAACAGATCTTCAGATTAGTTGTACTGATGCCTGCTGCAGCGGTGTAAAGCGATGCCCAACATCACATATGGGTCTGTGCTAGAGTAAAGAACCTTAGCACCCAAATCCCATTTTCCATTTGCTATGCCGTCCTTGTGTCTGTTCACATCCACTTTCAGTTTTGGGATTTTTAGCTGAAATACAGATAGAAAAGCTGAAACAGTTTCTTCTTGTGGGTAAGAAAATCATAGTTTATTTCATCTCTATTAGCCATGTACATTCAATTTTAAAAATTAATGCTATGGCCTTGAGACATAGGGTGAGTTGTGACATAAATGGCTCATCTATTTTTTATATCAAGTAGGCTTGATACTGTATTTCAAAGTAATTGAGCCCTGTTATCCCATACTTTGGGTAACTTTTCTGTGCCATACAGCAGCAAAAATAAAAACCTGCTAAATAATTAAATAAGCCTAGGAACGTAAGTGGTTTTTCTGTAAATGATTACTATTACCTTAAATATGACACAGAAAAAAATCTATAACTTTCTCAGTGTTTTTAAATGTCTTGCTGTTGTATTTGGGTAAAATGCCCCCAAAATTCCAAGAGAACAGTTCGAATAGATGGCTACCATAGAAACTATGAGGTTCCCGTCATGGTATAGTCAAAGCAGCAAACAAAGACTGTCTCTGCCTGGGGTGTCAGTTTTCAGAGCCATACCTCCTTAAGCTGGACAGTGTTAGTTTAAGAGCATTGGGAGGTTTTTTTCTCCAATTGGGCACAGCTGGAAACTCCCCCAAGCTGCAGAGTTTAAACAGCCCTGGGGAACCTGCCTGTGCTGGGTGGAGTCTGAGTTAAGGTCAGTCGGTAAGTAAGAACTTACAAATTCCTTTTTCTTAAAGCGTTTGCATGACTTTTTTGTAGTGAAACTACTTCTAAGTTTTTTAGGGCATCTGCTGGTGTAATGTAAATTCTTTTTTCTCTTTAGTCTGTCTGTGTGCCAGGTAGACTAAAAATGGCTTGATAGTTATTTACCAGTGGGAAGCAGCAGGAAAGAAAATACCAGAAAAAGATGTGTTTTAACCAGGAAGTTAATTCTGCGGTGCAGTCCAGAGCTGACCAGGACAGCCATGAAACAGCCAAGGGGACAAAGTGCAAGCCTCTAGCACTGTGTTGGTTGCATCTAGGTTGGAGCAGGAAAGCTGGCCCGTGGGATATGCTAGACTCTGATCCCAGCTCCAGGGCTAAAGAGCACTTCATGCTGAGTGCTGCTGCTTCTGGAAGATTATGATCTCTTAAATTGTTCTTGCATCCCTGAGATTCATGCTCAGAGAAATTCCAGACAGGTGTGTTACAAAGGCTCGTTAGGAAATAGGATAGAAATATGGACTTGAGACAAAAACAATTTTAAAAAACTTATATAGTAAAATTTTGTGTTGAGGTCTTTGCTAGATATCAGGGTAGTGTATGCGAGATGCCATTACTTATTTGGCTGCAGCATAAATTCATGACATGAACTACTTCCTCAGCAGCGTCTGGGTTAGTGCAGTAGTCCCCAAATGCCCTGAGCAGTGATGTATTTTTGCTATGGGAATCAGGTATTACTTAAGTAAAATTAGAAGGTTTTCCATGTCTGTTCTCCACATTCCCTGGACATTTGGCTGTTTGTACCTTTTGCAAGAGTCAATTTTCTTCAGCAGAAGCAGGCAGACACAGCTTTTCAGGAGCAAGCAACACCAGGCCAGATCATTGGACTGCTTGTAAGCCCAGTGGTTTGTACTGATGTTGTGTAATGTATGTTAGACCATTTTGTATCTCTTTTTTATCCTTCTGCTGTATGGTCTGGCTGTTGAATGATAGCACGTTTCTCTGGCAATTGTACAGCTTTAACAGTTCAGTAATGTCATGGAGCATTTGATATTTTACTTCCACTAGAAGTCATAAATCCATACGGCTTCCATAGCTGCCCAGTGGTATGGCATACTCCAAATGCATATTGAGAATCAGCATAAATATTTACAGTCTCTTCTTGGAACAGCCGATAGGCCTTTGTTAATGCAATTAATTCTGCTGCTTCTGTGCTCAGCTTTGGACTGGGTGGTGAAGCTTCCACTGCTCCATACACAGTAGTTATTCAATAACCTGTATTCCAGTTGCTGCTCAGATAATATGACCACCTACAAATAACAATTCCAGATTGGGATTTAGAAACAGCGCATCTGTTAAATCTGCTTGAGCCCTTTAGGCTTCATGGGTGGTTACTACACAGCTGTGATGTCATTCCTTCCCCAGGTGAAAGGAGTAGTGTAGTGGGATTTAGCATGTTAGTTACTATCCCAGAGGCTATTCCTTGCCCTTCTTGTGCAAACAAGGTGAAAGGTTTACCACAGTCTGCCAGTCCCAGGGCAGGTGCAGCTAGCTTCAAAATCTTGAATATCTACCTTGTGTGCTGCCCAGTGAATGGGTTCTTCATCATTTTAGGTTATCAGTATTGGGTTTTTCTATTTCCTTGAAAGAGCTGTTTGGGGATGGCAGAATTCTACAGCTCCTGAAAAGTGTTTGCTTTGAGTAGCTGGTCTTGGAAGATTTTGAATTATTTTAATATGATTTTCAGATAATAGCTACTCCTCTTGCTAAAGAATGTAACACAGATATTCTATACTTCTGTTACACAAATTGTAACTTATACAGAAAGGCCCAATGACCATTTTAAATTAAAGCAAACAGTAAGGAATGGGTGACATACTATACAAGATTACTTGGCTACTAATAAAGCATCAACATATTCTATCAAAAATGCATCAACTTTTTTAAACAGTACCTCCTGAAAGTCTTTTATTAAAACTAGAAAAATAGTGGAGGTCTGAGCAAATCCTTAGGCCTTGGCTCTGTAGGCTGTATCTTTCCCCAAATAAATGCAAAAAGGTGTTGAGAGTCTGGATGAATAGGTTTGCTTCCTTAAAGTAGAAGTTGCCCAGTTTCTAGTAAGTTGAGGGTTGTATCTTCTGATCTTTTGGAAATCTCAGGTGTCAGTACTCACAGGGGAATGAGCAACTAAACTGAGCCCACTGGACAAGACTCAGGTCCAGACCCACTAACTGAAAGTAGCTGCCTCTATGTGAGCTACAGGTGTCAGGTCCCTGTATAGTCAGTGGAGATGCATTCAGTGGATCTAAAGATTGAGCTGACTTTTAACCAAAACCCAAGAGGGTTTTTGGGGTTGTTTTTTTGTTGGTTTTTTTTGGTTTTTTCTGTGTTGGAAGCTTAAGGTAACTAAAATCCAGAACTGGCAGAGTTATTTTTAAATAAAGAAAAAAAATCCTATGACAAGTTTTAATTCTATGTTTGTCATTGCTCGTCTTGCATAATTTAATGCCACATAGAATTTCTTTTTCATGTAAAATAATAAAATGATACCTGAGGCTTCTTACTCCTTCTACTCTTCTTCGGCAAACAAAAGATAATGTTTCCAAGACAAATAAGTTTCATATACTTGATATTTCAGTCGTTGGTTTTTTAGTTAAGGGAAAAGTCTTACTGTAAGTTTCTGTGCATTACAAGTTGGGGCAATGTGTGTTGAAATGATACAGATGCAGTGTAGCTGAAAAGTGTGATAACGAAAGAAGCACTAGCTAGTTGTTGTGAACTATGTTGAAAAGCTGCCCTGCAGTGAAAACTAGTCACACAAGGTGCAGAAACTAATAAAACACTGTCCTTAGAGCCAAACATTGTAATTAGGAACAGCTATTCACACTTTAAAACTGAACATACTCTTTTCCTTAAAGTGTATTTGGATTATATTTACTAAATTACCCAAAATATCCCTATTTATTCTAGTAACATGACTCAGTTCTTACTGGAATTGCTCAAGGGAGAACCCTCAACCTTGTTTTTTCAAGTCAAGTTTTGGCAAAATGTGTTCCAAATGTACTTTAAGTACACCTACAAAGCACTGTGACTTGAAGAAAACATATCACTAGAGTGTAGTGAGCCTGATTCAAGTAAGAAATGTCAAGTGGATGCAAGGTGTGACAGATGTAATGTTGCAGCTTTGGCTTTTAACGCTGAAAAAACTGGAGTCATCTGGAAATTTTTTTAAGTGAGGCACTCTGAGACACCAGGATACCTATTTTAAAGGGTTTTTTTCCTTCTGATCATTAGTGTATGATACAAGCATCTTTATGAAGGGGAATGCTAGTCATGTTCTTTAAGTAATTAGGGCATGAAGCCCAGAGGAATTAAGGCCTGGATGCAGAAATTCTTCTGCTCGTGTGTGAGCACTGCCAGTCCAGCTGGCTGTCCCTGTGTATGAAACAGCTCGGTACAAACGCGCTGTCTGTGCCACACGCTCTGGGAGAGGCACAGTTACAGCAAAGCATCGACAACCTCGATGTGCTGGTCCCCTGGGCACGCAGGGCCCCTGTGCCCTGGGGGGGTAGTTCTGAGGGCACCTGAAGTCAGTGCAGCTAGGTTCCACATCTGGCTTCAAGGGACACCTCAAGGCTGCCATAAGCAGCAAGGAAATGGGTTGTAGCCATGCAGGATGGCCAAAGAAGCTCATTCTGTTTCATGGAATAAAGGGAATATCAACAATTCATTTGCCCCTATTTGAGGAAAGAAATGGACTGCATGTGAAGCTGCAAAGTGCACATATGGCTAACAAAGCAAGACAAATTTCAGCTTACTGGTAAAACAGTTTCCATTTTTCCATTTTCAATGATGGTGGCAATGAGGCTAAGTGAGTAACTTCCCTGAGGATGTGGTAGGATTTTCAGTGGCTTTGTATAATTGTCTTCATGGGCAGCAGTGTTCCTCCTGTAGCTACAGACTCATACCACTTGTTTAAACGTGTCTGTATTTGCTTGCAATCACAAGAAACCTCCCTGGCAGCACTGGGGAAGGCTTTACAGATTCACACATCTTTCCTTTCCTAGCACTGGCTGTGTGGTGTCACTGGTCTGTCTCTCATTTTATGTTTTGAACCAAATGAAGTTTAAACTTTAACAGGCATAGTGAGAATAAAAGGTGCTATCTCCCCTCAAAATAATGGTGCTTACACCAGTTTTATGAGATACTGTTTTTTGCTTAATATCTTTCAGGGAACCAGGAGCTCAGGAACATGTCGGGGAAGCCCAGGCTTACCTACTTGAATGGAAGGGGCCGGATGGAGCCCGTACGATGGCTCTTGGCAGCAGCTGGTGTGGAGGTTGGTTGACATTTTCAGTTGAGTGTTACAGACTGGTGTTCTCAACTTGCCTCAGTGAGGGACAATTTAACGTGCACGTGGAGGATAAAAGCTGCACTAGGGTGACTCAATTCATTTTTTCAATAGCACTGCGTGTTTGTAACTAGCTTGTTCTGTGGTTGATACTTGGGATGCAAAACTCATTGGCATTTAGAGTTTATTAGAGGTAGTATCAATCTCCCAAACCAATTAGTCATAATGGGCCAAAATGGGGATTCATTTAAAGGACCTTTATTTATAGCAAGTTTTGTAGCTGTGCTAAACCTCCTTAACTCAGTCTTATTAAGTGTGCAGTTACAATGTGTGTAAGCTGGGGTGGGGTTAGAAATACTTGATGTACCTTGTGCTTCCCTTGGCACTGGCCCCAACCTGTCTTGTTTCTGTAGATGCCTGCACTCTGTTTCTGCTTGGTCTTGGGTTATTTCTGAATTAGTGCGCTGATGCAGAAGTGGCCAGGCCCTCTTTCTGCTCCCCATCAGCTGTCATGGTGTGTGTGGGATTCTCAGGACATCTGTACCCAAACAGTGTGGTTGAAGATCTGGCCCATTACCTTTTGCTTGACTCAGTAGTTCTGTGCATGGTTATGTGCTATCACTTAATAGAAGAAGGTTAACAGAAGAATAGCAGTGTGACACTATTCTCACTCCTTTTTCAGTTTGAAGAAGTGTATTTGGAAACAAAAGAGCAGTATGACAAGTTAATCAAAGGTAAGAATCCTGACACCTGAGGTGTAGTCCTTCAAAATATTTGTCCAGCCTAGCTAAATTTGTGGTTTGAAAATGTTTATTTAAACCAGTGGAAACTTCTAGGTGCACACCTTGCATAGTGCAATACTAGTTTTGAGTAACCTGTTATTTCTGGTGCCAAATAACTGCTATAAGCTAAAAGCCAGAACATCTGTGATTGTGTTTATTGTACTACATTAAGCAGGCAAACACTTCCATTTAATGCAACTTATTTAACTATGCTGTTGAATTGTTAGCATGGTACCTGGCACAGTTTTGGTACGGGGCAAATAGAATTCCTTGAGCCTGAGATGTGAAGCTTCCCCTAGTTAAAGAGCATGGAGCCAGCAGGGAGACCTGTGGAAAGCCTGACATGGTCAAAGCAGCATGCCACAAAGGCTTCATGCCAACCTAGGGAGCAAGACCAGTTCTTCCCACACACCAGTGCAGACCCCTATCCACTGCCCTTGATACCTGGTCAGAAGAAATCCAGCACTGAACCCCTCTACAGACACCCTGGAAGGAGAAGACCTTCCTGCCAGGGTGGGGAAGGAGTTGGGACTCTGAGGAGCAGTAGAGAATGCACATGCCCCACAGTTTACCTTCTGCCCAAGACACGTGAGAGAAACCTCAGAGCAGGCTGAGTGTGCCAAGCTATACAAGGAGACTTGGAAGAGGACTTGCCTGCATTGTGGCCGAGCTCAGAAGGGAAAAGCTGTGTCTAAAGAAATTCCGTCAGGGAAAACTAAAATGAACAAAAATAAAATAGAGTGGTATTAACTAGATCAGAATTAAATCTGCAGGTCCAGTTGGCTGGGACTCTTACAATGTGGGAGGACAGTGCAGTGTACACGAACCAATTATAGCTCTAAATGTAAGAGCATAGGTAGTGAAAGCCCAAGTCTGTAAATCCTTCACGAGAATAGGTTATCTAGAAAAAGTGACTGTAACCAGGATTGTATCTGAGCTTATTGATACCTGGAGAGAATTAAATGGTGGTGAAAAGGATAGGGAAGTTTTATAAAGAAGATCAAGCGTTTTATGTCTATATATTGAACTTAAGATGGTGGGAACACAAAGAAAAAAGGTGTGGTTTAATAGAATGGGTTGAAGAAAGATAGATAAATTAGTCATCCTGATAAAGGGACGTCTGGAATGTTGCCAGTTGTGCAGGGCAGGACTCAACAGGAGTAACTCCACATTACTTCTCCTTTAAACTTTTTTCTCTCCCTACCAATATGCTTTTTGACAGGGTTTCCTGTGTTTAGACACTACCACATCATTAGACTGGCCCAGGCATGACTTTGGCCCATGCCAGCTGACGATCCTCCAAGCAATGCCCCAGCAGTGTCAGGATGATGCCTGGGCCAGGGGCTGTTCCCAGCAGGCAGCTGGCAGACAGCTGTTTTGGAGGCAAAGAGAGTTAAATAACTTTGGCCTGGGCAGACTAGGACCTGTTGGCCTGAGGGATGACTAACCTGGCACCATCTGTGCAGCCAAAGGTTGGCCAAGTGCTACCTGGATATCAACGAGCTCTTCTGGTTGGTTACAAATAACAGGTGATTGATTTTTAATGTGTGCTCCACAGACCACCTTTGGACAGCACAATCCAATCCCTGAAATTACTGGCAAATTCCTTTTAATCCTGCATATGTATTCTGTGCTGTGGTTATGTGAAGTGGTTCTCCCTGCAAAACGAGGGAGGAGAGGCAGTCCACTACTGATTTTAAGAGGGACTCCTCTCTTCTGTAGATAAGAAACAAATGGTGTATTCATCAGTCATATTTGCTGCATTGCTTTTTGTCAAGGGCCAGAAAAACAAATTTCATCTTTCACTTCACATCTTTCTGCTGAAAAATATCCTTCCAGAGGCATTAGTTTTCCCATTCTATTGTTTCTGCTAGATAGATACCAAGTAATGTTTCTTCCTTAAGATGCAGAAGTGTGTTCTGGAAAGGCAAGAACACACATGATCTTTCTGTGGATGTTTACGAGAAACAAATACAGGCTATTTGTTGCTGCAGAGAGAACTAATTTTTGAATTTTATCTGTAAATTAATAATATAGAACGAGTGAAGAATCTTTGTTAATTCTAGCCTAGCAAGGTATTTTAACAGCTCTGAAGAAAAAGGCAGGCAGATGCGCTTATTAGAATGAACCTTTGTATCTGAAAGAAGGATTCACCAAACAGATAAAAATTGAGCAATTAAAAGAAATCATTAACTTCGAGCAATGCAAGTGGCAGCTGCCTGTTTGGATTTGGAGTTCTGCTGTGATTATAAATAGGGCAGGATTGTTCTCTGGATGCCCTTAGTGTGTAAATGGAGGAGGGAGTGTCTCTAAAAACAGTGAATTAGTCCAGCAGAAAACTGGTCTAGAACAGACTGACTTTGCAATGCTAAATCTCTGTCTACTTAGCTCTCAGAGCTGCCTCACTGAAAGCTCAGACAATTGCTCGGACCATCACCAGCAGAAAACATGACTACAGAGGTTTTTCTAAATAGGTGTAAATTGTTGTAGAATGACACTGAGGCTAGCCCTGTAAAATCTATGGGGACTCTCAAACCCTCTTCCTGGAGTGACTGTGCGAAACTTACTCAAACACCAACAGCTATCACAGGCTCTGCCTCTAGCTCTGTAACTTCAGGATGTTTGAAGTGGTCTGACCCCTTCCTGTATTCCATCAGCTTGGCTTTGCTGCAGTACTACTCATGTGTATGTCCCTGACAGGGAATTGATCTGCGTTCAAAAGAGCTGGAATTTTTTAAAGTTACAATTTACCACATATCTTTATTCTCCTCTCTATTCCTTGGGTTGGAAGTGCTGGTTCAGGCTTTTCCTGCCAGCATGAGGCAGGCTCCAGAAGTGCAGAAGTACAGGCAGGGCCAGCTGCCACCAGCTGGTGAAGCTCTGGCAATGCTGTCAAGCCCAGGCCCCAGCTGTACTGTGGTGACCTCACTACAGGAGTGTGGTGCAGACTGTCTGATCTTCCCCACAATGTTAGCTGGGTGCAGCGAGTCTTACAGTTAGAGCAAGACATCAGTGGCCTCCTCCACTGCAAGAGAAATGTGCTCATTGCCTCGCTCTCCTGTACAGCTTGCAGTCTAGGAGGAACTAACAGGCTTTCTTTCACCTCTCCACCCTAGATGGATTCCTGCTCTTCCAGCAAGTGCCCCTGGTCGAGATCGATGGGATGAAGATGGTGCAGACCAGAGCCATCCTGAGCTACATAGCCGGGAAATACAATCTCTATGGGAAAGACTTGAAGGAGAGAGCCCTGTGCGTAACACCTCCTATCACTTACGGAGCAGTCTGTTATTTGATAGCTACATTATGTAAACTAAATTCAATCCTATAAATCCAGCATAAAGGCATCAAAAAGACTAACAATAAGTTTTAACCACTGCTTCTGAAACGCTCCTAAACAGAAACAGGCTTTTATTCCTTTTGAAAAATATTCAGGTTTAGTTCATGCTTAGTTTTGGCTGTGAAAATTGGCACTAAGTTGGTGATATAAAATTCCTGTAAGTTGCCTTAGTTAATTGGAAAACAGGTTAAATAACTTCTGTGCTTTTTTCTACCATCTTCCCCTGACCAACAGGATTGACATGTATGTGGAGGGAATAGCAGATCTGATGCAAATGATTTTGATGTTTCCTTTCTCTCCACCTGATGCAAAGGAGAAAAATCTTGACTCAATTAAGGAGAGGGCAACTAACAGGTACTTTCCTGTCTTTGAAAAGGTAAGTGACAGCAAGTATGTGTCTATCAAACTTGCAATTATCCAAAAAGTTTCTGCAAAATAAGAATGTGTTTGTAGTGTAGGTCAGTTCCCAATCCTCAGCTTTCTTGGCTGTCTCAAAGAAGGAGAAATACAGCAGCACATTTTCCTCTGTTTGTTGGCTTGTGTTGTCAGGGCTGTGGTATTTGAACATCTGCAAAGCAGTATGTTCTCAGCTGTACAGAAAAAAATTTCACTAAAGTGAAAGCAAGCACATGAGATTATTTTTCTTGAAGTAAGTCCTATACTTATTTTTGTTTAGAGCCCATCTCTCTGCCATGCTTAATTTCATTTGGAAAAGTTTCTCTGGAGGAATGCAAAAATCCCTTGCAAATAAATCAGGTGGAGAGATTAGGAGGACTTTGGTAAAACAACAGTCATAGATTTATAAAACAACAAACCCAACCCATGTGATTCATGCATCTGGCAATATTTCCCACATTTGTAATATTTATCTAGTTTTGTTGGAAAACAATAATAAAGGCTGAACATCACAGAAGTTCTTAACCCTAAAATAACCTGTTCCCAAAGGCAGGGAATTTCTTTACTTAGCTGTTGCAATTCTGCATTTCTAAGTTTGCTTCCTGATATCAACATTGGACATCACTTTACATGAAGCATCTAAATGGGAGTTCTATGAATTCCTTAAATTGCTTGTTACTTCTTCCATTATCCCTATTTCTAATTCTAGGACTGTTACTAGTCTACTTGAGCATGTGGTTTTGTTTCTGTTCCCGGTGCCTATCATCATTCATCATTACTGAGTGAGCAAAGTTTGTAGTCTATGGAATAGAACATGAAATGAACAAAACTTCATTTTTTTTCCCCAACAACAGTGAAATGATTTAGGCTCAGCTTCAGCTGAGAAGTCCAGCCTGAAATTTCAGATAGAATTGCTGCTCAGCTCTGCAGCTGTGCTGTGAGGCTTAGCTGCCAAGGATGCCCATATGCCCCACTCTCATCTGCAGCCCATGTTTTCTTTTCTTCTCCAGGTTTTGAAACAACATGGCCAAGACTTTCTCGTGGGCAACAAATTCAGCTGGGCAGATGTTCAGCTAATGGAAGCCATTTTAGCAGTGGAGGAGAAAATTCCTGCTGTGCTGTCAGGGTTTCCTCAGCTGCAGGTAATTTTATTACTGAGCATGCTTTATGCAGGAGCTAGAGGTCAGTCCTGAAGTGATCATCTCTCCAGGCTGTGTAAATCACATTTTTGTGGCCAGAATTTCTCTCTGATTCTGTTTTCTAATTTTTTTTTAGGTGTTTAAAACCAAAATGAGCAATATGCCTACAATTAAGAAGTTCCTGCAGCCTGGAAGCCCACGGAAACCCCCACCAGATGCCCATTACGTAGAAACTGTGTTGAAGGTTTTTAAGAAATGAAAGCCTTGCCACCTTCGGTGAGACCCAAAATGCTGGGAGAGCGGGGGAGAGCAGAGCAGCAACCCCAAACCTTAAACCAAAGGAGAAGGAAGCTCAGTAAATTAGTATTGTTTTAGTTAAAACCAGTGCTAGAAAAACAAAGCAACCCATACCAGAAATAAAGCATCCTATTACACTGGCACTGTGACAGCACCTTTGTCTTTATTGATATCAGATGCTTGGCAAAACATGAAAACAAAGGCGTATGGAGGCAAAGAACTATTTGTAGGGTAGGGAATTTATTCATTTGGAGAAAGAACAATGCATTGTTAGTATTGTCAGAATGTACCTTGTTGAAGAAGGTATTTTCTACATGAAAAGAAGCTCAGAGTAAGACCTGTGGAAGAGAAGAAAGAGAAGACTATCAGCACCACTTACCCTTCAAAGAAGTAGACTTGTTTCAAGTTTCCATTCTTAAATTTGAAGCTTGTGGGTGAATTGGATTTTTAAGGTGTCTCAGCAAAGTTTTTGCAAAACTGATTATTTTTCTCTATAAATCAAGTATTTCAAACCTTTTGTATTATCATACCAGCTACTCACAAGCATGTTACAAATACATTACCCCTTGAGAGCAAAGTGTTGTGAAAGAAAGGTGCAGTCTGTTTTGCAGATTCTGGCAAGGCAGAGGGGGTTTATTTCTACACATTTAGGACAGAACACAGAGCAACAGATACTCAGGTTCCATTGAATTTCAAATAAACATATTTACAGCAGACAATAACAGTCTTGTGAAGTGGCCTGATGCAACAGAGAAGCAGCTGCCTAGAAGGAAACTTGTGTTCCAACAACTGTCAGTAACCAGATCTGATGCTTAACATTCTATGACATGAGTGAAGAAAAAAAAGAAATTAGAAAAAATATGGGAAAATGAACCTGAGGGAGAAAACAGAAGAATACCATTTCCCAAAATAGCTCGGAGAAGTGACATTTCCAAAAGTCAGGTTAGGAGACAGACTATACTGGACTTAGTTGCCTGAAAGCTCAGTGGATACTCGTGACTGTCCTGGGGTGACTGTAGGATACTGTACTCCCTGTCATCTGCCCTATGCCAGACATGGATCCTGTGCCTTCCTCTGTCTTTAAGCTGTTCCTCAGGAGAGGGGGGAGAAAAGCCAGGTGAATTTTTCAGCGCAGTTTGTGCTCAAGGACACACCCACTCCCCAGCGTTCCTGCTGCTACAGAGCCGAGGAAAGCACCTTCCTGCTTTTAGCCAGCTTTTGGCTCTCTTTCTTAGGAGAGAGACAGAAAGTTAAAATTCTTTGCTTTTTAGCTCGCCTGCTAGCTGAGGCAAGAAAGTTTGTCCCTGGGACTTTGGCTGCTTCTTTTCTTCCAGACTGTTCAGCAACACCAGAACATCATCAGCGGGCTGGGGGGCGGGGGGAG
>VZRS01011874.1:0-29222 GCA_013398055.1 Ifrita kowaldi
TTTTTTTTTTCATTTGAAAGTGTATTTGCTTCTTGAGGACTTGAGGGATTATCACAGGGACACGGGTCAGCAGTACATATGCTCATATTGCAGTGTCAGTTACTCCCAGTCCCAAATCACACTCTGCAAATAAACATTTCAGTGGGACCAGATGCTTCTGGGTGCTCTGCAGCCTGTAGGGTTTTAGTGCACAGGATGAATGTGTACAACAATGTTTTAACATTTTGGACAGATTCTTGAATCAAATTTGTTCTTCGTTTGAAATCTGTTTTAAATAACAGGAGATAGAAAACAAGCTACACTATTCAAATCTGAGCACCAATGTCATGTCCCAGGCTGTCCCTTTTACAGTTGTTCATACTGCAACCTATTGGAGATACTTGCTCAGGAAAATTAAAGTTGGAGAGAAGATTCTGGTACTGTAGGAATGAGCTGAGCAATGTTACACACTTAGGAGGAATCTTGACATCATTTCATACTGTCAAAAGGGCTTTTGGTCCTACTAAAAGAATAATATAAGTACATAAATAAGGATAATTTTTGATTATTTCTCTTTATGATAGGAAGTTGCTGCGGTATCCGAGACAGCCATTTGGGTTTGATAAATAGTGTAATTTTGGTGGTTTTCAAAGTAGCAAGTGGGTAAGAGGTGTTTTCCTAAGAGTTTAACATGTTAAATTATGTGGATCTATGCAGTTGTCTTTGATAGGGGAACTGTAAAGAACATAGGAAACAACATTGCCATGTAAGTGAAGATAAAGCAGAAAAGAAATCTGTTTGGAAGTTGGATGAGGTAGATCAGGACTTGTCCAACAGAGTATCTCTGAGGATGAGGTCCCACAGCCATTGTGGATAAGTGTTCCAGGCATTGGCCTCTCTTGTGAATTTTTTTTCCATGCATAAAATAGGGATTTCCCACTGTAACTCATGTCCATGGACTTTTCACCTTGAGGAAAATTATGTTGGGTTTCAGTTAAGAAAAATAGAGTTAGTTTTTAAGGATTTCAATTCACTTTTTCCCAGCAAAATTAATTTATCATCTCAAGTTCTGGTGCTTGAGAAAGTCAGGTAAAGGGTGTTGTAATAATGTTAAGGTTTGTTTCCTCATTGAAAATACAATCCAGTCCTCAATGTATCAGTGACAGTTCTCATTAGTGTAAGAAAAAGCATGTTTTGTGGTTTTTTTTATCAGTGAACTCCTGCAAATCCTTGGGAAGTTGTTACTCTGCAGATGTATCTCCGTTTGGATCTCCCTGCTGTTGCTTTGTTGTTCTGTAGTTCTGTGGACAGCTGCTGCAGCAGTGCATCAGTGGTCCCTTGAAACTGGTTTTTCAGAAAGATGAAGTAGGAGTTGGACTTAGTTTTAAAACACAGTTCCCATCTGTTTCTTAGCTTATTATATAATGTACTCATACCTTGCTAAAGGTCACTGTAAACTTGTTGCGTTTGGGTTTTTTGGGCTGTTTAGGTGCTCTTGCTTCAAGTGTTTGTTCTGAATGGGGAACGTGTTTGGTCATTGTGGAAGGCTGATTCCTGCAGCCTGTTCAGTGATTTCTTCAATTCTGTTACCTTAAACTGTAGGGTTCTTCCTCCCCCTTACTGTCCTCAAAATACAGTGAGCACAAAACTTTGGAATGCTTTGGCTGATTAGCTGACTCCTGTGCATATGGCTGAATTGCTGGTATTCTATTGACTGCATTACATCATTATAAAGATATTGTAAAACTTAATGGGACTATTCTAAAACTTAACTCTTTTTTCTTTTTTTCCCTCTCCATAGGCTCATAAGTCAGTGAACTTTGTTTCAACTCTGCTTCAGATCACTATGTCTGAGCAACTGGATTTACCAGTGAGACAGGCAGGCAAGTTTTCAAATATTTTTTTCATTGTATCCACTCTAATGGTGCATGCACACAAGTACACATGCAGATACTGTTAAAGAATTCTAATGGTTTTAATATCAAGCACTCAAAAGTTGGGAGTTGCTCAAATTGCAGTCATCATGAGCTATTATCTGGCACCATACACTGAGCAAGGGAGACAGAAAGAAAAGGTGTGTCTGGCTCTTGAATGATTCCTCCCCTTTATCTCTAGTGAACATTCCTTGGGGAAGCAGAATGGTTTATGATGCTGGGACACTTGGTCCAAGGAGGTCATTTAAACTTGTACTGTGAGCACTAATGTTTGTAAACATACTAAGTGGAAGAAAACAAATTATGTCTTTTGGAACCCTGCTTATTTGCACATGAGCCATCAGTAAAATTGGATGTTGATTATTGACAGCTCCAAACATCACCTTAAAAGCTGCTCTAATACTTGATAGAGGTTTTTAGTACAATACTTCAGTGGGTTTTCTGACTGGTCAGGAGGGTGTGATCTGGATTGCTTATTTGGACCTTCCATGTAGTAGACTACTCCAAGTTGTAGCCTAAACTTAGCTTGCATTTTTAGCCTACAGCTTGGGGGTACCATTCAAATGATGATGCAAAAAGGTTACTGCTTTACAAGTATAACGTGCAAAAAGAAGTTTGAAAACAGCCTGTGAAATTTCACCCTCCTCCATGTAAGCCAATTAAACCCCAAAGCATCCTGTGGAGAGTGGGGATGGCTCATTCAGGGCACAGCTTACAAACAGTGTGTGTTTGCAAAGCAATTAATGATAAATCCCTCTGGGGGCTGGCTGAAGTCTCTATCACTTCAGTCTTGTAGTAATCTGCTGAGTGTTTCTTGACCACTGCAGACACTTTCAGAAACCCTCTGGTTTCTGAATGTTCAAAAGGTGCATATGAAATTTAGGTAGAGAAGTTGCTTTATGGACTTGTATGTAGAATTAGATTAACAGTAACTTTGTTACCAGTTTGCCCTTTGAGATTTCCTGTTGCATGTTGTAAATACTTCTAAGTGCAGTAATTTATATTCTGCCACACAAGCAGTTTGGATTTGGTTGTCAAATGGTAAATGCAGAGTTTGTTCCAGCAGCCTGATTGCTACAAATTGCTGTGGCCCATAACCTGGGTATAAAGGAGCTCTGTTTCCCTAGCATTCATTCCTGTATCACAAACTTAATTAGATTTTTTTTTTTTTGCTTACAAGGGATGTTTTCAGTCGTCATTGGTATTGATCAGCTTTTCTTTTTCAGTTTTAATGAAAATATTGAGAAAATCATTATAAAGTGTGTTGCTAAACAGTTCCACAACTGCTTACTAGAATCACAGACAAAAGCAATACCTTTAGTGTTTTTATATGAAATGGATGAAAGAGTGTCATGTAGTGAATTATTGGGTTAATAATTGGCATGGTTTATATATTTCGATTCTCCTACTTAGGAAGGGCCAAGGATTTAGTAATTTCAGTCGGTTTTGTTCTAAAAAAAAATTGGTTGCAAGATGTGTGTTTGTTTTGTTCTTTGAATGGCTGTCAGCTGATTTGCCACTTTTGTTTCACAGGGGTTATCTACTTGAAAAATATGATAACCCAGTATTGGCCAGACCGTGAAAGTGCTCCAGGAGAGATCGCACCTTACTCCATCCCAGAGGAAGACAGACACTGTATCCGTGAGAACATTGTAGAAGCCATTATCCACTCTCCTGAGCTGATCAGGTGCACAGCTTTAGCCTCTGCATGAATTGCCTCTGCATTCTGACTGTTGGGTTTCTTTCTTTTTTTATTTTTCCCCCAGCTAAGATCACCCACGTGCTAAGCATCATTGTCACACACTGTGTATCCTAAACATAGAATTAATGTAGATGGAAAAACAGATTTCAGCTTGTGTAGCATGTAGAAATTTGAAGTTCCTTAAATGGAGAATATTAAGCAGAAACTACAGACCCTAAACCTTCTAAACAAAAAGGAAGTCTAAGTATGGACAGTATTTGCTGTTTCAACACTAGAAGAATATTATTAAAATAATATTAGTAACCTATTTAATTGTTGTGCTTTTGGTTTCCAGAGTACAGCTTACTACTTGCATTCACCACATTATCAAGTATGATTATCCAAGTCGCTGGACTGCAGTTGTGGAAAAAATTGGATTTTATCTCCAGTCTGACAATAGTGCTTGTTGGCTTGGAATTCTTCTCTGTCTTTATCAACTTGTGAAAAACTATGAGTAAGTTCTTTCTGAGCTTTCTCCATATAAACCAGCTGAATTAATGTATTGGTGTGTATTTTTTGTACTCTGTGTGTATATTGTAACCATGTAGAATTGTCTGTGGGACTGCACAAAGGTGATGGAAATGTAATTTTAGGAAGTGTTCTTGAATACTTGCTGTGCAGATGCTGGCTCATGTATCTTCTCTGCTAAAAATGACAGAAAAAATTCCTTCTAAAAGTCTGAATTCAGAGAAAAAGAGGGTGCTTTAAAACCTTAATGAAGTAGTTGTTTTTTATGGATTGATGGCAGTAAGAAAGTCTGCTCAAAATCATGACTTTTGCAAGAATTTATTATTTAAATCAGGTTTAAACTTTTAAACAATTTGTACTCTAATACTTGCTGACAGTAACCATGGAAAGGTATCAAAGTGTGAAATCTGGAATGCTGGGAAGCTCAGAATTAGTTAACTGATTTTGTTGTGATCACTTGACTAACCTCATCCAACCCATCAAGATACTTTTATCAAAGCCCACTGTATTCCTACATGCAAAGCATTGGGCTGGAATACCTGTGAGTGTTCTTGGCTCTGTATCTGGTGTTATCTCAGAGCTTTAAAGTTGAGGTTGCTTTTTAAGAAGCTGTGTGGAGCTTGGCTGCTGCTGCCATGCAGGAAGCACATTTGGGCTGTGTCAGAGAAAAGGACAATCCTGGAGTCAGGGAACTGTTGCAGTGGAACTGATGGAATCCATAACTTACTCTTTCAAAGCATTGGAATGCATAACATTTCTGTTTCAGGTACTTGATTTAAAATGTTGCATGGAAAAATTTCCATCTAATTTCATGAATTTTACGTCAATCAGTGTAAAACAGTGAATGTCAGTTTCTCAAAAATACTTTTATAGAAATGCCATAAAGATCTTTGTAATCCCATGTGGGAGTTTTCTTAGTGGCTGAAAATTGCAAGTCCTGCTAGGAAAGGAAAGCAAAAAATTTCTCACTTGATTTCCAGCTTAAACATCTTTAACCAAATATGCTGCAGAGACCTGTGGGCTATAAATCAAGCAGTGTTCACTTGCAGTGAATTATGGTGATAGAAATCCATGTTTAGGCATCAGTCATTGTGTGATAAGGTAACAGGTGTGTCTGTAGTCTCAGCTGATCAAACACGTCAGCTGAGGCCAGGAACAGTTCCTGCTTGCTCAGCTTTCTGGTGAAGTCAACAAGAGTGAGTTTCATGTCACAAATCATGTAGGAAAATGCACATTTCAGTGTGTTTCAGTCAGGTTAGTGGGACAGGAATCTCTGTAATGTTATGACTTTGATCAAGTTTTTACTGCTTGAGTCGTAGGAATATTTAAGTATTGAATTTTTTTTTCTTAACATGGTACATAAGTATCTTTTAGCTTTTCACATTCTTTTTCTTTGAATTCAAGCAGCAAGATCAAATGGCTGCTCTTTGCTTAGTCATTTTTTCTTGTCTTTTTCAATTTTTTGTGGAAGTTAGAAACTGAATTTTCCTGAGCAACATTTAATCTTACCATTTATGTTTCTGATTCAGAAAATGCATAAAAACTGTATTGCTGAACAGGACTTTGGAGCTCAGTGTTTTGTAGTAGTTTTTACAGAACATGCCATCTGGCAGCAGACTGAGTAGCCTTTATCTTGTTATATTCTGAAAATTGCCACTGTTTAGGAAGCTGAGTATTGATATTTAATATTAGTGAAAAGTCTACAAAAAATGTGTTTGAAAAACAAACCGATACCAAATGAAAGCTCAATCCTCTAACCCAAAAAATCTTCCACAGGAGTCCCAGACTATGACAAATATTGATTGCTTAATAGAGATAAAGGTACAATCATAAAATGATACTTTACCTTGTTATTGTCATCACCAGTACGGACAAGATCATGTTCTGCTTGAGTCAATAAGGAGTTTCTTGTGTATAAGTTAAAGGTTGGGGCAAAGATTTCAAAATGTGCCTCGTTTCCTTTCAGGAATTTTGAAATGTTTGAGAAAGGAAATGGAGCCTTGTTTTCAGCATGGCCAAACTGGTGGGCTGTCCCCAGCACAGCAGGTCTGAGGCACTATTTCAAGGGTGGTTCCAGTTAAAGCCTGCTCAGAGTCTGCCCCATGGCCTTGAATCCCCCCCTTCTCTATCAGATTGTTAGCTTTGGACAAATTAAATGGCGAGATGTGAGACATCAGTGGCAGGCTGTGAGAGACTTCTCAGTTTACTTTATCCAGTGCCAGTGAAGCAATCTAGCTTCTGCAAATATTTTGATAAATCCTGAAGTCTGATTAATGTATTTCTCATCTGTAACACTCTCTGGCTATGGCTTTGTTTCAGATTCTGTCACAGGAACTGGCTACTGGGTGTTTTTATGTCATAGTTGTTACGAGCTGTCATATAACCTACTTGTGCCTACACTGGGGCAAGGTGAGCTTTCTCAATTTAAAGCTACCTGAAAGAACTACAAAACTGGTTTTGTTCTTCTCTAAAGGTACAAGAAACCAGAGGAGCGGAGTCCTTTGATAGCTGCAATGCAACATTTTCTGCCAGTCCTGAAGGATAGCTTCATTCAGCTCTTGAATGATCCATCAGACCAGTCTGTCCTCATCCAGAAACAGATCTTCAAAATATTTTATGCCCTTGTCCAGGTAAAAACCTTTGGTTTCACTTACTTTGTACTTACTTACTGTTTTTTTGGGGTTTTTTTACTTGAACAATAATTTAAAGTAGAGCATTATGCTTTTCTTTAAAATAGTGAATGACAGAAATATTACAATATTAGAGTACATCTGAATCATTTTCCCTACTACTCAGCTCCATGAATCACGAGTTTCTGATTGTCTTGTGCTTTTACTTTTGTACAGTGCTATTCCTGGTTGGCATTAGATAAAACTTACACATGCCATCCTCGAAGGCAGAGTGTTTGCTGCAAAACCAGTTAGAAAATGAGTTTTCTAAGGACAGATTGTGGAGGCCAGCCTACAGAGAATTACCAGAGTAAATACAGCTGTTTGGAATGAAACTGCTGTTAAATGCTTCAGAAATTAGAGTAACATCCATTTAAGTAGAAATTTAGCATTGTATAAGCACAATGAATTGGAGCAAAGACCTCTGGCACCTTTGAAGATATTTAGGATATGGATTAGATTGTGTTAAGTTCTTTAGCCTGGTTTTTGAGGTAAATTGCTAATCTTTCATGGTAGCTGAGTATAGCCAAAGATTTGAAAGCTAAAATTCAAATTGTAGAAGTAACATAAATTTATTATAAAGCAATTCAAAAATTATTTCCCCTTTTGCTTTTTTTAACAAGTACACATTACCTTTGGAGTTGATAAATCAGCAAAACCTGACTGAGTGGATAGAAATCCTGAAGACTGTTGTCGATAGAGATGTACCAGCTGTAAGTGACTTTTGGCTATTTATGTCTTTAAGCTTGAGTATTTTTCATTCATTAGGATGCTCAACAGTTTAATTTTTTATTTCTGCATTCTCTCTGCAGATGCCAAGAAAATAATTTTTAAAAAGATTAGGCTAAATGGGGAGTTTTAAACAGACTAAACAAATTTTGAAAATATGTAGCTTATATGGGAGTTCTTTTGTTTTCAAATTATAGCAAAACTTATTTTGGCTTTTTGTTTCAAAAATTTATTGATCATTTAGGCATATTTAATGGGATTTATTTTTAGATATGCTGCACTTCATACTTCTATTAAGCTAGAAGTGGAAATGGTGGGTTAAAAGCAAGATATACTATGTAGTTGTTCAAATTACATATAATTTGAGCTCCTTGTGAATAATTGGTAAATAATGTTGTTTTTTTCCTAAAGGAAACACTTCAGGTTGATGAAGATGATAGACCTGAGTTGCCGTGGTGGAAATGCAAGAAGTGGGCTTTGCATATCTTAGCTAGGCTCTTTGAGAGGTATTTTCTCTTCCATTATTATTTTTAAAAAACCTCAAGCAAATATTCAAATCAGTAATATTGCTGAACACTTGAGTTTACATACTTGCTTCTAATTCTAGGTATGGAAGCCCTGGTAATGTTTCCAAGGAGTACAATGAGTTTGCTGAAGTTTTCCTGAAGGCCTTCGCCGTTGGTGTTCAGCAAGTAAGAAACACTGAGTTCGGGGGTATTAGGATAAGTTTAGAATTAGTAGTAATTTCTTACTTCATTATTTTCTGAAAAGGCTTCTTGCTCTTATTCACAATTTTTTTTCAAGCACATTGGTATGGAAGCACTGGTGTCTGTGGGTTAAAATAAAAGAATGATAAAGAAATCATCAATTTGCCACATAGCCCAATCCATTTTCCACTAACAAGCCCTCAGATGAGCTTCAGACAAATGTTACCAATTTTTTTCTTTTGTGAAAGAGATTTGTATAGTTATGTAGTGTAGTTGACCTTCAGAACTACCTTTTTGCTCTGGTATAGTTTTTCTTTAACTCAAAGTCAGTACAAGTCAGAAAGCTTTCAGCCTTCTGCAAAACCTGATCAAGCAGGGGCTCTCTTACAGACAGGTGATTCTGATAATCCCCTTCCACTTGTCTCCCTGTTTTGGGGTTGCCACTTGTGCTGTGTTTTAGGGTCTGCTGTATGCAAAGAATCTTTGGATTAATTAAAAACCTCAGGTATGTTTTTATAAAATTTCCATGTATTTGGTTCATGAATACCTTTATTTTAAGGTGATTATGTTGCAAATGTAAATAGACTATTAATTTATGAAAATCTCATGGTGCAGAATGTTTTCTTCAAAACCTTTGAGTCAGACAAAGAGTTCTTAGTTCAGTTTCAGTTCTCTTAATTTCTAATGAAATTATAATGAATTACAGGACTTTAAAAGATGAAATGTAGGGAAAGTATCTCATAAACCCATGCTTTTTGAAGGCTGGCTAAAGAATGGAAAACATTTGTCACATTGAATGTGAGGCAATATATCCGAGCATTCCCCTCAGACAAGTGGTGTCAGCGTTGCTTCCTGAGGTGCTCACCTGTCCCCTATAGGTGACTTTAGACAATTAATTATTGCATGTTCTTTAAGGCCTTCCTGGTTGCTTTGCACTTCCAAGACAAAATGAAGTTCTGACAAAAGGCAGTGGTCTTGTACAGTCTCTTTGAATCAAATTTGATCCTTACTGTTATTGCAGCTAGGAAGCACTAAGAATTCAAAATTTAAAGGAAGCTGCTTCAAAATCAATGCTTTAGCAGGCTTAGTTTGTTCCTAAACAATAATGTAACTTGTTTAGGAACACAGACTATATTTAAGGTTCTGCCCTCCATTTTTCTGCAGGAGGTAGATCTTGGGCCTCTGCTCAGGACATGGAATCTGTCAAATAAATGTTGTGGAAGATTTTTGAGCAGGATGTGTTTCTTTACAGAAATTGGAAATCCGTGAAATACTGAAGAATACAAATTTGGATAATATGTTTCATTGAGTTCTCTCTACTTTCCAAAGTGTTTGCACCCTTGTAGTAAAGGAGTATTAAATACAAGGCATGAGACTACAAGTGGTTCAAGTATAAACTTTAAATATACTGCTAATATTATTGTCAGAATTACTTCTCATTGATTATCCCTCACCTCTCCAAAAAAAAAATCCTGTGCATTCAGCATCCACTTTAGCTAAACTTTCTTAGCTTGTCCAAAACAGGCTGAGCTGCCTAGCTGGAACACCTTGAATCTATCCCTTGTGTTAGCAGCTGTTTTGCTCAAGACACTTCTCATGAGCCAGAACTAAGCCCTGGTTGGACACTGCTGCCTTGTTGTTCCTTGGCACTGTTACAGAATTTTATTTTATTCGCCCCAGAGTGTTCATTCTGCTTTTCCCCACTGCAGTTCTTAAACCTTTTCTTAATTTTATCATATCTTTACCTACTGCATCTGAATCCTTAAACTACATGCATCTTCTTGGATAGTCCTCAAAACAGCTGCAAGTTTGAACTTCTGCTCTCTTCTTTTCTATCCTAACTCAATACCTAATGCCACCAAAACGTTGTACTCAGGTGTGGGTACCAAACAGTAGTTTCTCTCTAAATCCTGGAGGTTTTTAAACATGAGCAGTTCAAACTTCGGGAGCTGCTAAAGCATCTAGAGCATAAAACCATTTGTAAAGCTGTGAATGTTTTGATGAGTGAGTGCATCCTCCTTAAACTGAAGTGCAAGGCAATTCCTTTGGGAAAAACACTTCAGTGTTTGTGTAATAAATGGTATCAACAGCATTCATTTGCAAAATAATGAATCTTATTTTCCTTGAATTTTTAGTTTGGTAATATTACAGATTGATAGATATCTTTCCAGTCCCTTCGGGTTTCAATTTTTGAAAAAATTCCTATTTTGTGTGAAGAATTAAATGGAACCCTGGAAAGGGGATTTGCCATTTCTCTCCAGTTGGTGATGCTGGTTCTGAAGGTGTAGTGTTGCCACTGACCTGGATTGGGCTGCAGGGAATTCCCTTTGCATTACCCGTGCAAAACTCTCCTGTGAGCTGTAATTTAATTACTGGTCATGGTCCCATGTCCATTTCATGACCTTATTTCTGGAAAGCCATGGACTTGAACACAGGTGGATCCCTGTGAGGAGTTCTGGATGCCACCTCACGAGAAGAATTGAGGCCAGAAAGCCAAGGGGAGTGGCTGATGGATCACTCTCCACACACACACTCCTCACACAGCTGTGAGGCTGCTCAGAGATACAGATCAGTAGAATGTGAGTGTAGAGTGTTCCACCAATCCAGTGGCTGGGCATGAATTTCTGCCCCCGAAGAGTGGCAAGATGGAATAATAAACCTCAGAGGGCAAGGCCCCCTGGGGTGTGTTGGTGGTGAATTAGCATGTATGGTTTGTGTTATTAAAGGATGGTATTTTTAAAAGATGTGCAAGAATCCAATATGAGCTGCAAATTGTCTTATAAAATTAACAGTGACATTTGGTGGAAGGATTAGTCAGTACCCATTTTAGCCTAATGAATAAATGGGGGTTTTGTTCAGTTTAGAGGGGTTCTTATGTAGGCTTGTGAGGGAGGGTAGAATTGTGGTGAAAATGGTCTGTGCTCAGTATAAGCTATTGATGAGATCTGATTTCTCTAGGTCTTGCTGAAGGTGCTGTATCAATACAAGGAAAAGCAGTACATGGCTCCTAGAGTTCTGCAGCAAACACTGAATTACATCAATCAAGGAGTGTCTCATGCTGTCACCTGGAAGAATCTGAAACCTCATATTCAAGTAAGCCATTTTTGGGGTTTAATACTTAGATGACCCAGAATTACATTAGTCAGTCTGTTGTACAGTGTTTCCAGCCTTGCTTCAATTCACATTTTAGGCACTTCTCTTATAAATTGCTGGTGGAAAGAGTTTAAGCCAGTTTAGTGAAGGGCTCCCTTGAAACATGAACAAAGCCAGCTAATTTATTGCTGTTTCTCCTTTGTGCTTTAATTTATTAAGGATTACATTCTAACACAGCAACACAACATATTTGGAGATGGTGTTAGCTGCTGAATTTATGGCATTGAATCATCTCCACATAACATTATCCAAAGCCAGTCCAGTATCTTGTGTTGTATTGTAACTCTACCTAAACATGAAAGATCTGTTTTTTTGTAAAGTGCCACATAAATCCACTCTAAGTCCAAACAGTTTTAGAATGTTACCATTTTATGTGAGGAAGTGCCAGGATGGACAAAATCTGTGAAATACAGGTCAGAATACAGAGATCGATTTAGTAGTGCTAATCTGATTTCAATCTCTTTTTTTTAATTTCAGGGAATTATCCAAGATGTCATTTTTCCATTGATGTGCTATACAGATGCTGATGAAGAGCTTTGGCAAGAAGATCCATATGAATACATCCGCATGAAATTTGGTGAGCATTTGAAATCTGCTCATGGTAAAAAATGATTTCATGCAAAGATGGGATTTTTATGGGGTGTTATTGTGAAAACAGAGATGGCTTTAATCTTAAAAAAAAGAGGGAAAAGCAGTGTATTAACCAAACAATAGAAGCTAATATAGTTAACTTGGACATACTGGTGGAAAGGAGAGAGAAGATAACAACAGTCAACAATGACACAGGATTTTGTGCACTTGTAAAAGTATTTCATTTTTACAGTTACAAAGTTTTTATTACAAGTCAAACAGTCCTGGTCTTGCCAACAACAACTACATAAATTTAATGTCATTTAAAGGTTATGCTTTACAACAGCTAATATTTCAGGCCCTGGATTTCTTAGGGAATTTCACCCATGGCACAGTTCAGAGCAGACTTACCCCAGTGGTAAATGACACATTATGGAGTAAGCCTGGCATTCCAGACTTGTCCCATTTCACCTCCTGTGCTCTGCTACTTTATGTAGGGGTTTGCTGTAAGTCTGTACTGTCCTCTGAGGCTGGGGACAAAAAAAAAATACTTCAGACTCCCTGGACAAATTCTTTCCTCTGCTAGGAATGTTTATGTGGTTAGAACAAGGAATCTTGAGGGGTTTGGGAGTTTTTATCCCTCAGGTCAGAGGCATACCTGTAAACACTACAGGTATTACACAAGGCTCTTACAATCCACTTCTGCAGAGAAATAAGAAACTGAACATTTTTTAACTCAATTAATTCTCTGTGCTGGCCTGTAGAGCAAATAACATCTATGTCAAAACTTGGCTATTGTGTCTGGTTCTACTGTTACAAAAGATTTATTGTAAAAATAAGAGACATACAACTTCAAATTAGACGTATAGCAGCAGTGATCATGAAAAACATGAAACATATGAATCCAACCACGTGTTACTCTTCTGTCTTGGAATATCTGTAGCAAGCAAGCACAATTAACCACCTGAAAGAAAAATTACTGGGGTTTTTTTCATATTAAATACATTGGGATCATGAACTGAGTAAAGGACCAGAATTTATAACTGTTACATTGTTATTTAACAGATGTATTTGAAGACTTCATTTCTCCAACAACTGCTGCTCAGACATTATTGTTTACATCATGTAGTAAAAGGAAAGAGGTAAGCTGTTCAAGGATTATCCTGAAACATCACACTTGCTAAATTCAGTTTATTTGCTGAAAGAGCTATTAATAAAAGTTTTACTTTTCTGCATACTACATATTGTAGTATGCTAAAATTTGAAATTTCAAATTTATTTTGCACTGGTCTATTTGTGATTTTTGTATTTGCAAATTCCCCTAGGACTCATCTATCAAGAACACTGTGTGTTTATAACAAAGACATAAAACATTGCCCAAATTCCAGACTTGGAGCAGACTATTAGATATTTTAGCATTTCAGAACATTGAGAATGGTCTCTGAGATGGTTGATTGGAATACTTTGACTAACCTTGCATGTAATGCAGGTCCTGCAGAAGACAATGGGCTTTTGTTATCAAATCCTCACGGAGCCAAATGCTGACCCTCGCAAGAAAGATGGTGCTTTACATATGATTGGTTCTTTGGCTGAAATTCTCCTAAAAGTAAGCATAACAAACCTGGTGGTTCTTTTCATTCTTTTTTTTGCCCCTCCTATACTTTCTTTTACATATAGTGTCTTAAAAGAAATGCAAATAGCTCTGAGTTCACAAGTTTCTGAATTGCTGCCAAGTTTTTTTAAGATGTTGAACTTAATTGTTTTGGATTTAATGTCAGCTTAATTACTTAATTGCTAAAGTTTTATAGGTCATGTCCAAGTTCAGATTATTGTTTTAAGTTTCTTTAAGGTTCTGTGCTTCTAGTGAGAATTACTACACCATTTCTGTGCTACACTTAATTACATTCCCTTTTTTTGCGGCAGAAAGGAACAAAATGCATCCAGTGAGAGGCTGTTGATTTAATGAACTCTTTTTTGTGTATAGAAGAGAGGAAATAAAGTGAAATTAGCAACCTTGCTCAGTTAAAATGGTAGCAAAACAGATGCATGGCATGGACTTGTATTTGGACCACAGCTCTAAGAAGTTTTCCTGATCACTTTTGCTTTTGATGCCAATGTGCTGCTAATTAAAAGGTGTCTCTTGGGGTCAAAAAATGGCTGGGGAAAAAGTGTCACTATTATAACTGAAAAATTACAAAGTCCATGTAGGATCCAAGTTTAATTACTATTACAGGAGATCATTGTTGCATAATTGACTTTAATAAAGGGGTAAGTTAGAAGTCTGAGGGTTTTGTTACACTGTTCACACTTCATCATGTGTGACATTTTTTTCTGGGTTAGAAATACATTTTTATATGAAGTTTTAAACTGATGTACTTCTCTTTGTATTTTGGCAGAAAAAGATCTATAAGGATCAGATGGAATATATGTTGCAGAATCATGTGTTCCCTCTCTTCAGCAGTGAGCTGGGTTACATGAGAGCACGGGTAAGGAAGTGTGGCATTTACTGTTGAGATACGCTGTCTGTTCCAACTGAAGTATTCAGAAATCTTTTAACTTTTTCCCTCTCACAGATGCTCTCCTTTCTGCACCTTTTCCATAATAAATTGTACACTTATTCAGGGATGAGTACCAGTCTTTATGTGTGATTGTAGACAGCCACTGTGTAGTTTTGAAATGGCTGCAGTGTTGTGTGCACAGTTTCCCATCTGTGTCTGGTGGTAGGGTCTATGTGTGTTTTGCATGTAGGCTGTACTGCTCACACAAAACCTGTGGCCAAAGATGAACCTGAGATCATAGTACTGGTCCAGTGATGTCTGCAGGACGAGCCTCCCACTGACCAGCCTCCACACTCTCAAACATCTTCATCACTGAAAAGTTTTGTAGTATCTTTATTCAACAGGAGTTGTACCTCAGATTCAGTGATTTGCGTAGTTTATGGGTATACAAGTAGCTGATAATCCTCTTGGTAGGTTTTGCAGCTCTGAATTTGTTCAATGTGGTTTTTTTCAGGCTTGCTGGGTTCTTCATTATTTCTGTGAAGTCAAATTTAAAAGTGACCAGAATCTCCAGACAGCCTTAGAACTTACAAGACGGTGTCTGATAGATGACAGAGAAATGCCTGTGAAAGTGGAAGCTGCAATAGCTCTGCAAGTTCTCATCAGTAATCAAGAGAAAGGTAGGAGCCCTCTTTCTTACAGCTACAGGGAGCTTTAATGGAATAGGTGTTAACTTTTTGATGTTCAGGCAGGCTTGTTTGCTTCTTCCCTGATGTTAATTTCCTTCTTGCAATTTAACTTGTAATCACTTACTATAATTTTTCAGCTAGAAAAATTTAAATTTTTCAATAAATAATACAATAAATTACATTTTAACATTGTAAGACATTATGATTATTAAAACATTGTAAACAAGAGCTTCATGGTAGAGTAAATGCAGTTTTACAGCACCTAATAATTGTGTCAGAAATACCGTGGCAATACGTGTCTTGGCATATATTTGTTCATTTTAAAATTTGTTAGAGAAAAAAAAAGCTGTCTTTATCCAGGCAGGTTTTACATAGCTTAGTATTCCTGAAGCTGGCATAAAAGCCACAAAGCAAACATAAATTCTATATTTAATACTTTAGGTAACCTGACAAAGATGTGTATGTACCCATTCCCATTCAATTAACATTTGCATTGATCAGTAATCCTGCATTTTATGAATTCAGACTGCAGAGCTCTGGCTTTCATACTTAATTTTGATCCTCTCATTATATATTGTTATTAAAAATTTTTCTGAATGGTAGTATTGCTATAATGATTTATACTACCCATGGTTTTGGCATGTTAATGCTGAAGCACTAAATAAAGTATATATTGAGGTTCTTACACTGATCTGTGGTTTTTAAAGAATGTTAATTCAAACATTCCACCTGTTTTACAGCTAAAGAATATATTACTCCATTCATTAGACCTGTAATGCAAGCTTTGCTTCATATTATAAGAGAGACTGAAAATGATGATCTTACTAATGTGATTCAGAAGATGATCTGTGAATATAGTGAAGAAGTTACCCCAATTGCAGTAGAAATGACACAGCATTTGGTGAGACTTTACGGTGGCTTGGGAAGATGTTTAATATGGGAAAGATTGGTATTTAAAATTGATAGTTGAGTTTGACCATCAGTGAATAGCTGTTGTTACTCCAGTCTAAGTACATTGATACAAGTAATTTTCTTCTACTTAAACAGTTTTTCACCAAAAGTGGCTTCATAAGTTAGACCAAGTGGAAATTTCTAAGAACAATTTTAGAAATGTTTGCAAAATCTTTGTATATTTTCTCCTGAAAGTGGTAATAATCAAATTGGTAGCACATTTTAGGTAGTCTCTAAAATGTCACTTACATTGTCTGGTTTAAGATACTAAATTAAAGAGCAGATTTTTAATGAAAGGTTTGGTGTGAAAATAAAGTTGAATCAGCAGGAGGAATTCAGAGCTTGAATGGCCATATCTAGCAAGCTGTACCAATGTTTGCAAAAGCAGAGGTCAGCTCAGTGCTTCCCTATTAAAGGCCCTTGCCTTGGAGTTAAAACAGAGTTGTTTGTGTGTCCTCTCTGGGAATGCCTGCCAAGTGTTCTGGTCTAGTTCAGCTGCTGAGGAAACCTTGTGGCAGAAGAACTTACCAGGAGAAAATGTATTCTTTTGCATGGGACATAATGTCATTTATATATTTTCATTCATGATAAAGGGTGACACTTCCAATGGCTTAACATTCAAATTTTATCATGCTGAAAAGAAATTTTGGAGCAGAGCAGTCACCTACTATTATTTGTACATGTTTTCTCAGCAGAAGTCCATCTTAAATTGTGTAGGATGCCAGACTTTCACAACTTAATGTCATATTTATGGGTTGTTCTGCTATTATGTGCAGGCAATGACATTTAACCAGGTGATCCAAACTGGTCCAGATGAAGAGGGCAGTGATGACAAAGCAGTGACAGCAATGGGAATCTTGAATACTATTGATACTCTTCTCAGTGTAGTTGAAGATCACAAGGAAGTAAGTAAAAATTACTCTAAAGTTGATAGGTATGATCTAAGACACTGTAAGTCTTTTCTAGTTGCATTGTTACCTGAAAAACTGTCCTTTTGGCCAAAAATATGTTAAAATAGAGAACAGTGAAGTACTTATCATGTGGCTGACTTGTAACAGGGTGGGTCACATTTCTAATGCAATGCATGCAGTAATGGAGCATAAATGTTGCCACAGTATTTCCCATAAGAATCCAGCTTCTTGTTCAAATAGTGGCAGCAGTGTGTCTGTACCAGGTGGAACTCTGTCAGCTCAGCTGGAAACACACATCTGATTTGATGAGGTCTGCCCTTCAAACAAAACAGATAAAGCTTCACATAGCTCCCAACATTGACTCTGCTGACTGGGTTTGCTCTGTGACAGAATCGATGTGGGTAAATACAGCTCTTGTGGCTGTGCTCAGAGATGGGGCATTTTACCTGCCTCATCTGCCCTGGAGAATTTTCCACTGGGATGAAAACTTCTGTCATTTTGTTTTGTTGTACTCAATGGATTCACTTCTGTCCAGAGTACAGCCAGTTCAAAAGATGCTACTGCTGATTAAAATCCTTTTTGACAAAGTCAGCTACTGTCTTCTAATAAATACATTATAATTTTTTTAGTGACTAAACAGTTCAGTACTAAACTCTACTGTCAGGGCTCTGAAGACTTTACTAAAGAAGCAGCATCATACAAATTCCCAAGGGCAGAAGCCAGTGCTGCCACCCAATAAACCGAGGACCAACTCAACTCATTTACTTGTTGCTAGAGCTGCTCATCAAGCTTTTCATGTACTTGTTTTTGTCAGCAAATCCTTGCCTTCTAAATTAAAAGTCTGTGTAACAGTATGCTAGTCCTGAGGACCTCAATTTGAAAATGTTGACCAGTAAACATTTATATTTAGAGACATCTCACTCAGGATGACCAGTGTTCCAAGAGATAAGATATTTAGCAGGTTAGTTTCGAATCATGTTCTGCATAGCTAAGACCAGAAACTCAACCCTTACTTGTCCCTGTGCAAGGTGAGTGCCCTCAACAGGTTAATGATGGTTTTGTTAGCTATTCCATGGAATAATAAATACTGATTGGGAACACTGACTGAATCTGTAGGACCAGCATGTAGACTTATGGTCTCCATGCCATATGAACATCCTAAGCTAGGTTTGGGAAGTGGTTTGGTATTTGGGGTTTTTTTTGTTTCTAATTTCTTCTCTAGAACAAGAAATACTTCCTGTGATTTCCATTGTTTAGTCCTTTGATGTATATATTTGCTTACAGTGTTTTAATGGGACTGAACTGGTGCATAGGGTTACTGTCAGGCTTTTCTTTTTAAAGGATGCCCTGTAATGAGATTCTTCCAATACTTTATAAACGCCTTATATTGAAAGCTATCTTGCAAATCCTTAGCTGAGTGCTGCTCTTACACATTTAGTGCTGTAAAATGTGAGACATTTCTAATTGTTCTTAAAAACTATGTTGTATATATAGAAACTGCTTTGGTAAATTTAAAAATGTGTTTAATTTCAACTCCCAAGTATTGAAAATAGTCCTACATCTCCTTTTTTTTTTTTTTTTTTTCAGATTACCCAGCAGCTGGAAGGGATCTGTTTGCAAGTGATTGGAACCGTTTTGCAGCAGCATGTATTAGGTATCCATACTTCTGCTGGCTTACTTTTAGAAGTGCATGGGATTGGCATTATATTTACCTAGATTCTGTTTGTTTTAGAGTTCTATGAGGAGATCTTTTCCTTGGCTCATAGCCTGACCTGCCAACAGGTTTCTGCACAAATGTGGCAGCTTCTTCCTCTTGTATTTGAAGTCTTCCAGCAGGATGGTTTTGATTATTTTACTGGTAAGTAATATAAATAAATCAGGAAGCCAGATGGTTTCATGGATGCAATTTCAGCCATACAATGGATTGCATCATGACTGAAATGTTAGGAAAACACTCGAGTGAGGTTACACATAAAGTATTTTATTTTGCTGTTGCTGCTGCCAGCAGACTTGTTTTGCCAAGGCACCTATGACTTGCACACACTTATCTTGGCAAACATAAAGCAAGAACTGTAATTATTAATACACAGATTTCAACCTGATTTTAACAGGATGCAGACAATACCTAACTGTGATCATCCTTCTTTTAATACAGATATGATGCCTCTCTTGCATAATTATGTTACTGTTGATACAGATACACTTCTGTCAGACACAAAATATCTTGAAATGATCTACAGTATGTGCAAGAAGGTAAGTAGATTCCTGTGTGGTAACAAAACCTGCCATCTCTGAAGAAATAACAGTGTTAAACTGGGTACTTTTTTCCACAACAGCTTTTGGCATCTGCTCTTTAAAGCATTTTGCTAACATTTGCTGAGATTCCCCAAATTACTAAGTTATTACAGAGAAATTTAAAGAGATTGCATCAAAATTTCAGATATATGCCTTTGGCAGAGGGGAAAAATAAATCATACACAACAAAAGCAGAATAAACAAACCAGGTTTGGTGCAATACACTTTGTGCGTATGGGCATGCAAGTCAGATAACAAAAGGCCAGGTGGATTCTTCATCTGGGATTTGTAGCGTCACCATGGCCAGGATACGCATGCTGTATGTGTGCTGAAGGTCTGACACCTGTTAGCTAAACAAGAGGAATAGGGATGGAAGGTGAAGGGACAGGAATAGGATATTATTTTCCCAAGTTCGTGCCAAGTCTGTGGTGAAAGCTGGGAGCAGAATGCAGTTATTCTGACTCCGTCCAGACGCTTTTGGGCAGGATTTCTGTATTCTACTGTTTTACACAGCTGCCAACTGGGCTTTCTTTGTCCAGTCAAAATGTAGACTATACAGCTTTCCAGAATGTTAGCCCCATGTGAGGAAAGGAATACTTCTTTGTAAGATGGTGTTAATGTTTTATCATCTCTAACAGTAATCTGTGGGGATTTCAGTTTTCCACTCCTGGATGTGGTGTGTGGTGTCTATATAAGAGCTTTGGTGAACTGACAGCTGTGCTGCCCGTGGTATTTACTGAGTAATTCTTTTGAAAATGTTTAAATATTATAGTGAATAACTATTTTAGTATTCTATAAATACTAGTGAATAACTCGTGCAAGCCTTTGTTTGAAAACAAGTTGCAACCAGGCCAGTTAAGAGTGTTTGTAAATTCTTGGAATGTTAATATGTAAAATTAGTCTGCCATGACCACTTAGTGACTAGTGTTAGCTGAGAACAGTGAATTTTTAACACAAGTTTTAGATACTGCATGGTCTTCCACTGGATATCCCATTTTTGTAAATAAAACTTCTACAAAATTCAATATATTAATACATAGGAAAAGTTTTGTTTTGTGTATGGAAATAACCCTTTGCAAAATGGCAGCTGATGCTTTTACAGTAACTGTGGTGAGCTCTGCATCCATGGAGTTATTGAATATTTGTACGTGTAGGTTAGTTTTGCCCACATTCAGCAGTTTTCAGTTGCTGGTTGTCACACTGAGCCTTTGCTGTAGATTTGGCTGCTTCACTGATGGCTGTTTGTGCTGGCATTGTTAGAGGGGATAAATTCATGCCAGCTTTCAGAGCAAAGCAGTATATAGAGAGTAGTCCTTGAGGGGATACCACCACCAGTAATGGCTGTGTTTCAGGTCCTTACAGGAGTTGCTGGAGAAGATGCAGAATGTCATGCAGCAAAGCTCTTAGAAGTAATTATTCTTCAGTGTAAAGGGCGTGGCATTGATCAGGTTGGTAACAACTTTGGTTGCTAAAACTAATATTTCAAAAAGATTTTATTGTGTACTATTAATTGATTATGTATCAACATGAGTTTAGTTAGGAGCAGTTTGTGTGGTGCAACTGATAATCCTGCCTTGTACTTCAGTGTTACTCATTGACAGCACTGCAGAGAGCTCCTGCACACACTGGCTCCGGAATTTAGGACATTGCAAAACTCTGGTGTTTACATGAATATGGAACAGTGCCACCTCAGGAGCATCTTGGTTCCAAAAAGTCAATTAATTGCATTCTAAGTTAATTCTAGTGAATATTTAATGAAAGTTGTTCAGTCTGTCAAGCTCATAGCTTTGAAATAAGGAAGAATGAAAACGAAGTTCCTAGAATCCAAATCTGTGTAATACAGGGACCAGGGACTTCATTGTGCATGTATGGAAGTTGGAATTTGAGAGATTAATAAGCTGATTTTTCTGGACTTCCTAGTGTACACATTTCCTCTATTTTGCATTTTTAGTAACGAGATTATAGAACCAGAAGTTACATTTGCTGTGCAGGATGTCACAAAATCCGTGTGATTAAATATTTTCACATTTTCATTTCATCTTTGCATCTGACTTCTGCTGGCAATTAAAAATGACTCCATTTTATGCCATCTGTGTTTATGTGCCAGACTGTTGAAGTACAGAAGGACAGATTTTATTTTTGATCACTGAGTGTATAATGTTCTCACTGTCCAGTGCATACCATTGTTTGTGGAAGCTGCCTTGGAGAGACTGACCAGAGAAGTGAAAACCAGTGAACTGCGAACCATGTGCCTCCAGGTTGCCATAGCTGCTTTGTATTACAATCCTCATTTGCTATTAAATACGTTGGAAAATCTTCGTTTCCCCAATAATGTGGAGCCTGTCACCAATCACTTCATAACACAGTGGCTTAATGATGTGGACTGTTTCCTGGGGTAAGTGTTTCCACTGTGATACACATGTGTATGACCTGCTTGTAAATCATAACAAAACTTGCAACTTTTTTACTCTTCTGTTTCGTAGACTTCATGATAGAAAGATGTGTGTGCTTGGCTTGTGTGCCCTTATTGATCTGGAGCAAATACCACAGGTTTTAAATCAAGTTGCTGGGCAGATCCTGCCAGCTTTTATCCTTTTATTTAATGGATTGAAAAGAGCATATGCCTGTCATGCAGAGCATGAAAATGACAGTGATGATGATGATGAAGCTGAAGAAGATGAGGAAACAGGTATGGAGACGGAAACTTTGATGTTATTTTGTATGTTTCATTTTCTTCTGATGGAGATACTGAGTTCCTTTGTGGAATTTCTGAGTACCCTAATTCTAAAAGTGAAGCGCTGCAGTAGAACACTGGACATCTTTTGACAACTTTTAAGTATATCTGATTTACTTTCCAGTCCCTCTTAAAAACTAACTTCCAGGGCTGAGTTAAATGAGCTGATCCCTTTCCAGCCTGCACTGTATTGTTACCACTACCAGTTTACATAATTAGCAAGATTTCTAAAGAATCATTTTTGCTGTTCTCAAGATAAACCTTTTTTTGTGTGTTATAATTAACCAGAGGAGCTGGGGAGTGACGAAGATGACATTGATGAAGATGGTCAAGAATATCTAGAAATTCTAGCAAAACAGGCAGGTGAAGATGGAGATGATGAAGACTGGGAAGAAGATGATGCTGAAGAGACTGCTTTGGAAGGCTATTCCACGATTATTGATGATGAAGACAACCCTATTGATGAATATCAGATATTTAAAACAATTTTCCAGAGTAAGTAACTGGATTTCCTTTCCTGGCCAACAAGTTACATTTTAACTTTAGTGTGTACCCTGTTGTAAACTAGAGCCTGTTCAAAACTTCCAAACAGCCTTTCCAATACATGCTTGAACCATTTCTTTCTTTGGAAAGGGGAAGCCATCATTAAACTTTCAGAGCAAGGGGAGATGCTTGAATGAATTTACTGTGGTAGAGAAGAGGTCAGAAGCTGTACTAGTGTTTAAGTGTCTTGAATTTTGTAAGCATAACAGGATATTATTCTGATTAAAATGGCAGTGAGTAAGCTTTGAGTTACAGAACATTCTAATCAACACTTTCCTTTTGCTCACGTTTTCTTTCTGCTGCAGCAATTCAGAACCGTAACCCTGGGTGGTACCAGGCTCTGACCCAGGGCCTTAACGAAGAGCAAAGGAAGCAGCTGCAGGACATAGCGACTCTGGCGGATCAGCGGCGGGCAGCACATGGTATTTGCACCCCTTTGTACCACTAATGGCTCCTTTTGCTCTTTGAATGCCCTGCATAGGCTCAAGAAGCATAATACAGAAAAAGCCCATAATTCAAGCCTGATAATGTCTCCATCAAAGCAGGGTTGTTTGAAGTCTCTTAAGATAGTCAGGTCACAAAGCCGCAGTGCACAACCTGGATGGCAGTACCATAGGTGGGAGGAATGGTATTAACACTTGGGGAAGTGGCCAAGGAAATAAAAGCATATTTGTCCTAATTGCTTGGATTTTAAAAAAATTGATTAGATTACCTGAAGGTAGATGAACTCTAGGTATGTTAACAAACACATCAAGTGGCTGATGAATTATTTCCTGAGATGTGACGTAGTCCAGCTGGGATAGACAAGGATTCTGTGGGTAGGAGGATACTAAATTACAAAAGTAGTATCCATCTGTAAAGCCACATCATTAAGCTCATTAAATATATCAGAACATTACAGATAGTACAGATTTTTAAATCTGTATTCAGTTCATCTTTTTCTTTTTTTCTAAGTTTTCCCTTTTGAGAGTAAGCCAATATATATCACACTGAGACTGAATGTTGAGGGATCAGTCCAGCCTCGTATCCTCTGTCTTACTGAGCAATTGCTACAGATGTTTCAAAACAGAAATTCAGAAATATTTCAGTAAAAAGATTGGTAGTAACAATACTCATTTAGTAAGTGCTTTTTAAAAGAGCACAGCCTAAATTACTTCAGAAAGCTTGTAAGTGTTCAGAATGATCCAGTTTTAATGGTTATAAAATACAGTTTCACTGTGACCAAGCAGTAGATATTGTATGATGAAATTATATACTATTGCATTTTATGGAGACAAAAAAGTTTGAGGTGTGTGTTTGTTTTGTACTGTTCTTTCAGAGAAGTTGTGAAGTTTAATTTAAGCAACCAGATCCTTATGGGAAATTCTTGCCTACTGTCAGAGCACACTGAGACTACATTTAGGCCACCCACCACACCTGGGAACATCCTGTTAGAAGGATTTAAAATACAGTTCTCCCTCACTAATGCAGCTTAGAAGAATTTCCATGTGCTGAGAGATTTGTCTTCTGTGGAGCTGTGAGGGCTTCTCCCCCCATGCTCCATTAGCCATGGCAACATCTTTCTGGCCTGTTTCCAAAGAAGCAGAGCCAAGTGCAGATTTGCTAGATAATATGAGCTGTCCTGTATTCCCAGAGAGATTGCAACTGTTTTGATTTAGGAGAAGGCTCTGTGACCAATGTAAGACATTAGTAAGTGTTGTTATCTTGGCCTAGGAATAATACAAACCACCTTCTGCACTATCTAGACTGTAGTAAAGGTACAACCTAAATTACCAACCTGATTTTCAGTTGTCCATGCGTTAGAGCTTGTAAAAACCTCTTAAAGTAAATCCTGTCCTACAGCAGTGTTTGAAGGATGATAAAACCAGACACCTTAACTATCACTGGTAGTTACAGTGATGGATATGTGGACCTCAGATGTCTAAAGATCTTAAGGTTTGGTTGAAAATGAAAAGTGATGAACTGGGTAGTTTTCTCTCAGAATTATGTTTTGTGGTCTAGTAACCTAAAGTCCAAATTATCTGCTTGGGTAGCAGCATGTGTAAAAAGTCTTCTGGTGCTTCAGTAGCTGTTTCTGCTTATATTGTTGAATCGAGATAGGAACACTGAAAATTTAGCCAATATCTGCTTACTGCTTTTTTGTATATGTGTTCTGTTACTGATTTGACTGCAAAGTCTGTTGATGTTAACCAGAAAGAATTGTGTGCTTGTTACCAAGTTTATAAGTGCAGCATTCATTCAGGTCCTGTTTCTAAACTACAGTCATGTCCAAAAGCTAAAGTGTGGACTTTTTCAAGTACAAATTCATTTAAGCATGGCTTTAATAATATTGAGAAGTTAAAGTAAGTAAATATTCAGTCCATCTGTTCTTTGGGGCCTGGCACATTTCCATGTGTGGGTGCTGATTCCTTTGTTGGGTAACCCCAGGTTAAATCTGTATCTCTAAAAGACTCAAAGTGGTCAGTCACAGAACCTTGGTCTGTCTTCCCCCCTACACACGCACTAAAATATCTTCCTTCTGTTTTTTTTGTTTTGTTTTAGAATCCAAAATGATTGAAAAGCATGGAGGATACAAATTCAATGCTCCAGTTGTGCCAACTTCATTTAATTTTGGAGGCCCTGCCCCAGGAATGAATTGAATTGTAACTTTTCCTGCTACTGTGTGATTGTAGTGAAGAGCTTGTGTTCCTCCCAATAGTGGTTCCAGAACTGGTTCATGTTATCTACAACTCACTCTAAACTACTTTATAAATAGATTGGACAAAAGCCCCAGAAGTGGGACCTGATTATACAACTTAATACTGGAAAGCAAACCAGAGGTTTTTTTGAAGATAGGAAGAATCTGAATTTAAAGCTTCAAATGACACACTTTGGAGATCGAAAATCAAGAGGGGGTGTCATGAAGGCAGCTTTTCTTTTTCTGAGGAAGAAAACCTAGACATGGGCTGCAGGACTATTTAAAATGTCTCATTTACAGTACAAGCTAGAAGGCAGACTTAATTTTTACACCTGTGGCAGTATGAGTATTTGCCCAGTTTCTTTCCCTTTTATCGCTACCTACTGGGTGTCTATTCTTTTAATGTAAATAAGATAAGGTAATCAGATAGCCTTACTTAATCTTCATCATTTCCATTTATCAAGATTGTTCATATGTAGAATATTGGACACTTAATGTAGCACTACATAACTGATAAATCTGTAAATTAATTAGCACTTTCATATTGAAACAAGCCTGCTAGCCTATGTACAAAAATAGCAAAATGTTTGCTGTTTATAAAAATAAAAACAAGGGATGTATTGGGGAAAATAATTTCAAGTTATTAATTTAAACTGAACTAGCAGTTTTGTACCTGGTGACTTTGTGGTGCAGTCACCTCTGGTTGTGACTTGAATTCGGATATGTAAAAAGGGGTTAGTGATATTTCATTGCTGCTAAAGAAAAAATAGCAACACCCTCCGTGTCCTTTGTTTTTTTTAAAGATCTCACTGTACAAGCTACAAAAGTGAACAAATGTGTACTGTAAGCACAAAGAAAAAGCTATCCTCTCTAAAGCAGGTAAATAAGATGTGAAGTTCTTAAGGTCAATTGAAGTGTATGGATGAAACATCTACATATGCAATCTATTAAAAACACAACAGTGTCGTTGGCTGATCTGGGCTATGGTATATAAATGCAATTTTTTCCCCAGTTGTGCAAAATATTCTTTTTCCAGCTCATGGTAGTGCAGGTGCACTACTCCTGCATTTCATTCCCCCTCTTTTTGCACTTGCAGCATTCGTGTGTGCTGTTGTCTGCCTGATCCAGACAGTGTATTTGAAGTTTTGCCAATCTTTCAGTTTTGAAGCCACAATTTTCTTCCTTCTAAGTTGCTATAGTAACTAGTATTTTAGCTAGAGAGGCAAAATACAGTTCCCTCTGGGACCACTATCAAAACCACTGTATGAAGAAGCCAGCAGGGAGAGGCTGTGAATGGGTTGGCTTAAATGCCCCCTTTTTCTTTTCTAAAAGCAAAATCCATTGGCGTTTGATCTTACCTTGAGATCATTGGTGTCAGGTCTTTTAAATCAAATGTTTGGGTTGGTTTTTTTTTTTTCTTTAGGCTGTTTTTATATAAAAATGTCACCTGCTGTTACAATTGATATTAAACAAGCTACCTTAATTTAATGTAAGCCTCCAAAATTTAAATACAGGTTAAAAATAAACTGAGTTTTTATCTGTAAAAATGAAATGCACATATATATATATTATGATACTCAAAATGCAGTCTTCAGAAAATTGGTTTGTGTGGTGTGGTTTTTTGCATCAGCAGAATAGCAGGATTTGGTGGTGGTTTGGGGTTTCCTTGCTGAGCTGCCCAGCCCCACGCTCTGCCTTCCACTGGTGCTGGCACTTCTCAGGCAGCAGGAGGGGTTTTCCAGCCCCTCCTCTTGGGCTGCCTCGCTCCGGCAAATACTTCCCTGTGCTCGGGGTGCCAGGGTGGGACACTCACCGAGCCAGCGCTGCACTGCTACGCTGCCCTACCCCGGTACCAAAGGGACGCTTGAGAAGCAAAGCACCTGAAGTAGGAGAAAAAGCCTAAATAATGAAGCCTTGGATGGGAATATCCATCCTTGTGGTGGTGTGAGACCCAGGGTAGTTGCTGTGCGTCTTTAGGTGAGTGGCCAAGTGCACAGAGCAGAACTTATGTGGGGTTTTGTGACTGTAACTCACGGGCACGTCCAGGTGTGCTCTGGCCCCCAGGGAATCTCTAGACGGGGTTTTATTTTTGTAGAAAAAGCTGACAGACGTACTTCCAGCATGCCTTCTCCTGTGCATTCCTTGGGATCACCCAGTTTGACATAAATCATTTCTGAACATCTGCTTGTTGGGTATCTGCTTACCTTCGTATGCATCCAAAAAAATGTATGAGAACCTTTGAGGACAGACGAGCCACTTGGGCCTCGTGGCAGAAGATGTGACAGCAGCAGTGAGAAGGCTTCATGCATAAAGCAGATGACAATAGGGGGAAATCACCAGTTTTAGTGCCATTGTCAGTTCTGGAACAATTATATTTTTCAAGTCACAAGTCGAGGGAAGAATTTTATCTTGGTGTGAGGAATACAGTCTTACTTCAAGGGTGCTTTTATGTGTCACTAGACTGGTTAGCAAGGAGCATCTTTTTTAAGAATGGATCTAGAACTTTGCTTTCCTTTGCTCCAATAAATGTATTTATATAAATTGCAAAACAATTTTGCATTGTTGTTGGTGGTGATAGCGCATTTTGTGATGCAATATATCAATTTCAGTGATACACTTATGTCAAATTAAAAACTGATCTTCCTTCTAGAACTTGCACTTACCCATTCCATTTTCAAGGATAATGCAACTCTAAAGGAAGAGCTGGGAAATTTAAAGCCTCTGTTTTTTCTATTATGGAAGATCTCCTTGGATTAATAAACATCTAAAGCAAATCCTTACCTTCACTTATTTCAGTGTGGTGTTTTGAATGTAGCTGTATCCTTACAGTAGAGTCTTGCTCGAGTTGTCTAAGGTTTGTATTTCCCTCTCCAAAATATTTCTCAGAACAAATGTTAGGCACAACCACAGTTCTCTTCAACTGTGTTAAATATAAAAAATAGGCAATTTTTAAAAATGCTGACATACTGGGTAAAATTAATCTTTTTTTTTTCCTACATCACTGTCTTAAAAGAATTATTAATATGTGCCAGCATAGTACAGCAAAGCTCTGTTCAAATCTCTTATAGCTTAGAACTGATACTGCAAGATTTATCAATTCTGCAGTGGAGTAATTACTGACTACCTGCCAATAAACATGCAGATGATTTTAATTATGCCTAGTAATGGATATACCTGGTAAGTTTTACGGGTTGATTATTTTCGCAGTGGAACCTTCTACATAGCCAGAATGAGCCATGTGGAAAAGCTTTGTCTGCTGCTGATCATCAGTTACTTTTCAGTCAATATGTAGCTTTATGTTAAATGGCGTGTAACTGGTGTGTGTGTTTCTGCTTTTTGTAGCAAACTGTTGATGCTGGAAACATAAAGCACTTCAGAATGGGAAATAGTGACTGTAGCATTTCACAGAGCTGTTAATAAATAATTATTAATACAAGGGGAGTTGGCAAATCCGAAACGGGATTTTATCTCGAGTATTTCACGGCTGCTGTACCTCGAACCAGACTGATGGCTGCAGTTTTTACTTGGTTTAAAACTTACAATTAGGAAACAGTAAATTAAGAAAGAAAAACTGGCCATTAGCTGGGCTTACTGTCCCATCATTGGGAATCATTCGAGTCAACTGCGCAACAGAGTTTTCTTGGAAAATCGCCTACGGAATTAATCGTAACACGCTTTGCTTGCCGTAGACTGGGAGCTGTTGGACTATTTATTACACGTTTCCATACCTAAAAATCACGTAAGGATAAACACTCCCAAGCATAGCTTTAAGCATAGCGTCCTTCTTCCCCAGAGCCGGGCTGGAATGGCAGCCGGACATAATGCGGCAGGAGGCCGGGAAGGGAAGGGCAGAGCGCTCACTGCCCCCTGCCCGGCCATGCGGCCCCGCGGGGCCCTTTGCAGGGCCCAAGGGGGCGCGGATGGCCCCGGCCGAGCCGGCTGCGCTCCCCGGGAGGGCCCGGCGGCCGCTGCCC